>OZ007512.1:5578696-5833256 GCA_963931865.1 Axinella damicornis
GCATCAGATTCCAATGCACGTACACACACACATACACACTTACACACACTCTCACACACTCACACACACAGGTTGTCATAGAGAAGAAGAACATGCTGTGGTCAGGGGGACTGATTATTCTGCTATGGACAATCATCACAGCATGGCCGTCTCCGTCCTATTCCACTGAGGAACTACCAGCGGAATGGCTTCAAACGCGCAGTACAAGAGGCTCTGAAGAGTGAGGTGGATCCAGAGCTACTACACGCTTAACAACTATGTGATGACATGCTGATTTGCAATCAGTGGCCATTGTAAGCACTAGGCTGTGCTGCATTACCATGGTATAATATGTCAGTATTACACCCAAATCCAGTCCTGCTCTAGCTGTTTATATCGAATTTACCTTGCGTGCTTTGATGTCCGTAGAAATTTGAAGGCTGCTGCCATGACAAGGAACTGGAGCGAGCATGACTGATGATCACCGACTGGATCTTGGCACACCTAATCCCTCCCTATCAGCCGCTGCAGCAGCAGGGAGAGCAGGAGCAGCAGGCCGGGGAGGAAGGGCAACAAGGTGGTGGACAGGAGCAGGAGGAGGAGGAGGAGGAGAGAGGGAGGAACAAGGGAAACAAGCTGGAGAACAGGCAGATGAAGGGTAGCACCAGCAAGACGAAGAACCACAAAGTTGACATTAAGACACCACTCCAAGTTGATGAGCAGCTGTGCTACAATGGTGTTGATGTTTGTTTGTTTGTCATCCTAAGGAAGTTAGGCCTTGAGTATTCGTTCGTTTATGCAATGAATTGTCAAAACAGAGATTGATGTTACCCATTTTCTTCATGTGCTCATTTAAGGGGTGATCAAAGCAATGGGTACCATTTTACTTCTGAGGAGAGGAAAATGGCTGATGTGAACCAGCAGCTAGTCGCATCTCCCTTGGGACCTCTGTAACCTGGGGGGGGGGGGGGGGGGGGGTTGGCCAACGTCACTCCTCACGACCAGAGGGAACTCAACATCAACGGGGGTTCTGCTGGAGGGTGGCAGCTCGATGACAGCTAGTGAGTGACCACGATGAAATCATGAAAATTAAGAAGGCATTTGGATCTTAGACGCTGGGTTACATTACAAACTGCAAAACAGTTTAGTTGCCCGCATGCCTATAATATTATATGGTGCTTGTTAGATCGCCTTCTCAGCAGCAAATTCACTAGCCTCATTCCCAGTCCCACGCCCAGCTTTCCGTCGCTGCTTAGTCGTTCCCAGTCCAACGCCCAGCTTTCCGTCGCTGCTAGTGCTTAGTACGGTAAAGCTAGCCTCGTTCCCAGGCCGTCTGCCAGTCGCGCGCGCACCACATACGTGACCTTTGACCCCTTGTCAGATAGCTGGCGCCTGGTACCACTCCTACGTCATTTACAAGCAAAGTGGACACGGTTGTAAAGCTACTCGACTACAAGTACTTTCGAGTTTATATTGATACCACGAAGACAGCAACTTGATGCCAACTCAGCGCGGATCATGTAGGATATCCGACTCCCTCACGCAAACGAAAGGGGGCGCGTTCAGCAGTCACGTGGTGCCACACCCACTTAATTCCCATGGGTCACGCCCACCTAAGAGTTGTATGCACGCGCTAGCTTAGCTCGACAATACCGTTGTAAGTCACGGATCAAACGATTACGCATATAAGCTTACGGTGTACCTCGCGTGAAAATTCTCGGTTAGGTCTGTGCAGGTTTCAAGTATCTACTACTAGCTAGATACTTGAAACCTGCACAGGCCTAATAAACCCTAGCTAACTTAACTGCACATTGAAGTATTATGTTCCGTCGCTGTAAGTTTAATACGCACGATGGTCTCTACATCTGATCTGTCATTTTCCGACGTAGATATAGCGTGCAGGAAGTACATTAGGTACTGGAAACGCACGCATTTACAGTTGGCCCTGGCTAGCTTCGTTCCCAGGCCCCGCCCAGCTTTTCGTCGCTTGCAGTACGGTCTTTCGTACCGTACCCGTGCAACCGAAAGCGGCGCGCGGCCTGGGAACGAGGCTAGGCCCTGGCCCTAATATACCCTAAGCCGCCAGCCGGACCAATAGCCACTTCGTATACCCTAACCCATCGCCCTTCTTACTGCCGGACCAATAACCGCATCGTATTGATTCTCGAGCTAGCGTGAGCGAATATGCCCTTAGGTGGGCGTGACACCATGGGAATTAAGTGGGCGTGGCACCACGTGACTGCTGACCACGCCCCCTTTCCTTTGCGCGAGGGAGTCGGATATCCTACATGATCCCTCAGCGCTAACGGCAATACAGCATGCACTAACGTTTGACTACTCAGGCGTAAGTCTTGCCAAGCGCTTGGTAAGCTACTGTAGAGGTAAGCTATTGTAGTTACCTAGGCTACTACAACCGTACAACAAGGAGTTCCATACCTGACGCCTCCAGTGGTCCACCACGGTAGCGTAAAAGCCAACAATAACTCGCTAGGAAACCTGCAGATAGCCCGTGAACTTCTGGCACGCCGCCATTTTACATGAAACCGTGTCCACCTACGTCACAACCGTGTCCACCTTGCATGCAGTACTTAAGCACTTGTAAATGACGTAGGAGTGGTACCAGGCCTTCTGCCAGCTATCTGACAAGGGGTCAAAGGTCACGTATGCGGTGCGCGCGCGACTGGCAGACGGCCTGGGAACGAGGCTGCGGTAAAGCGGGGAGGGCCACCAGCTTCAAGTTATCCGCCGAGTCATCCGCCGAGTGACTTCCGGTATACTTTTCCGCGGCCGCCGACTCGTAGAACCCCGCATGAAGTGCTTCTTTTGGAGTACAGGCGCTAGGCAGGAGGAACATGGGGAGTAAATCGCAAAAAGCCTGCAGGCTGGATACATGTGTAACTGTAAGTTAAGTCTCCGTCAACTATGCTATGTATAACTAGTCTCGGAACCAGACCCTTCGTGCGGGGGAGGAGGAAAGGGTCTGGGCACCATCTTACATTCGAGTTGTCCCCAGGTCGGAATGTTGACCTAACGAATCAGAAGCGTTGATTGCGAATGACGTCAGGGAAATGATTTTTCTCCAGGCTTTCTGTAGCTGTGTCGCCAGTGACTAGTCAGACCTGCCAACTCTCACGGTTTGCCCGTGAGACCCCCGGTTTGGCGCACATTCCCCCGGTCCCCCGGTTTTGCTTCGAATTCTCACGGCTAGCGGCTTACCTGCGGATAAAAATTTGGAAGTAAGAAGCAACCGGCAAATTCAATCCAGCACGTCTCGACTAGACTCGGACCTAGCTAGCAGCCTAGCTAGCTCAGACACCAGTGGCATAGCCAAGGGCGGGCTTGGCCTGGCACGTGCCCGGCCAATCCTATCTTGTTCTTCGCACGCGCAGTGGGAAGCCACACTGTGAACACAGACAGCGGAAGCCTATCTTACGTATTCATAGTCCTGATTATGCATAGTAAGTCTATATTCATGAAGCACCAAAACTAAAACCCATAATCAGTTTTTGTAGAGCAAACTCAGCGCTTTTGACTGCATCTCAGGATCGGAAGTGGATCAGAGCCACTACACCATGACTGTTTTAGGTGGAGTCCAGATTCAACTCTGCTTAGTACATCTAAAAAAGCAACAACAATGTACAATAGGGAACATAGCTAACACCTAACATACCGCATTTTGAGTCTCTGTCATGTATGTTGCAAATGCACAATACAATTTTGTTGTTCTGTTAATTAACATAATGAGAAGGTCCCTGCGATACGGTACGTTCACCTACTATGGTTGGACGTGATCTCCAGGTTTTGGACACCAATCTCCAGGTTTTTGCTACTGGAAATTTTAAATTCCCCAGATTTTTACCTGGCCAAGGTTGACAGGTCTGGACTAGACATGGCGAATCGCTGTGTCGTACCGCGTTACCCACGAGTGACTGACAAAAGTCGAGAAGAGCAACGAGCAGGTCGACTGTGATCGTACGCGTGGTATCGCAGTTGATCGCTAATTACCACGCATAATTACGTTCCGTGAGGACAACTCGAATGTAGGAACGTGCCCAGACCCTTTCCTCCTCCCCCGCACGAAGGGTCTGGTTCCGAGACTAATTTATAACTACTTTCGATCACCGTTACATGTACACACAGCATGAAATGGCATACTGTCAGACACATTTGAACCAAGGGCATAGCTGTAAGTTAAGTCTTTCTACCCCTTTCTACCCTTGACGTCACTCACGTGAGGAAATGTACCAGGCCCTCCCCGCTTTACCGTACTAAGCAGCGACGAAAAGCTGGGCGTGGGACTGGGTACGAGGCTACAAATTCACACCATGCAGTTTCAGGCATTATACCTTCAACTTGCATACAATGAGGATTCAGTGATCGCCTTCTCAGCAGCAAATTCACACCGTGCAGTTTCAGGCAGTATACCTTCAACTTGCATAACAATGAGGATTCAGTGATCGCCTTCTCAGCAGCAAATTCACACCATGCAGTTTCAGGCATTATATACCTCCAACTTGCATAACAATGAGGATTCAGTGATATCGCCTTCTCAGCAGCAAATTCACACCATGCAGTTTCAGGCATTATACCTTCAACTTGCATAACAATGAGGATTCAGTGATCGCCTTCTCCATAAGCAGCAAATTCACACCATACAGTTTCAGGCATTATACCTTCAACTTGCTTAACAATGAGGATTCAGTGATCACCTTCTCAGCAGCAAATTCACACCATGCAGTTTCAGGCATTATACCTTCAACTTGCATAACAATAAGGATTCAGTGATCGCCTTCTCAGCAGCAAATTCACACCATGCAGTTTCAGGCAGTATACCTTCAACTTGCTTAACAATGAGGATTCAGTGATCGCCTTCTCCATAAGCAGCAAATTCACACCGTGCAGTTTCAGGCATTATACCTTCAACTTGCTTAACAATGAGGATTCAGTGATCACCTTCTCAGCAGCAAATTCACACCATGCAGTTTCAGGCATTATACCTTCAACTTGCATGCAATGAGGATTCAGTGATCAAGCATGTGCATTAATTATGTATGCCAACTATATTATGAATCTCGTAACATAGTCATGATTAATGAATGGCATGCAGAATAATTATATTATGTTATAGCTCTCCAGCTTGTTTTAAGCTGTATATCACATGTTGTACGCTTCATGTGGGCATTCAGCAGCTGCTTACTGGAACAACAATTGCAATTGTTACAATTTGGGAGGAGGGGCCGGGCAATGGGTACATTTGGCTGCATGCCCTGATACAAAAATTAACAGTGAAAGAGCAATAACACTTGAGTAATAATAACTAATGATAATTTCACTGAAGTTAATAACTGAATGATACTTAATTTACAAACCTAGTGCATTCTTAACCCCTGTTCAGCAAACTCTTTGTAACGCATAACACACTGTGGATACACACATACATGTGAATGGTCTGGCCGGGGGTGTGCATCTGTAATCTGCAGCTGGAAGTAGGTTTGGGGAACAAGTGATCCACTGAGTTAGCGGAGAGCAGAGATGTGAAGACCTCTGTACTACCGTATACCGGGAAATTTTGGCGGCCATTAAATTTGGCGAAATGGCCTGAAATGGCTCGGTATAAAATTTGGCGATTTTAAAATTTGGCGATCGCATGGCCATATGGCCATGGCGCAACGGAAAAGTATGACGTCACTATGCGCGCCGTGGCCACGTGGGAGGGCGCGACGTGACTGACTTGACGAGATCAGGCCAAGAAGCAGAACGAAGACGTACGAAACGGAGAGCAGTCACGGTCATGGCCATCACGTTTTCAGCGGCATCTGGAGGCCCACGATCGGCGAACAGCTATCCGGGAGGTCAGCAATGCCCACGATGCGTACGCTGTGGCAGTGATGCACGACCCAGGACAGATACATAGACTATGTATCCTGGGTCGTGCATCACTGCCACAGCGTACGAGTCGGCCATGACCGCATGTTCAGCAGTCTGTAGTCTGTCTACGCTTTTAGTTCGGTGCACCGTCTGTGAAGTAGTAGGCGCTGCTCCGCAGAACTCTCTCGGCAGGTAGTACGTTGGGTCTTACCATCATTGAGAACTTGCTTCCCGCGCGCGCCGACAGTCGATCTAGCTGGCCAGCCAATATTAATATTGGCGATTTTTTAATTTGGCGATTGGCTTCTGAATCGCCAAATCGCCAAATTAAAACGGTCGCCAAAATATCCCGGTATACGGTATATCAGCATTATCAACCCTGGAACATGCTACAGTCGGCAGCAGAGCAGAAAAGTGGATAGAGTGGACCATGCAAGATGAGATTGTGACTACAAGATATTTCTGATTTAATGACTGACTTTGCTTGGGGGGGGGGGGGGGGGGGGGGGGGGGGGCAGGGTGCATGGTTGCTGATTGCAAGATCAATAAAGTTAATTTCTTTGATGGATCAATAAAGAATGATTGGGTGTTTTAAAGTTTGCACTGATAATTGATTGACATCCTGAGCGTTGAATGAGATTCAGCTTCACAGTTCACAGGCTTATACAGATGATTGTCTTCAGGATATGACTTTGGAAAGCAGACCATCTGATATATAAACTTCAACAATAATATGTTGAATAGGAGAGGGCCGAGTATGAATCCCTGTTCGAGGGACTCCAGATGTGCCGTCCAATACAACTCTCTGTGTCCTGTTGGTATAATAAGAGCCATTGGAGGTGGGGTCCAGTAATGGTAGCGTTTGCCAGTTCACAGATAGCTATAGAGTGGATGTGTTCGGACCAAAATAAACTTTGACTCCCAGGTGTTTACTGACTTGCTCTGAGGAATAGGGTGGTTGCTGATTGCAAGATCATCCACACTTTGATCAAGTAGCTAATTGGCAACAGATGTGACTTGGAGTGATGGGTGTTAGACCTTGAGACTCTATCCAGCTGATAATTTGATTGACATCTCTGCGTATTTCAACTAATATAATTTCAACTACATCCCTGCAAGCTTGTGTATATAATAACAGCAATCTAGAATTATGTTGCATGTATCAAGAGTTCATTTTCCCTTTGAATGTGAGAAACCCAGGCCCACAGGAGAAAGAATTTGCTGCCAAGCTAAGGAGATTTATTTTGGAGAGATCACATGTCAAACCAAGGCAAATCCCTCTTCGATAGCTATATAATAGAGAATCTAGAATTATGTTGCATGTATCAACCAATTATGTACCGCTACAGCTTGCATTGGTTATAGTCAAACCTCCGAACAATTAAAGGACACTCTGGAAACAATATAAATTCAAGTCTTTTGTCTTTTGTACGTAGAGAGGTTGTCCTCTTCTCGGAGGTTCAAAATGTATTAGAACCATATGTGACCGGATTTGCGAAAACCCGACACTTCCCGGATTTTGAAAAAATTGAGTTAACACCGGAAATGGTAACCGCTACCTTTCATCTTGCCGTAGAGCAAATTTCAAAGCGATCGGTCATCCAGTTGCCGAGATACAGCTCGAAACGCGCACGGAATACGCAAAACTGCTTTCCGTGTAAATGCAATTTTTGACGTTGCTATGGTATGTGATTATTTTCCGTATACTATCCGTGTTACGTGTCGTCCATTGTTAAGTAGCTGGACGCGTTTAGTTCGTGCTGAAGCTAGCTAGCCGTGTTTTTCGCGACTCATCCGATAGATAGGTAGGTCAGACGGAGTGAAAATGGACAGAATGAACCAGAGGACAGCGTGAAATGACACCGTTTGTGGTAAGTAGTTCGTTCTGCGTGCGTAGCAACGACTTCCGTATACTAATTTATGCACGACGATATAGCTTGAGTTCGGGCTTATAACGCCGGTATGGAAGTAGATCCAGGCTTTATACTTCGATATCTTGTAGTCCATGGGTCTGCTGACCCGTTGCTGTAATAACCGCGTTTTCGCCGAAATGTTGCTTTGTGACTATAATTGCCTCTAACACAAAATCAATAAATCCGGGAAGTGTCGGGTTTTCGCAAATCCGGTCACATATAGGCCAATTATTTGGGACCTTGAAAAGCATCCTTTGTAGAGAGGTTTATTATATTGTGTCCCTATCTCGGAGGGTCCACTATCGGAGGTTTTACGTAATACTGCTGGTATGCATGCAAATTTGTTAGTGTAAGGATTCGGATCCAATTGAACCATGCAACTGTGCATGCTTGAAATGCGGAACCGGATTATAGCTTTACGTGCATGAATCTATTAGATGAAACTCACAACATTATTGCATCAACATGATAGTAGCAGTGCAAATTTCAGCAAAAATAAATTGAACTGCGTAATGGCAAGACTACAGCAACTATTATGTTGCAGTTGCATAAACCAATTACCGCTACAGGTAAAAGAGTCTGTGCTAGTGGAGGGGTACTATTGTAGTCCTGACTGTGGCATATCAATCCCTGAGAAACAGTGAGAATAAAAGAGAAACATAAACAACTGCACACAGCTAGCCTGCACATTTCTTGAAGAACCAGGCAAACTATTTGTTGCATGACTCACCATATTTCCTGCAGAGGCAATCTGCTTCACTCACATCACCGGACTCGACCATGGCTTGGACCAGCTGCCGGTATGACGGTTGCCGACAGTTCCTCAGCCATGCCTTAAACATGTCTCGCTTGCAACCCTCCTGGTCTTGTGGGCGGTTACGTTCGATGGTATCAAGGTCGTCATCTTTGATGTCCAACTGCAGTCCCAGGTTATACCAGATTTTCACTCTGACTTTGACTAGATCCTTTAGGGTTGGCCTGGGGGCTGCACAAACAAGAAATGTAAAATCATCATAACTATGGATGCAAAGATGTTGGATAGTGCTATCATTAGAGAACAGAACATTATACATTCACTTGATCAAACAGTCTAGCAGATGTATTACTGATACTTTATACAATCATGCCTACCCGTGATGATTTGGGATCCACCGCTGGGAGGTGACTGGGTTGGTGTACCAGAGGTAGTTGAATCTGAGAAATGATAACCATAGGAATCACAATCATCAGGGGAGACCATTATCCACAATCTTGCACATGATGCAGTAGTTTTATTATAATAATAGCCACAGGATACTCCAAGATATTATGTTGCAGTGAAACCTGTATGCATGTTAGTGCAATGACAGTGCACCGTGTGGTTTGTGTTCAACACTTACCAAGTGGGTCAAGTGTGGAGGTCCGCAGAGTTGGGAGAGAAGGTGGAGTACACACTGCTCCTCTTGATACTGCATGTGCAGATGGGAACAATACATGATGTATACAGTCTACAGTGCATGTATTGCAGCATCAAATACTTTGATACAATGATGCAATTCACAGCCACAGGATAAATGTGACATAGAATGATCACCGGTGGTGTGAGCTACTGACCTGAAGTTTCACTGGAACCAAACCACACCATGTGCTGCTCTGTCAGCATGGTGCAGACCTCGGCAGGATTCCTGGAGCACGTCATCAGTGTGCGGCTTCTGTCAACTACGGTAGCGTGGGGGGGAGTAGTGGTGTCAGAATGCTCACAGCAGAGGAAAGCGTCCTGCGGGACTGAATTATTGTAATTCAGTGTGGTGGATGCCTTGCGTAACCCCGCCATGATGGTATCAAGAATCTGTGGACACACTTTCGAACAGAGCGCTGCAGGTGCATTTCTGGGAAGCTTCAGACTGACCTGGAAATAGGTTGCAAAGGAGTCGGTCAAGACAATCTTCCCGGGAAGACCTCCTGGAACCTGGAACTCGATCGTGTTTCGGTCAACTTTCACTGGGGATAGATCAGAATTCAAGAGTAGCTTCCACTTGGCCTCGGACAGAAGGTAGGCTGCTAGAGCGCAGAAGACTCCGACTAAAGGACTGTGGGGGAAGTAGAGCAGCAGAGAAGGAACACTGCCACTAGGAGAGAGAAGAGCGAGATCGTCTGCTACCGGTAGAAGACATGGCATGATGTACTCCTCCTCAGAGATCTGGGATACAATCAGGAGCTTTTTGAAAAGCTTCAACAGTTGCTCGGGACCAAAAACACCTGGAACGTAGTGGGATGCAAACTCCTTCTTGCTAAGCAATTCTAGCGTGATGATTCCCTGATTGTGAAACTTCCGCAGCTTACCAACGGTTGGTGTAAGCTGACTCGGATCAGTTGTTGACCTGTGGCAGTGCTCTACTAACTCCGTTATCTTGATAAGGAGCACCATGGGATCACAAAACACGACCTCAGGAAGTACGTCCTTGTAGTAGAAGAGGATGTTGAGGTTGTGAAGATACTCCAAAGCTTCCTCGAATGATTCTTCTTTGAAGTGAAATCTTTGAGCTACAGCAAAGCACTCAGCTTTGGTAAGCACACCTCGTCCAAGCTCCAGCATCCGCTCTTGAAGTGCAAGCTCCAGGGCATTCCATCGAAGTGGGATCTGCTTTGGTTTGACATGTGATCTCTCGACTATCAATCTCCTTAGCTTGGCAGCAAACTCCTTCTCCTGTGGCCCTGGATTTTTCACATTCAAAGGGAAAATGAGCTCTTTGAACTCTTCACTGCAGAAGATGGCATCCTCCCGAACTGCAGGAAGCAAAATTTCGCAAATCTTGAGATTTTTCTCCTCTCTTGATTCTGGGCTCTGGTCCTCGAGATCTTTGTGGGTCCCTATGAAGATTGTGTTGGGACAGAGGCCTTCCTCAGACTGGGATGCCTGAGCCTGTATCACTCGCATGCAGTGACTCAGAATTTGTTGGTTGGTGTAGGCTGAGTGATAAGGTGTGCCCACGAGGTTACCATTGTCGTCATAGTACTCGATAAGGGGGTGGTCGCTAAGACTCTCACTGAGCTTGATGGTGAACATGGAGGCTGAAGTACCTCTCATGAAGATGGGGAGTACCTCGTGAAACTGGGGCTGTCCCCCAGTGTCAATGAGAAGGATTCGATCGGGTCTAAAGCTCTTCTTTCCCCAGTGTGGTGATGTCTCGATGCGTCCAAGTAGTTCTTCCTCTGCAGAAGTGGGGACTGAGGATGCTTCTTCATGTGTGATAGAAGATGCACTTGCAGAAGTGGGGACTGAGGATGCTTCTTCATGTGTGATAGAAGATGCACTTGGACCCTCTTTGGGGGAAGGTGGGATTGCTGTAGGGTGAGGACCACCAGTTTGCGGCTGGGAGGTTCCTGGTGCTGTGGATGATGAGGAAGAAGCTGCAGAGGTTTTAGCGTTCCTGGAATGGGAAGTCTTCGATGGAAGCATTGTGGCCGTGTCTGCGATGGTCTGTGCTAAGTCGTCACGAGTAACCTTAACCCACTTCCCACCTCTCTTCTCAGCCCTAGTCGCTCTCACTGGTCGTGTAGCACACGGTGTGCTACGGCGCACAGAGGGTGGCTCCTCATCCATGATGAGTGCTACAGTATGACTTTTCCCTGTGCCGGCTGCACCGAAGATGAGCGCTTTGATGTCCCTTACCTCCACGCATCCATCCTTCATTGCCTCATCGAAGAGCACCTTGGACCTCGCTACAAGATAGGAAGTATTTACCAGCTTCATACATTGCACTGGGTGGTATAGAGTCATGTGTGCACTACATTCAATATGGTAATATGTGGCTGCTGACAGTATACACACTTCACTACCAAAGCAACAGGAGCAGAGAAACAACGAAAATGGATTAAGTCTATCACAGAGGGTTAGACAGTAACACACTTACATACATAAGCACATGCAACACAGAGACTCAGCACAGGTAGCATGCATTCAAGTAATTGTGTACTAACACAACACATATGGAACAAAAGAGCACCCGTCTCATGTGGTGCACCTTACATGCTCACTGAACAGGTTGTGGGTGCTCTTTGGAGTGTTTCTGCAATCACCCCCAAAAGAGCGTACACCATTGTTTATGTAGCAGCAAGTGTGTGTGTGTCAGAGCCATGTCATCTACATCACAGGAGCCACTAGCACTGTCATCTGTTCTTCATGCTCACTGTCAAGTTCAGGGATGGCACTACTCACCAAGTCGTACCATCAAGTGCTTGATGAGATCCCGTGTGAGCAATTGAAGTTCCGTGTATCTTCATCTTCATGGGCAAGCCAACACATACACCACAGATATGACACGGAAGCACAGACTCAGATTTCCATCAAGCAAGTTACCTCAGGTGCATGCGTGTAGCACTTCTCGAAGCTTCACAAATGCATTTTTGTCCGTCACATGAGGCACAAGGCTAGGGTAAGGGTGGGTGCTCCATTTGACCCTATACAGGAAATGGAGCCTTAAGTGGGGGTGGGTGTTCTTTCAAGGGGGATGCTCTTTTGTGAGACTACGGTATACACAATGTGCACACAATACATGTACACAAAACAAACGAGGACGTTTGGACTGCAAACACTAACTGAATGTACCAAACTGTAGTGTGGGTGTAACAACCATCGGGCGAAGTAAAACATCTCTGTAATGATGCATCATGAGAGCTGGGGCCATAGAGACACAGATAAATTATGATAGTTATATAAATCCCTTTGAAGCAGCTAGAACTACAGCCAAGAGCCCTCATGTTTGTTGCTCCCTTGGTCACTCCAACTGTGATTGTTATGTAGTAAACACACACAACACTGCACTAACACAACCACACACAACACACACAGTCATGCCTACACAGCACACAATATTAAACATACACTATGTGTACATGTATACTTATGCACACATTTCAAACCCACATAATACACTGACACCACTGTACTAACAACACACAAGTGCAGCACACACACAATCACACCCACATTAGAATATGCACACATTCTCACACACATAATACATGTACACAACTAACATACAAACAACTGAACCATTGTTCAAAGCAGCACAGCTGGCTGGTTCAGATTACTAGCCTTACCCATTGGTAAAATAATGAGCTAATTAACTCTGGTTCCTGGGAATGGTCAGTGAAGCACTGGCCGAGCTGACCAACAGCTCCAGCAACAGAGTTACACAGGCAGTCATCAAGGCATAAGACCCTCATGCTCAAACTGATACCAGGTTTCCCACCCTGATTGGGAAGGTGTTTACACACCATGAATATGCCACCAATCTTCACCAGTGAGCAAGGAGCCAGCTCAAGCTTACTGACCCTGACACAGAAGGGGCTAACAGTGGGCCTGGGTAGGATGACTGTACAGGAACAAAGTGCATAAGGAAATACCTTAACGTCACTATTATATGTGGGTACTAATTTTAGCGAGTTGATCATAACTTATCGTGGGTACTATTATTACTGATACTCTTCAAATGGCAACTGCACTGCTGGTGGCTAGGGCAACAGGTAGGGAAAACTATCGATACCTCAGGTCTTCCTCTCACCCCGTGCATCCACCAGCTCATACCATACAGCTAACATCATTCCCATACGACCCAGGCTGCTCTGTATGGTAGGAATGCCAATTAAGCACTTGTAACGTCACATACTGCCAATACTATTGCTTGTTGGTATAAAACTCACAAGCTAAATTAGTACCACAAATGATAGTGACCTTAAGGTACTCACTCTATCATTCGAGGAAGTTTATTCTGTGAAGTGTCACCAAAAATAAACTGGTCACCCACTGGATTTGACCTCAATACCTTCTGATTTTCAACACAGACGTCAACTGGCAAGAGGGTATGTGTTCAGAATTATAGTCCAGTTATCTTTACTGTCTTGATCAAAATGGCCTGGATTAGTTTGTTAGTACCAATAGTTGGCCATCAACTGCTTGATTCAGATTCACATTATTCAAATACATACGTACCTTTGACATATTTGGCAGTGACCAATTGTGCCTGCCTGTGTAGCCTTATCTCCTGTAGATCCACTGCTACACGCTTCCAGGAGGGGGTGGGATAGCATCTGATGTAGTAGTCTACCACGGCCTCCATTCTGTGATGATCAGTCTGGTAGAGCCTATAAATATCCTCCTTCTTAGAGTACGGCACACCAAGCCAGTAACCTAGGCCCCACCAACAGTCCTCTACCTCCTTCACCACCTCCATGAGGTTGTCAGTGGTGAGGGTGGGGTCAGCTGGGTGGGGAGACAACATGGGGGAGATAGTCTATAATGTATGCATTGTGTTGTAATTATTCAACAAAGTCAATCCAGGAAGAGCCAGCTTCATCCAAACACAAGCAGACACAATGTGTGGGTACCTACAGTGACTAAGTGAGCAGGTGGCAGGTGGGGGCACTGGTGACTTTGAATCCCAACATCAGACAACACACTATTGCATTGAGTATGCCTCCCTTGTATTAGTGCAGTGCACTATAATTGGAGAGGGTCATGGTACTGGTGTGCTAACAAACTATACTTGGTTAGACTGTAACCAGTAGAGAACTTCAATTCTAAAATTGCAATGTTTCAACTACTCTTTGGTAGTCTTCTTCAGAGTCAGTAACCCACAACTCTACTGGTGACAGTCGGACCAAGTATCCGTAGTATAGCACTATAATGATGAATCCACACACAGGGGAAACAAAAAGGCTGGGTAATGCAAAGCAATCATGTATTATGGGAGTTCTGTGGAAACTGACTGCAATGGGACATGAATGTACCGTACGTCTGTATCTTCAGTTACTACCCACTGTGAGTATTTTACAAGTGTGTTGTAGTAAATCATGTCTCTTGCATGGCAACCATAGGTAGCGTAAGCTGCCAATACTCGCGCAGAACCTATTGTCGCGCAGTTGAAAATCTATTGTCGCGCAGTACGTACACGAAGATTTACGATAATAAACGGATAATAAACGGAAATACGCACGTGTCCCGCTGAGCAGCAACCGCTTTTGCCTCTGGTTTGGTGGATTGTCGGGTAAGACTGGTACTTTGCACTGCCTTAGGAGGCTTAGTAGGCTTAAAAATTCATTATAGGCATTCAAGTGTTTACAAAAAGTTGGGTTTATGTGTCTTTTAGCGTTGGGATGACTTATTGTTAGTACCATTTTCTGTCCTGAGGTACGATAGTCCGTCCTGGGGCCAGGGTATTGACCAGTGCCGAGTCACTGCATCTTCTTGAAGAAAAGGAAGCACAGACGAAGAAAGAAACTGAAAAGAAAGAGCAACAGAAGCAGTCGTATCACTGGATAGGTAGCTATGGGGTTTTACATTAGCTCAAATGTACTTGAATTCACCTTGTTCTTGTTCCAAGAAACTGTTTGAACACAAGAAGCTAAATGTTTCGTCATAAATAACTCATATAGTGCCTTGAGGATCAACTGCGCGACAATTGATATTCAGAATATGAATATGTATTGGTGCGCGACAAAAGGTGCCGGTGCGCGACAATCGGTGAATAACCGACTCCACTGGATTGGTTCTCGGTAAAAAGTGTTTCCGTTTACATTCGGTTAAAAGGAACAGTAAAGTTGCAGACGCCTTGGCAATAATCACAGTGCAAGTTTGAAGTTCGTGCGCCGTTCCGTTCAGAAACTGTGGATCCAGGTACAAAAACTGCGCGACAATTGGCAGCTTACGCTACATGTATACTAGCCATGCATGGAGTATACACAAGTAAGCCAGTGAGTAGACCCTCTATTAGTGTGCACACCGCACAGCACAAGTCCGATTACAGGTAGTCAAGAAATGCACATACCTTTTGGCAAGTATTTTTTTGTCATTGCTACTGCTTTCTCCTCCCCCTTGTTGTACAATACTTGAGCCAGCTTCTCCCAGGAGGGATCTGGGTGAGTGTTGAGCCAGTACCCTCCCACAGCATGGCTCTTGTCTGGCTCAGATGATGACTGCTGCTCAATTTCCAGTAGCTTGGAGTCTGGAAGACCAAGCCCAAGGATACCCCCCACCCCCTCCCAGTCGCCCACCTCCCCCATCACCTCCGTCACATTCTCCACAGTGAGGGTGGGGTCTGAGGGAGAGACACAAGCAGAAGGGGAGGACAGTGAAGAGAACAGCAAATAAACAATGTTGTGGTCATTCCAGTCTATCAGTTAACCCACTCCATGCTACGTCAGCAGAAACACATTGTATACTGGATAACGTTGAACATTGCCAGGTGATGACATGTGATTGTACACCATACGTCCTTAGTAGCAGTAATTTGTACTAGCCTGACCATAATTACCCCACGCGTGCATGCGCGAAGCGGGGTTAAGCAATCGGTTTTGTCTGCCAGTCGTCTGTCAGTCGTCTGTCAGTCGTCTGTCAGTCGTCTGTCAGGTGGAAAAAATTGAAATCTCGCCACATAGACCCCAAAAAAACATCCAAATGGAGTCAAACAATAGCAAATAGCAAAAAACTGCTCTATGTGTACCTGACTGAAGTCAAGGCGCTCCGTTTCGCTGTATTTCGGCTATTTCCTACTTTTCATAACATTGGCTCCACCTCTTCGTGACTTCAAGAACAGGACACACAGTGCATTGGAAACTTCATGCTTCGAGATGACCGCTAGGAAACAGTGCTTTCTCACGATCTATGTACTTCACAGACATCATGGCTATTGTTCGGCTGTTTTTTCCAGCTATTTCCTATTATTCGTAACATTTGGCCCCACCTCTCCAGCTTCACAATATAGTATATACGGTAAGCGGTCACTCCCACACCTTGGATATGGCCAATGATACACGAACACAGTATATGCGATAGCAGCCCTGTTCGCCGTTGCGCATCGGCAGAGATGTCACGTCGATTGTAGCTGCACTGCATGCATCCTGGCCTGATGTTCAGCGCGGGGTATGTGTTCTATGAACACCTCTAGTTCATGATGGCAATTGGCTCACAGAACACAGCTGCAGTGATCTATGATTTGGGGATAGGCTTGTAGCACATGGTTGGATTATACTACAGGGAATTGGACATGCAACATAAGAGAATTGGTAACAGTCACCCACGTAGTATGGAAAACACTGTAGTTTACATACACACTGATGGTACTGATGAGCAAAACACGCTGATTCTCATGGTGGATATGAGGGTAAAGAAGTGTGGCAGTAATCCTGAATTCATAACACAATGTGAAGTACACTAGCCATGCATGGCGTATACAATTACTACACAAGTTGGCCAGTGTAGCCTCGTTCCCAGGCCCCGCCCAGCTTTTTGTCGCTTGCATGTAGTACGGAAAAGCGGGGAGAGCCTGGTAAGTTTCCTCACGTGAGCATTACGTAATCGACAAATGGCCAAAATTTTCAGAACGAAAATGTGAAGTTTTGCGTATTGTTCAACCAACTACACGTTCAACGCTTGGTGTGTAAGACAGTCACCCCCCGCTAGCTACATACGTGTGGTAAGTTACCTTGTACCTTTGCTCTTCTTGCTGTTCTGAGCCCCAGTTCGCCCACATTCAATTAAGTCCTTTCTACCACCGTTTCTACCCTCGACGTCACACACGTGAGGAAGATCAAATGGGAGTACAATAATCTACGAGAGTAGATCAAATGGGAGTACAATAATACATCCCTACAATCATCTCCATTAATTTGTGTGGTCGTGCACATGTTGATATGGGGCATGCTTGCAGGAATGTCATCTCAAGTCAGGAAGGACTTATCGCTGTACAAGAATGTGGATACACTGATGGAGTTACATGACTTACCTAGGACAGCTTCAGCAAAATGGCGGATGTTGTCAGCAGTTTCTGTCAAATTCGCATAGTCTAGGTTTGAAATAAGGAGCCTCCATGATGGTTTCCCACTATCGATATCACCACCAGCAAGCCAATACTCAATCACCAACCGGATACGGTCCTCAACACTAATGTACCGAATTTGTCCAATTTCATCACACTTGAGACTTCCAATGAGACGTGCACCCAGAACTGTCCACTCCACTCCCTGCACAACCTCACAGACATTTTTAACTGTCAGTGGTGGAGCTGAAGTGGAGAGGGAGGGAGAACACTGTGAAACAAATGTTACAAACTCCACCTCTCTATTCTCACAACCCAGACCCAACCAACCCAACACAGATTACTTCCACAGTACAAATCTCCAGTGATGCAATTACATAAACAAGTAATAAAAAAAACATTAAAAATGTATCAGGATGTAGGGATACCAGAACGGCAAAAGGTAAGGAAACAAGAGGATGATCGAACATAACAGTGAAGTATACAATCACCCCTACATTCCTTTTTTCATTGTACATGTATATATGGAAGATCTCTGTAGGGGTGATTGTATACTTCACTGTTATGTTCGATCATCCCTCTTGTTTCCTTACTTTTTGCCGTTCTGGTATCCCTACATCATGCTACATGTTTTCTATTACTTGTAATAAAGAAGAAGAGAGTATCGAACTCGCTATAGGCTAACGTTGAATATATGCGGAAAGTAACGCTACATCCAGTATGGTGCACGTGATCCACACGGACTCGACTATGCGTCAACTATTGTACTCCCCGAGTTTACTTGCTGCACACACGCCTTGATCTTACGGTAGCTATGGCAGGTAAGATTGTGTTTTGGACATTAGCACCATACCGGATGTCACGTTACTTTCCGCATACATTCAACGTTAGCCTATAGCGAGTTCGATACTCTCTTCTTCTTCAGTATACACTGTCTTCAACCCACTAATGAGTACATGTTACTCTTCTTTGACAAAATTATCATGTTGAGATCATCATTAATTAAGGGGGGTTGTATTGAGATTGATATCCGTATCAGTATCGGCAAGAGTGTATAATAATAAGAGAGTATCGAACTCGCTATAGGCTACGTTGAATGTATGTGGAAAGTAACGTGCCATCCAGTATGGTGCACGTGATCCACACGGACTCGTCAACTATTGTACTCCCCGATATGGCCGAGTTTACTTGCTGCACGCATGCCTTGATCATCAAGTCAAAGAGGCAAGCTAGCTGTGGTACGGTAGCCACGGCGTCTATGTCAGGTAAGATTGTTTTTGACGTTAGCACCATACCAGATGTCACATTAGTTTCCGCATACATTCAACGTTAGCAAGAGTTCATAATGAACTCTTGACATTAGCCTATAGCGAGTTCGATACTCTCTTCTTATTATTACAAGTGTAAAAAACATTAAAAATGTATGGAGATGTAGGGATACCAGAACTGCAAAAAGGATGGAGACAAGGTAGGGATGATAGCATAAAACAGTTCAGTATACAACCCTCCCTACATAACGTTTCACATGACACAATCAGTATGATGTGAAGAGATATGTAGGGCCGGGTTGTATACTGAACTGTTTTATGCTATCATCCCTACCTTGTCTCCATCCTTTTTGCAGTTCTGGTATCCCTATACATCTCCATACTGTTTTTTACACTTGTTTACCTCATTTTTGTACGATAGCATTCACTCCGCACACTGTACACAATTTTGAGTTCAAAGGTCAAAGTTGCACTACGCATGAAGAAAATGGCGTTGCACATGAAGCCATAGTTATCGAGTGGCGGTTTCAAGCGCCTCGTGAGACTTCAAAGTTGCCAAAAAGCGATGGGGTCGTGCACTGCTCAGTGTAAAATGCTGCTGTTTTGTGCAAACGTCGTGAGGGAGTCAGCCAAATTTGAACTAGCCCGTCTGAAGAAAGAAGAAGAAGAAGAAGAAGAAGAAGAAGAAGAAAACCGATTTGGCGCGGTACTTTCGCGACGGTTTTTCACGACACTGGGAGTCTTCTGGGCCAGGAAAACACTCGAAGATGAATAGTAAGTTGTCATAAAGGCTTATTTGCCACCCGTTTTTGAGATTTCGAGATATTTTGAAAGATTTTTTTGTATTAGCTTCTATTGCGTGTCCGTTGTATCCCTACATATAGAGTCTACTGACTCTATGATACACTCTTGGTATCGGCCAATACCAGCACAACAGTACTTGGTATCGGTTTCAAAATTCAAATGTGGTATCGCCCAGCACTACCTGCCAGACCAATATCCACTTTATATATCCTGAGCATTCGTTGGGGGCTTTGGGGGGGATTTTCTGGGAGGCACCAATTTTGGGTGGGGCAAATTTTCCAAGGACACTGCATTCTGAGGTAAGTCACCGGCCCTCTTAGGTCTTGAAACAGAGTCTGGTCAGGCAGTTATTTCATGGTAAAACTGTAGACTGGCCTCGCACTCACCTGTGGTCGCTTTCTCAGCCATAGCGAAGACTGCGCAGCTATTCCGACACACCCAGCTATCGATCAACACTAGCGGCTAGAGACAGGAATAAAATAAATTAGTGAACTTTACCCTTTTCGCGCCGCGGTTCCAAACCGACTACATGGACCGTGGTTTTGTCATCATGCTCCCTGCACTAAAAATGGAGTCGTGGTCATACAAAACATGCAAAAGGTGATATGAGCGCTCGGACAATACAGAGGTGAGTATATAGTAGCATGATACAGAGAGGTGGGTATATCTAGTAGCATAGAATTGGTATACAAGAGTAGCTCATGAAAGTAAGTTTCGCTTTATCTGAGGTAGGCAAGTGAAACAAAACCAGTTTCCTGAGGGCTCTGCTGATAGATTTACACATGACCTGGGGTGGTGAGCATGTTCAAATTCACCAGTAGATCATAGTTAGGCCATGACTTATAATATAATTGTTTCCTGTCACCTGCCCGCATCCAGTTTCGGCACCGCATCCTTACTTTTTATAGTCTCGTCCCCAGACTTACGCCAAGGGCATTCACAGTCTGGGAACGAGATAGGACCACGTGACTCGATCTGAAACGCACATGGCACTACTGGTCAGAACTAGCTAGAGTACATGTCGAGGCTGGTAGCAGCAAGTTCGATCGTCGCGATGTTTGTTTCCCTGTCTGTAGCGGTTGCGC
Source organism: Axinella damicornis (assembly GCA_963931865.1). Taxonomy (NCBI): domain Eukaryota; kingdom Metazoa; phylum Porifera; class Demospongiae; order Axinellida; family Axinellidae; genus Axinella; species Axinella damicornis. Next base: position 5,599,411 of record OZ007512.1, read on the forward strand.
TTGGGAGGAGGCTGGCGCAGTGGACAATTGTAGACCTCCAGAGTGAAGACAGGACCTTCCAGGCTCTTTTCAATGAGATCAAGGCAGGGAAGTTTGACAGTATTGAAGTCGGTGACGAACTCAAACGAGCCACGCTGTTGCGTGTACTTGTAGGAAGTGACAAAGACAAGCTGATGGTCACCAGTGCCAGTCACTCGGTGTGTAGTATTTGCGAAGAGTTTGGAAAGTACGTGAAGTTTCTTGTTCAACTCGAAGAGGAAAGTCCAACTCCCTGTACCTCAGCCAGCCGTCCAAATGCCTTCGCTATCATGGCAGACCGAAAAAGAAAACTTAACAGTTCAGACCGAAAAAGAAAACTTAACAGTTCAATGTCGCTCCACTATTGTGTTTCGTACTACATTGTACATATACTTGTGAAATAATATTTTTTAACCTAATAATAATAATAACCGCCCGCCCTCATGGTGAAATGGTTTTCAAGGGGACAGGAAACAAGTATATTATAAGTCGTGGCCTTACTCATACAAACACTTACCAGTGAAACCACATATCACGTGTCACACATGATCATGTTGATATTTGTTGTGACATCATCACACGCCCCGCATTTCCACTCCTCCTCCTTTGCTTGCACTACCAAACAAGTGCAATTGCCACATATCAAAAACCTGTTTAGCTATTCAATTCACATTACTGTACTTACCTGCCTGTTGTACTAGGTTCCAGCCACTGGCTGTAAAGAATTGTTCAAGGGACGAAATATCGTTGTCCACAACTTCGTCCGGAATACAGTCAGGCTGTGCCTCCACCTCAGTCTCTTCTACAAGCTGGCCTCCTCCTGCCACCCTGTCGACAACATCCTGATCGCAGAACCAGAGCAGCATTCCTGTGCAGTGTGAACAAGGTACATAATACTATACATGATCGTTACAAAACAAACCCATGCCCATAATTATGTTATCACCCCACACACATCATTTGAGCCAATGTAATGCCCTTTGGGGGGGCGATGCCTAGTGTTGAAGTAGGTCTTCTGGGGTCCATCATTGACCACAGGCTCCCCTATCACGTCCACTACGGCCATCCTGAAGTTCAAGGTCCTCCAGGCAACAGCTTCATTCAATTCAGACTCAAACTTGTCGCGTCCATCTAGTATTTTAGGGACCATCACAAACGCCACACTACCAGTGCCTTTCTGGGTCAACACCCAGACTGTCTTACTGCCTTCAAATGGAGTCGTCATACCTAGCTAACTAACATCACATGATCATGACACTCAAACTGCAGGCTTTTGCCACTGCTCTGTGCAGGGCTCTCAAAGAGGAGTTGGAGAACTATGAGGAGACTACTGATGTCTGGGCCATTAAGCGCAAGGTGTGGCATGCTGCCTGGTTGGATACAGACAGCAAGTTTGCTGCCATCAGGCTGTTGTGGGACGAGGCTTGTGCAATGCACCCTGCTGCCAATATAGCTCATATTCTGTGCACTTTCCAGAACCACTTGCTCTCCGATATGGATGTTTGTGGTGTTTGTGGGGGTTCATGATGCTAGAGTGGCTCTGCAGAGGCTTGCTGATGAACACACATCCTATGGTTGCCTTTCATGTCACCTACTAGCCAAATGACTATGACTAACAAGACATCTATACATACTCATGCATGCATATACTCTTGTTCTGTAACTTTTGTTCACATTTCCTTGTGGTATCCAAAGATCACGAGCCCACACACTTCCACATTGTCATCCTTGGGCTTCCTCAGGCACCACGTTGCCATGTTCCCACCATCATCCATCATGGTATCATCATTGCTTTCCACCAGCTCACTAAGTGACACCATACCGCACACATCATGCTCTATGCCATCCCTAGCTGCCTGTAGGGATAATTATTCCGCCTTTCTCCTTATCCACCTGGATCAGTTTCATTGCAGGGTCTTGGGATGGCACGCTGTGGTGCTCTGCAAGGTCCTTTTGCAATGCCTTCAGCTTGGTAAACTGCCTCTGCAATGTACCCCTGCTCGAATGCAATCTTGTATACATTATTTGAATTCCCCTCCTTGAACATGCTTATTCCAGCCTGCACGCCTGCCAATGTAGTTCCAGGTGCTTCTGGGTATAACTTTCCTTAGATTACATCATTGTACATTATGTAATACTTGATGTAATCACCCTAGTGTCGCTGGAGTATGGTGTCCCTAGTGTCGCTGGTGTCGCTGGTGTCCATGGTGTCGCTGGTGCCCATGGTGTCGCTGATGTCCATGGTGTCGCTGGTGTCCAAGGTGTCGCTGGTGCCCATGGTGTCTCTGGAGTTGCTGGTGTCCATGGTGTCCCTAGTGTCCATGGTGTCGCTGGTGTCTATGCCGTCTCTGGTGTCAGTGGTGTCCCTAGTGTCTACGGTGTCACTGCATGGTGTCCCTAGTGTCTGTGGTGTCTCTGGTGTGCCTGGTATCTCTCATGTCCATGGCGTCACTGGTGTCGACTTAATTGTGTCTCTGGTGTCCTCAGTGTCCTTAGTGGTGTTCCATGGTTTCCCTTGTGCCAGTGGTGTTTCTAGTATCCTTGGTGTCTCTGGTATCCATGGTGTCTCTGGTGTCCATGGTGTCTCTGGTGTCCCTACTGTCCATGGTGTTTGGTAAAGGGCTGTGTATTATAAGGTACGCATTAGCTACCATGGACACCATGGACACCAGAGACACCGTATAGACACAAGGGACACCATAGGCACAAGGGACACCATAGGCACCAGCGACACCATGGACACCAGCGACATCATGGACACCAGCGACACCATGCATGGAAATCAGCGACACCATTGACACCAGCGACATCATGGACACCATGGACACCAGAGACATCATGGACACCAGCAACACGACACCATGGACACCATGGACACTAGGGACACCATGGACACCAGCGACATTAGGGACACCATACACCAGCGACACTATGGGTAACTAGGAGAATGCAGGGCATTGTGGGGCTCGCCTGACAAACTGACGTGCCAATAACTGAGTGATCGTAGGCTGGGAGGCCCTGGCGGCGCGGCGCAGCTAATAAGGGAAGCTGGGGGTGGGGCCTGCGATATAGCCGATTGTCGTTCATCATCGACGGTCTGCAGCTGCAGCTTCAAGTTCGTGGTAGCCTCGTTCCCAGTCCCACGCCCAGCTTTTCGTTGCTTGCCCTACTGTACATACTTGCCGTACGGCAAGCAACGAAAAGCTGGGCGTGGGACTTGGGAACGAGGCTACACTGTACCTGAGAGGAGTACCCCGAGAGAATCTCTCCCTCCAGCTGACCCCTGCAAGTCTGTAGTAGCTACGTAGTTTGTAGCACCGGCGTAAAGCGTAGTCTCGCGGGGCCAGACCCACACCGGCGTAAAGCGTAGAAGGCTCTACTCGGTACTGTCGTGCGGGCGACTTGTACACGTGTTGCCCTAATTGCTAAGCACGCGGGCGGGCGGCGCAACATTACGATTTTTCACTTGGATATACGGTCATACGCTAAATCGGACACCATGCAACTGGACACCAACTGGACGGATACACGGACGGACATCCTGAAGAGCACGACTATGTGGGGCTCGCTCAGGCTCGCCCCAATTACATCAAGTATTACGTAATGTACAATGATGTAATCTAAGGAAAGTTATACCCAGAAGCACCCGAAGTTCCTGGTGGGCCCATATCGAGGGCTGTCATCTCCAGCAAGCCTGACACAAGGTCCTGCAACTTTTGGTCTGTCCCTTGGTTGGGGCACACTATAGCCACCATGATATTCCCACTTATATAGACACCCATGTGCTTGGGGCTGCTCCCATCATCCGTCTGCTCATCTCCACCCCTATTGCTGAGGTACTGCTGCAGTTGTAACACGGTCTTTTTGTACTTGTCCTCCATGTTTGCCCCCAAGAATGACAGCAAAATGACAGCAATGTTTAGTCACGTGCACCTATGGATACAAGTTTGTTACAGGCCGGACAGTTGAATTTGTTGGCATGTATCTGTATTATAGACTGCAGTTCGCCATTGGCTGCTGTAAACGCCTCCTCCAGGGTCATGTGCCCTGAACCTCTTCGTGGCTTTCCTGGCCTTCTGGAGAAGAGCTTTGCTATCTCCTTGTACGTGGCACATGACCCTCTCTGTCGCTTCCACTGTGGTCTTGGCCTCTTGTTTCACAGCTTTGACTGTATGTAGGACGCCTGGTCGCCACAATGCACTGCCATGTTGGTTCAGGAAGGGGTGGGTATGGGCCGCCCATTGATAGGGCCCCAGTGGTCAGGGCCCAGGGGAGGGGCCCCCCCTTGGGGCCCCATTGGGAAGGTAGGGCCCCATCCCACAAAATGTTTATCGCTTAATGTGGTGTTGGTACATACGCAGTGAGCGTTGCAAGATACTTTAAGGGGTTCCCACCCTTAACATGTCCTGGTGAGACCTTTCATTAGCTGGAGCTGTATGCTGGCCCCTGGTCACTGATGAGTTGTTATTGATATAAATGTCCTTCCTTATTTGGGCCCCATTAGTGTTTTTTTTATATGGATTTTACACTTTTCTCATCTTGCCACAGCCTGGATGATGTTGTCATCAGCTGTTTTCTTGTTGTCGAGCATGTCTGTGGTTGTGTGTGTGCACCATATCACCATGGTAACCTTGTACATCCACCTTTGTGTTTGTCTTCAAACCCTCAGTTTCACAGCTGCATGTAGTTTGGGGGACCAACGACACCCCCTTCTTCCCCCCCCCCCCCCCCCTCCATGGCGCATCCTTTTTCTTGATCTTATTATTGGGGCCCAAACATGGGGAAGACGTTTAGCTGGTGTGGCTCTCACCTTCATTACCTGTGGTATTGATGGAAATCCCTGTGGCTGTTCTTGTACATGCTGCCCATAGCTGTATGCTGGGAATAAGTTGCAAATGTGGTAGCAACCTCTCCACATGCTCCCCTATACTACAGCCAGTGCATTAGGCGTACTTGTGCTACAGAAGGCTATCTGTGAACTCTAACTGTCCCTCCTATATTGGTGGATCTATTGGAGAGCATTACCCAGTGTCAAAGTTCAAGTGTAGTCCATTGAATTTTGCTGTATGTACCCATGCACACTATGATACTTGTTACACTACATCTAGTGTGCGACCCCAAAAAAACAATTTCCTGTTTGAATAGTTCTACTATGTTCAGTTGTTGCTCCATAAGGATATGATATTATCAGAAATCCATAAAATTAATACTCCAGAAGATAGACTTGTCAGTCAACTCAGAAGTGCGGACAGAGAATAGGCGGAACAAAAATGTTTGTGCTATACTATATAGCTACAGTGCTACACCCACCTCAATCCTCTTGAAAACTCTTGATCAAGAATCGTAGCAGAAACTCATGGGCATCCTGTTGGCTTCCTGGTATCCATGCTGGTAGTATTGCTGAGAGCAGAAATTGTACATCATGCATGAATAAATTAAAACTTAGTCTTATAGTGCACTTCTGTCTTACATTTCAGGCCTTTGTACAGCTGCTTTGGAGCTACAGGAGCTACACATGGATGCTGTTGGCACTGAATTCCAAGACTGTGTAATGTACTCAGGAGCCAGAACTCATTTCCTCTTGTGTGACCTGTGTTATTGATCATTTTTTCATGCAAATAATAATTAATATGCACAACTGCATGATGCTTGCATATGCATGTAGCTAGCTGCTAAACTCACGGTGTAGTAGTTTTGAGGCGTAATGATTCCACACTGGAGTGTGGAAAATGCACTGCAACACGGAATTTGCGAAGCAAGTATTGAATCCTGTAACCATTCTCTAGCCATGCGCGCGCAATGCGGCTAGCGCGTAGGTTCAAAGTTCACTAATTTATTTTATTCCTGTCTCTAGCCGCTAGTTCGATCAACAACCTCGCTCCCGGGCCCAGACGTGAACCGACATTGGAATCAGGTAGTCTATTAGGGTGGAGTTTGATAAGCACGTGCACATGTACGGATACTATAGACATGACAGAGCGGTGCACCGTGCAGTGCAGCAGGATCTCATCGCGATCACGAAGACAGGGCAGATGGCAAGGTTAATCAGTCTGTAGCTAGACCATACTACGTGTATGTTCTCGTCCCCAGACCCTCCGTGCGTGCGTGGTTGGAGTATGCGTGGAGGGAGGGTCTGAGGACCAGACTATTGGAAGATGCTTGTTGTGTGAGTAACAGGGCATGCATGCAGTGGGCTGTACTTACGTTTTGTCCCCGGTGTCAAGCAAGGCAGGGGGCCTATGTTACCAGTATATTGGGCCTGGGGGAAGGGGCGAAGGGGGCTGTGGCTCTCACTAATGGAGGGTGATCACGGTGGGCGTGCAGGATGGTAACCCTAAGCCTGCGTGCCCACCGTGATTACCATCCGCTACTGAGGGGGGCTATGTTACCAATATTGTGACGGGCCTGGGGGAGGGGGCGAAGGGGGCCGTGGCTCTCGCTAATGGATGGTGGGCCTGCAGGATGGTAACCCTAAGCCTGCGTGCCCACCGTGATTACCGTTCATTAGTGAGAGCCACGGCTGTGTCAAGTAGATATACATGTAGATCTGTACTTTAGCTGCTCAACGATAAGACCGTCCAGTCAGCTTGAGGCCGTGTTTTCATGACGAGACAAAAACGATGATGCTTTGCGGTATGGTCTGCTCAGGAGTGTGCATCATTTGTGACTGATTACAGTCCTCTCACAGATTGACTGATTGTAGTGCTAGTCTCACACTCTCACGGTCACACAAGGAAACTCACGGATAGTTGGTCTTCCTCTGCAATTGCCCCCTGAGTGTGTTGGACCCGCTGCCTTCATTTTGCCAGAAGATTCCGAGGTGTCCCTGCACCTTCGGAGGGTCCTGTCCAATGACATCAACTCTGGTCTCAATGTGCACCGTGTGCAACTGCCCCCTGGCCTCGTTCCCACCCTCCTTGAATGGATGGGAATGAGACTGACCACTAAACAGGTCTCCTGGGGAACGTCCGGCACTGGGCCACCCCCTTTAGCTAGGCCACCGAAGAACGTAGTGTAAATCAGTGTTCTGGCTACAACTTTCAATCCAAGTGGTGCAGGTCTGGTTAGCCTCATTCCCAGGTGCTCGGTAATTGGGGAGAAGAACGCCTGGTATCCACTGTTCGCGCATGCGCGAGCAGTTCCGTTACATTCTCCGTATAATTCATCGAGATATGTAAGCTGAAATAACACGGACAAATATTCGGTAAAATATACGACTCCAGCATCATGCGAGGACGTGGTTTCAAAGTCTGTGGACGGCGATACGCCGCTTCTACCTTTCCGAAGTGAACGCGAAACACAATAGAGACCCGGTATGACCTCATAGAAATTCGACCTGGCCGTATTTAACCATATAAACACATTCTTGCCATTATGTACGTACTGTATTGCTGTCAGTTGTTCGTCCTCATCACTGTTCCTGGCTTTCTGACCTTACCAAAGGCGTACGGCACGGCTTGATTGAACAGAGAGCTGCGTCTTGTAGGTGTAAAACGACTCCCGTGTTTCAGTAAATGTACAGTCGTGCAACACGGACTAGTGTAACAGTAGTTTCCAAGTTCCCCACAAAAACCTGGGGAGCCGCGCATGCGCGAACAGTGGATACCAGGTGCTCTTCTCCCCAATTACCGAGCGCCTGGGAACGAGGCTAAGGTCTGGTCTGTTTACGCGAGAGTTCTAAATCAGCTGTTCTGATTCACTGGACTGCTCCACTGAGTGGAATACCGGAATGGAATACATGTACTGGAACAACCTATACTGCTACAAAATGTCTCACTCAGTATAAGACCGTCATTCTCAAAGTTACGTCACTACAGTTGCTACATAGCTTGTTGAGGCATCTACCTTTCCATGAGGTCACATGAATATTCAACCTTGAGCTTCAACTGTATAGTCATAGATGATTATTTTCATCTGTTATCTGTGCTTTTGGAGTTGTATATATAATTAGCCCCGCCCCCCTCCCCATTGGCACACCCCTTTTTTCAACCACTCCTTGAATGCTGTGTAGATGGCAGTACAACAAACATGAATTTGAAGTTGTGTCGCTGTTCTTTCACTTTACTGATGTGACTCTCCTCACCAGGTGAGAAGGAGAGCGATGGAGTTTGAAAAAGATCTACATTTGAGTCGAGAATGCCAGCCTGAGAGTACTCCCAGCAAGCCTCAGGTGAGAGATTTCATTTTTTTGTTCCCATTCCCAGTCTCCAAACCTCACTCCCCTCCCCCTGTGTGCAGTAGGCATGGGTCACTTCTTCCCCCTCCCCAACAGGAAACTATTTAACAGCAGGAGGAGGGGAGGGGAGGGGGGGGGGGGGGGGGGGGGGGGGGGTTATAGTGAGGTGCTATGCCATCCTACCACATAATGCTGCCGAGAAACCACACCAAGCAACCCCCAGATTTTCTGTCACCAAATTGCTGTTGCCATTCAGCTGAGGCCTCCATGTCAGCCATTCAAGTGCCAGCTTCTGTAGTGGTGCACAATGAATGAGTAAAAGTAGGGGGGACGGTGCCGAACAACGACTAGCTTGCCAATCTCGACTACTAGGTCAATGGTGCATAGTATATGTAGGTAAGAGTAGTTGGAATCTGCCAACATTCGTAACCGAGATGCGATAATGTTTATGAGTAGCTATTCCGTCATGGAGTAGGTCTTGCTCAAGGTGTGCCTATGTTTAGACGAGTGTAAATTTTACCATATGCTCTTGCATTATGGACTGCAAGCAACAATGGAGGACTGGGAACGAGGATATGGAGGACTGGGAACGAGGATCTGCCCTGGTGCTAAGAAGCATGACAGAAGTAGAAATTTATAGCAGGGAGAGTAAGCTAGGATAAACATACAGTGCCGTCCACGAGCAAGTTAAACGGTACACGCGTGTCACTCGCGAGACACTCGCGAGACGCTCGCGAGAAAAGTTGCGAGTCCGCGTGTGCGAGCACTACTCGCGCTCGCGAGTACGCACCCGCTACTCGAGCACTCGCGCTACGCGAGCGCGAGTGCTTGCTGTTGCGCGCGCGCGCGCGCGCGAGTACTGTACATGTAACTCCTCCCTTGTTTATACAACTAAGAGGGTGACTGTCTGTTACTTGCATTGCGGGGGCACTAAGGGCAAATGTGCAAAAATGCACTTAGTGTCAAAAATTTCAAGATGGCCAACACGTATACTGTAAGCAGTGTTGTTGAACGACAGGATGACTTCGATTTCGACCTCGACGATGGATTAGACAGCGATTTCGGACGAGAAGGAGTCCGTAGCTACCTTTCCAGGGCTGGCTTGGACGGTTTGGAGGGCGTGCAGCGCGGTGATCGCGACAAAGCAGACAATGGAGGACGAAGACACTCGCGGCGATAGAGAAATGGATACTCTCCTACCCTATAGTCCGGTTCAGGGTGATCTGGACGCTGCCTCGAGTAAGTCTACACTTAGCAGATATCATTCCTTGTGTGAATGTATTCTGTAGGCTTGGTAAAGAGCACTGTGAACAGTACAGTCCTGCCCCTCCTCCTCGAGGCTCGCCATTATTGAAGGCCACCATCTGACATCACTTTTGCCGAAATGGAGGTATTCTGTCATGCACACACTCATGCAGGTTGGGGATACTCCAGTGGTGAAATATGACCTGGCACTGTGGCCTTTGTCCCTGTACTCCGAAGATTCTGAGTTCTATTCCTTGGATTTGAGGGCGTGTGCAGTCTTCTACAAAAGCGGTTTCGTAGCCTTGTCTTAGTGATGCTCCTGTCTGCTCTCTTGGACTCCTGGAGTCATATGAGGGGTTCATGAGGATAGCATGACAATACAGAAGTGTTGTATTCTTGAAAATGCTTGTATGGCATGCTGTTAACAAAAGTGATAATAAATAGTAATAATCATCATCATCTTATTCATGAAAAATGTCATATAAACCCGTGTTTTTGCCGTGTACGTTTGTTCTAGCTGATCTATGAGGCTAAAAGCGACATCATAATTGTATAAATAGCTCAGCTACTTGAAAAGGTGTGGTTGCTAAGGACTCTGCGGTTCAGCGGCGCTGCTATGTAAACGCTGTTCAATTTCCTGCGAGTGCGAGCGCGCGTGCGAGTAGTCGAGTGCGAGCGCGCGCGCGAGTATAGTAGCGCTCGCGGGTTAGCCTGTAACGCTCGCGAGTATTATACGATTACCACGCGAGTCACATGCGAGCGTCTCGCGAGTGTCTCGCGAGTGACACGCGTGTACCGTTTAACTTGCTCGTGGACGGCACTGTACTTGCCTTAGCTCTTGTCAATAAACACGGAAATATATCCACCCTCCTTTTGAGTAGCCATTTCCCTTTCTTGCTCATTGCCTTTCAGTTGAGAGATTAAACCAGTACGTGCAAGATGATTTTCAGATGAACCAATCAGATTCTACAGATTCCTTGGTGGTACATGTGTACATGCAAGAATGTTGTTCCCCTAGCTTTCTCCTGGTGTAGGAGGTCTGGGTAGGAGGCTAGGGTCTGTCATGCCATGGAAACCATTGTGTGGTGCTATTCTGAATAGTCCCAACTTTTCAGACTCTGCTAAGAACGTGAGCTGAGGTAGTGTCATGTGGCTATAGAAGAATGCTTTCATGATATGGTAGGAGACTGGTGCTAAGAAGCATGACAGAAGTAGAAATTCATAGCATGGAAAGTAACATAGGATAAACATACTTGCCTTAGCTCTTGTCAATATAGGGTCTACATGTAACTGCCTCAAGTAATGAAGAGCATTCCAGTCCGTGTATATAATCAGTGCATGGAAGGATGTAGTCTTGGTCCCAGACTAACCCCACTGCTGGGATTGGTTTGGGTCTGTGGCGGAGACTAGGAAAGATGCCATTGTAAGCAGGTAGTCACTCTGAAACAAAAGGTCATAGCCCCCACCAAGTGCCTTCATGTTCATATGTGAACTTACACCACCAGTACATCCTGTTGTTGATTGTTGCCAAGGAAGCAGGACCTTAGGGAGGGTACCTGTGAAAGCCGGAACGCAGGAACGCGGAACGGAACGCGGAACGGAAGTAAAATGCGGGCCACGCGCTATCATCACTTGCACCGTACGCGCAAGGCGTCTTTATTCACTGGACTGGACTGGACTCACCCAAAAATCTGTTTTTTTAGTGTAGGACAGAAGCTAAGCATACTTATTTATTCACTAAAGTTGCTTGCATAGCCTGCTTTCGTGTCTTACCTCGAGTCGGTAGAGGTCAAAGGTCACGTGCATATTTAATGAGCTTTAATGAAAAGATTAGAAGAGCACTTATTTACCGGAGACATCGAACTCCAGCCTTTTGCTGAAGCATAGAAAACAGAAAACAATATTCCTCTATCATCCACGACTGACTGAAGAGCATTTTGCTGAAGCTCATTAAATATGCACGTAAACTTTGACCTCTACCGACTCGAGGGAAGACACGAAAGAAGGCTATGCAAGCAACTTTAGTGAGTAAATAAGTATGCTTAGCTTCTGTCCTACGCTGAAAGGGTGAGTCCAGTCCAGTCCAGTGAATAAAGACGCCCTGCGCGTACGGTGCAGGTGACGAGAGCGCGCGGCTCGCATTTTACTTCCGTTCCGCGTTCCTGCGTTCCGGCTTTCACAGGTACCCCCTTAGGGACACTGGCAGCTGCACAGTGGCAGGTACATCAACGATCATCCTATGCATCCTGTGTGTGTGTGTGTGTGTGTGTGTGTGTGTGTGTGTGTGTGTGTGTATGAGTTCTGCTTTGTGTGTGGGTGTGTCTATGGGTTTTTGTGTACGTGTGTGGTGTGTGTGTGGTGTATGAGCTAGTGTGTGTGTGAGTTGTGCTTTGTATGTGTTCATGGTGTGAGATGAGTGTGCATCTGTATGTGTACAACTGTACGTGTGTGTGTGTGTGTGTGTGTGTGTGTGTGTGTGTGTGTGTGTGTGTGTTGTGTGTGTGTATGTGTGTGTGTGTGTGTGTGTGTGTGTGTGTGTGTGTGTGTGTGTGTGTGTGTGTGTGTGCGTGTGTGTGTGTGTGTGTAGTCTCGGTACCAGACCGTCGCACGCAGGACGTTAGGTCTGGTACCGAGACTAGTGTGTGTGTGTAGCTACATGTACGTGTGTGTACTTGCATTTGTCTGTGTGCATGTACATAATTATGTTTGTGTTTGTGTGTCTAGGTGGGAGTAAATGTGCAGTTGGCAACGAAACACTTAATTTTTCTTCCGTCATGCCCTGCACCTTGTGACAGCTAGCGCACCTCCACCGCCAGAATCAAGTTGCTCACGCTCTTCATACTAGAGATTTTTGGTTAGCGAGCTTAAGTATACATTTCCCAATACATTTCACACGGCGCGCGCACGAGTATCCCGTAACCTTAAGTGTGTCCATAGTGCCCTAGGTGCCAGGTGTGCCGATGGTGCCAGGTGTGCCGATTGTGCCAGGTGTGCCGATTGTGCCAGGTGTGCCGATTGTGCCAGGTGTGCCGATTGTGCCAGGTGTGTCCATGGTGCCTATAGTGCCCTAGGTGCCTATTGGTTGTCTGGACACTCCATGCAGTGCCGAGGCAAAAGTGTATTGAGTGTGCCTGCTCAGTTGTAGCTTGAGAAACAACTGTTGCTATGTAATCTATGGCATCTGAGCCTGAGAAGGAAGCTAGTTGTTTGTCTGATCACTTCATATTTTAGCTGTTGTAACTTCTCCAGCTTGTGATCACACTGTCCCATGAAGCTGTACCACTTTGAACAGGTACGTATGCACTCTGGTTTCTTCATGCAGCCTGTGTAGTAGCCTTGTTCCCAGGTTCTCGGTAATTGGTAATTCTCCCCAATTATTAGTGCCTGGGAACGAGGTTCCTTAGAAATGTAACAGCCCACTACACTAGCTGTTCCATTCTGGTCTCTTGCATCTGGGAAGTGCTAGTCTCGTATCCAGGCCTTCTCACTCCAGCATGTGTTGCTTGCTGTACCAATTCCTGGGAGTGTGCATCGTATGTGCAGAGTACAAAATAAGGTCAAAAATTTGGTAGGCCATTTGTCAGAACAAAGTCAATTTTGATTGGCCACTTTTTAAAAATGGTCGGACAAAAAATTTCGGACAAAAGTGTTTTCTTTCCTAGTAGCACTAATATGCATTTGTATCACTTTGCACGAGTACTTTTATTGTCATAATAACGAGGGGGCAACCGTTAACCGCCTTTCCACTCGCGCGCCGTAGCGCAAGCTAAGTATTGCCGTTCTTTCCAATTAACGCACATGCCACGTGGCAACCCTCGATCGCTAGCGCTAGCAATGGCAGCCAAAGGGAAGACAAGAAATTATTACAGCGCTCACAACTTAGCCAGCACGGTGAGTTTTAGTATGTAAGCATCTTTGTGGACCCTTCGTAACAGCTGTACTTGCAACGAAAGTCGAAGAGAGCACTCGAGCAGCGGCGGCCGACGGCACGAGAAAAGCACTTGTATCTCCACCACCAAGGTGAGTCTCAGCACAATTATTATGCATTTGTATCACTACATGATAGCGATCACGACTCTATCTACAGAATCTCTGTAGACCTTTCCTGCGAGCTGAGCCAGACCTGACTGTATAGAACTTCACATATCCAGACTCCGCCCACTCGCGTAGGACTTGTTCGGTCGGTAAGACCGACTAAGTAACATTTTGCGCGGCCAATTTGATTAATTGCTCGGAAATTGGCCGATGGCCGACTGTTATTTTGTACTCTGTATGTGAGTAATTACAGGCCTACTAACCCTATCACCCCTAGCTCTTCATGCAAACGTTCTTGCAAAGGGTTCAAAAGCAGTGTATAAAGGGCCCACCCATCACTAACGTCTAACTTAACCTTGGTTAAGGTTTTTCATTCAGAAAAGGCCGATATGCAGTGATGTATCAATTACGATCTGCTTTCACTGTCAAGGATTTCTGTAGCACTGGATGTGGGGGTGTGAGTTGCAAACTTATCGTTCAAGTTAAGTAAAGACGTCTTACAGTCCAGTGTGTGTAACAGTTATAGCTGCAGTTTTCCCTGCACTGTGTACGAAATTAGTGCATGGATTTCTGTCACTTGACAAATATTGGTCATCTGGTGACAATAGTGGGAACGTGACTTGGTCTCCCCAGGAAGGGGTGGGCGGTGGACAGGAGGTTATTGTCTGAATGACCTTGGAATTGGCCACCCCTTGAATGCTGTGTACATGTGAATTGTTATCAGTACAATCACATGTATGCACTTGAAGTGGTGTCGCTGTTCTTACACTTTTATTGATGTGGCTTCCCTCACCAGGTGAGGAGACAGTGATGGAGTTTGAAGGTATTCCAGGAGAGAGAATACCGGCCTGAAAGTACTCCCAGCAAGCCTCAGGTGAGAGATTTCATTGGTTATCTCTCAGCGTCCCAATCCCATTCTCTCCTAACCTTGCTGCCTCCTCCGTCCCCCTCCCTCCCCGGAGAAGAATGCTTTCATGGAAGGGGAAGGTGACTAGGGTCTGCCTCATGTAATTTCAGCATTCCAGTCCAAGTGTATACCAGTGCAGGGAGAATGGTTGTTGCTAAGCAGGGACTATCCATGTAATGTGTATACCAGTGCAGGAGGATGGTTGTTGCTAAGCAGGGACTATGGTCTGCCCCATGTAATTTCAGCATTCCAGTCCAAGTGTATACCAGTGCAGGGAGAATGGTTGTTGCTAAGCAGGGACTATCCATGTAATGTGTATACCAGTGCAGGAGGATGGTTGTTGCTAAGCAGGGACTATGGTCTGCCCCATGTAATGTGTATACCAGTGCAGGAGGATGGTTGTTGCTGAGCAGGGACTATGGTCTGCCCCATGTAATGGGTATACCGGTGCAGGAGGATGGTTGTTGCTAAGCAGGCAATTTTAATTCATGAACCTGATTACAGAAGGTCAAGCATGTCCCCTCCTCATGTCAAGTGCTGTTTGCCTGGACAATGTTCCTGTGTAAACTTGCAGTAGATTAGCAAGGGTTGCTAAGGACAAAAGGTCCCTTAGTGACCAGTTTGAGTTCTGTAGACCCAAAATGAAGGTTGCTTGGGGGGATGTTCCCCAGTTTGGTACAGTGGCAAGTCATTGTGATATTTGCTGTGTAGAAGTGAATTTAATGAAAGCCACATTGTGCCATCATGTGCATGCTTAGGCCCAACCCATTAAGCTACAGACAATATCAGCTCTGGTGACTCTAGCATCAGATTCCAACGTATGCACGCACACACACACACACACACACACACACACTCACACTCTCACGCACTCACACACACACTCACACACACACACACACACACTCTCACTCACACACACACACACACACACACACTCACACAGGTTGTCATAGAGATGAAGATCACGCTATGGTCAGGGGGACTGATTATTCTGCTATGGACAATCATCACTGCACAGCATGGCCGTCTCCGTCCTATTGCACCTGAGGAACTACCAGCGGAATGGCTTCAAACGCGCAGTACAAGAGACTCTGAAGAGTGAAGTGGATCCAGAGCTTCTACACACTTAACAACTATGTGATGACATGACTGATTTGCAATCAGTGGCCATTGTAACCACTAGGCTGTGCTGTCATTAATGTTTCAACTGCAGTCTGCTGTGCTCTGTGCAATCAGTGGCCACTGTAACCACTAGGCTGTACTGTCATTAATGTTTCAACTGCGTGCTTTGTGCAATCAGTAGCCATTGTAAGCGCTATAGGCTGTGCTGTCATTAATGTTTCAACTGCAGTCTGCTGCGCTCTGTGCAATCAGTAGCCACTGTAACCACTAGGCTGTGCTGTCATTAATGTTTCAACTGCAGTCTGCTGATTCAAAAGCAGACGTTTCGGTAGCTATACAGCTGTATAGCTACAGCTTTTGAATCAGATATTGACTAGAATGTCTCAACCTAGTCATACAGATTCACTGTTCATAGATATTATACCACATGTACGTATGCCGATAATATCAGACTCCCTACCCAAAGGTAGTTGATCTGGCCTGCAGACTTCACCCACCAAGAAGGGAGAAAAGGCTGGGAACCTGCCGGCCTATTTGGTTTTAATTCATGAATTCAGAGTTATTAGCGTCACGTAAATGGAATTATGGTTGCTTTATTTATGTCATCATTTCGAAAGCTAGAATAGCCTATTCTCAAACAAGTGGCATCAAACATAAGCCCAATCAACATCCATACATTATGCTCCTGGACAGCTCACTTGTTGAGGATTTTGGGAAGGCATCTCTAATCCTACAAGTTAAACTGAACTAGTACAATACACCTGCATTTCGGTGCACCGGATTAGTAGGATTACCAGATGTATTCATTTTTTCCCCTCTGCGTGGGAAAATCATCTGGGAACAAGATTAGCCCAAAGGGGGAATGGGAGTATGGGAGTATTGCATACAGAAAGCTATTATGGGCTACAGAATGTATGATGGCTCCCAAAGTGCTAATAATTATTGAAGGTGATATGGAAGATGCCAGGAAATAATTGAGTCACGGAAGCCAGTAATCATATGAGCAGACGCCACCAAGCCTTGTTCCTAAGCCTCCGTCCAGATTTTATGTCATGGCTGCCAGATTTTATGCCAAGACTAGGTGCCAACACAGTCTGGCTAGCAAAGGAATTGCGCTTTCTATATTTTAACTTGCAGGCAAACTTAGCCTACAACATAGAAATTGATGGCTACACTTGAATTGATAGTGATACATACCAGACAGAGCATAAGGTCTGAAGGTGCACCTCCTTGGGCCATAGTTCTGTGTGCAGACGACCGACATCACGATCGACAGTGCCGCTGAGTTTATTAATGCCAAGGGATGGGTGGGGCTGATCAATGATTACGTAATCGCTTAATCACCGGAAATAGTCCATAGCTATACCGTATACCCCCAATTTTTGTCTCGGCGCCGAAGCGCCGAGACACAGTGCTGGGTACGTACACGTCTGTCTGTCCACGTCCACGTGGCCACATAGTTTGAGCGCATGCGCGACAGATTTTACTAACTAGCTAGTTGGCCTAATATTTATGTATGTGCATGTGGCCGGACCTTACAAGTATCTAGCTGTAAGTACGTAGCTAGCAGCCGAGAAAGGCAACGGCAAAGAAGGCAACAAGAGAGAGAGAGCAACGACTACAAGCTGACCGAGAGAGGAGACAATTGAGGAGGCAACGAGAGAGTCGGGATGGCATGTGTACTGCGCTAGACAAAGAGTCAAGATCATGTGAGATTTCAGCAAGAGAGGCTAAAACAAGAAGAAGTCGGATTACAAGGTATACGCAAGAATGATCGTCTGAGAAGTGCCAAGAACGCCGACTATACAAGCTGACTGAGAAAGGCTACGGCAAAGAAAGCCTGAACAAGAGAGTCCGGAACAGAGAGAGCAACGACTACAAGCTGACCGAGACAGGAGACGGCTAAGAAGGCCATGAGAAACCACTGACCAACGTACATGACGTAGGCAACGTGTTGCTAGCTAGATGCTCATAGACTACATCAGTATTCCTCCATTGACAAATTTAGTCTAAGTCTTCTCTTCAAGCCACTTTGTCTGTGTGCTCACGTATACTTTATTCAGTCAAAGTCAAAGGTATGACCAGTGCTCCTTTCATTGAAGTTTGTCCATCATAATTATGTGTCTATTGGTGCAACAAATTGTGACGTATTTGCCTGTTGACACACTAAAGTCTTTCATCAGTACGGCAGCATGCGCCAAGCTAATCTCAGAGCTATAGCTAGCTAGCTAGCTACCAAGCAAACAATGTCATCTGTAGTATCCAACACTTGTATCAGTCTTGCAAGCAAACCGCCGAGACAATTTTTCCAAAAAGACGCCTTGTTATTCTGTCTCACGGTCTAGGCAACGACCGTGATTTGAGATGCGAGCACTTTTGTTAGCGCTGCTGCTTGCCCTAGTGCAGTTGCAAGGTACGAATCCAGGGATAGCACCATAGAGTGTCTGTCTACATGTTAGTCTCGCCAAAGAAACTTGGTGTGGGCCTGGGAGTATTTAGGGTGAGTTGGCTGGTGAAGCCTGCTGAATTCCCAAGCCAGTGGTATTAGTCTCACAGGCCAGACACTTTTCCGGTTTGGGGGTGGAAGAGTTGGGGGGGGGGGGGGTCTGGTGTCTCTGGGCCATATTCTGTGGCAATAGGCAGATCCACTGAAGCCATAGTTGTCACATGACTCCGCCAAAAGTATTTACTTTCTGTTAGCATTCCACTTCAATCAAGAAAGCTTCGGTTTGGTGTGAAAAATGCTGACAAGACTACTAACTTGCCATAACAAATACTGGCTACTCGGTTGATATGTAGAATCTGTCCATTTTATAACACGCCTTGTTAATTCAAATCCAGTCACACCCCTAAACGGGAAAATGCATCTGGCCTGCAAGACTACAGTGGTATTTCAGAAAGCCAGACCTTAACCAGTTAGAAAGAGGCTACATGATGCCCTGCAGCCTGGCCCGTCTTAACTGGTGCATGATTCTGCGCATGCATCAGATGGTCTTGAGTATAGCGAATGAATTCCTATCATGCAATAACAGTCGCGTGCTGATATTCTGTATAACGAATTGGTAGTCTATTATTTGACAGGGGAGTCTCAAAAAGTGT
This sequence comes from Axinella damicornis, assembly GCA_963931865.1. Classification (NCBI taxonomy): domain Eukaryota; kingdom Metazoa; phylum Porifera; class Demospongiae; order Axinellida; family Axinellidae; genus Axinella; species Axinella damicornis. The sequence continues at coordinate 5,618,016 of OZ007512.1, forward strand.
GGGGGCTTCAGTCCCCCTAGCCCCCTTATCTACACCCTTGCATTAGATGGAGAAAGCAATACCAGCCACACTTCAGAGGAAGATGTTCATGCTATTTATGGATGGAATTGCAATCCCCCAGGGAGTTAGTTAGCTACAACCTGGGAAATGTGAATTTCTGAGGGTGTCATTGGTGGTTAGGGTTATTAGTGTGGGTAGGCATTTTGTACTGTTTCCAAGCTCGTGAGGCTAAGTACGTATTAAGGAGCTGGATTGGCTTTAACTTACATTTCAAGTAACAAGTGACAGCTGAATTAGCTAATTTTCATGTCAGTATATGCCTTTGAAAGCAGTGTTAGTACTGCTAACGACAAACGCTGGGGTGAGAAGGCCTGGGAATGAGGCTATGGGACAGTAGCATCAACTGTTGAAAGTTTCTACTACACCACATAACTCAGTACTGTTGATGAAGTCTGAACAAGCTCAATACCTGCAACAGCCATGTGTACAGAGCATGTACCGTAGTTCCTTCCTGTGGAGAAGTAGGCACATGCACTTAATAAGAGCAACTACGCAAATTGAATTTCCTTGCAGATTGAATTTCACGATGGATTTACAGCTATCATAATATTATACAGGGCTTTTCCAATTTTGGTGCTTTTATCAAAAAGTGACCGATTGGTTTGATTGGTTTGATATGCGGCTGCACTAAACCCTTGCAACAGCCACAGCTGGTTGTGATAAGTGGACAAATAATTTTGTGGTCTAAACTCATACAGTTGTGACAGCTGCTTAGTAAATAATTGCAATAATGTGATTAGCAGAACAAACTGTAGCCTTTCTGTGCTCCATATATGGAATGGTCTAGGCAATTGGCTTTGAGCATTTTAGTGTAGTGTTGCAAGGATTCCGAAAAACCCTGTACACAGTGCTACACACACACACACACACATTGTCAATCGCAAAGGTCTGTGAGAGGTCTCCTTTCCTCAGCCACCATTTGTCGAAAATAAGCAACAGAAGGGGATAGCTATACATGGTAGCCTAGCTTTCATTCTGTTTCCCAGTGTATTTCTGCTGCTCCCATAGCTGGTCTTCAATGATGACCCCTAGATGGGACAACAAACCCTCAACAGTCTAATTAAATATTCATGCAAACTTTGACCTCAATCAAATGGAGAGACTGTATGGATGTTTCCATACTATGATTCCCATTCACAGTTGCTTCCATATTCCGTACTCTTTGGTCCGCAAATGATACCATGATTATTTCGCGTGGCAAAAATTCCGCGGTCTAGCCACTCAACATGATACACAAATATTTCACGGAGGGAAACTTTCGCTGATTACATCAATAGTAATAGCTTACGATTGACACGTGTGATTGCACCGATGGAGGACGAGTTAGTGATCGAGCTGTGTATGCGTGGCTCCCACACCACGTCTACAGCGAAGCAACTGAGCAACTGTGTGAGCGTAAGCCCAGGAACACGAAGGACAGTAATTGTTATGCCTACATGTAGCTGTGGAAAAATATTTTGCGTGCTTCATCCGCGAATACCGCGAAAATTTCCCCACTGTGAAATTAACTGCAACTAAAAAAGTAATCCCCTGCATAGAAGATATTTTTTCGATCATCCAACACTCTGGGTGTAACTACTGCTAAATGGTTCAATGGAGTGTTGCAATGTATTTTCTCTGCACCTCTGTACAGCTGCTGCACAGTCTACAGCCACCTGTCAAGCTCTGCAGTCCTTGGCTAGCAATTCTGTAGCACAGTTTCGATGTAGTGTCACTGAAGCATGCATTGGGATTGAATGTGATGCCACTTTGATCCAAGGAGCTGGTGATTATCATACGGAGGTTACCTTCTTACCTTGTGAACAACCGTTACCATCCATTACCCTCACATTCTCCGAGCCCAATGGTGATGTGGCTCTGATTACTACTCTCAATCACTCAGCCAATCTCCCACTCACATCTGCTGCATTCACATCCACTGTAATGCTGACTGTGGATCAGGTGACAGATGGCATTGGCTTCCAGGTTAGTATAATTATTTGCTATACACTTGATGCGGTTGATTTTGGTGGATCTTGCAGCGACTAGCTGATTACCACCTGACTATGATTATCTGGGAATGAGGGGTCCCAGTCCCTCTTCAGTCTTTGTTTTAGTTTCCGTAATGATTTCATTAGTTTTGGTTTGATCGACCGTCGAAATTCAAAAGGCCGTAATAGAGTGTATTGTTATGGTCAACTATGTAGTCTCGTTCCCAGACGAATGTAAAGTCTGGCCCGCGAGACTAATATAATTATGTTTGTGGTGTATTTCCACACAGCCTTGGATCACAGGGTCTCCATAAAGTTCTAGGCCTGGACACCATTGATTTTTTTTATCATTTGTTTCGAGGGGCAACTGCACTCCTGGTAGCCATTGCAACCCCGGTTTCGACTCGCCAGAGCGCACGACAAGTATTGCAGTTCAATTCCAATTAGCGCACTTGCCATGTGGCAACCACGCTCAGTCGCAATGGCGGCCAGAGGGAAGACGAGAATTATTACAACGCTTGCAACTTCGCCAGCACTGTGAGTTTCGGCACGTAAGCGTCAGTGAACGACAGCGATCACGGCCGTGTGGTCAGGATCCTTGTGGGGCCTTTGTAGAGGTGTACTGGCAACGAAAGTCGAAATGAGTGCTCAAGCAAAGGCGCCGATGGCACTTCAAAAGCGCTTGTATCTCCACCACCAAGGTGAGTTTCTTGTGCTGTTGTGTCACTGCATGATAGTGATCACGACGGTGTAGTCAGAATTTCTGTAGACCTTTCCTGTGTGCTGTGAGGTTTGATTATTTATTTAGATTATTTACGCGGCACAATTTTCCCCCTACCAGGAGTGTAATTTTCTGCAAGTCCTAATCAATGAGTCTTAGTAAGACACCTACTAGCTGTTTTGTCACCGCTTCAGCCGTCCAAACCTCGAGGATTGATGGAGGGACTGGTCCCTGTACTGACTTTGATACTGAACACCATCCGATGAAGTGGCTCAAGTCAGGGTGTTGACGTTTATATGCAGATTAGTCTGGCAGCTATAACCTTAACCCTTTAACTACGGAAATCTTTTCGCCAAGCGAACACAGTTTCATGCATTTGCACACCACCTTTGTAGGTGCTCCTCTCCCTCAGCCTTTGCTCCCAGACTTAGTGGGGCTAGCCCCCTGCCCCCTCTGACAATAACATTGATGACCACCCACAAGCCCAGCAATTGGAGGTCAAAGGTAGAGGTCATCCTGATTCTCACCCAGAATCTCCCTAAACAAACACCATCAATCTGCATGTTTTTGTGAAGACCCATCCAAGGCCCTCGGTGGGATCTATGAATCTCATTAAAATGCAAAATGCTGTGCCCCCTTCCCTCCCCCCTAGGCTAAATTTACATTTTAGTGGGGAGTGTGCACCGAAGACTGACCAAATTTTGTCCCTATGCCCTCTGAAACTTGGTCCAACAAAGAGCCCTACAAGTGCATGGGGTCTAAATGATGTCTATAGACATCAATGGGGTAACACGGTTGGTGGTAATGTGCAGCCTTAGCCTCGTTCCCAGGCCTGAGAGAGGGAGGAAAAAAGGGCCTGGTTTCCACTGTTTGCGCATGCGCTTAATTATCTGTAACCGTAACACGTATTCATAAGGGGGAGGGTGCAAACGACGTGTCCGTAGTCACGGGTGTGACGCTACCTATTTTGCTACACTGGTCCTCGATCCCCGAGATGAGGGGCGACCCAACCACAATCGCACTGCCACCAGCAACAGACTTACTGGACATTCTTTATTGAAAACAAACGGAAGAGTCTGGTAGCATACTGACTCCACCCGGTCAGTGCAACACGAAAACATCCCATCATTCAATCGCAGGTCACTGTTCTAGCTCAATTCAGGAGCACCTTGCCGCCTGAGGACATAGGAGAGCACGATCGAGAGCTGTTGTAACGCACGCCACTACTAAGTACTCGCTAGCTAGTTAACTGTATGGATCACGTTATCCACTTCGACGTCACAAGTGTACAAACATAATCGAACGTCCACGGTGCCGGTGGAATTCCACCGCTAATTAGCGCATGCGCAAACAGTGGAAACCAGGCCCTTTTCTCCTTGCCCTTTTCTCCAAGCCTTAGCTTGCACTGTGGGCCAGTTTGAGCCAATTTTTTATGCATTCAGTGCACACTGCCTTCATTGGTGCTCCTTCCCACAGCATTCACTAGGCAAGGCTAGCACACTTGGAGAGCCCCCTCTGGCTAAACAGGTAATGATATTCATGACCACCCATAAACCCAGCAATTGGAGGTCAAAGTTGGAGGTCAGCGCGATTCTCACCCAGAATCTTCCTAAACTTGGACTGGATCTGAATGGTGGCACATTGTAAACCATTCAGTTTTCTTGAAGACCCGTCCAAGGCCCTCGGTGGGGTCTAGGCAGAGTCCAAATGCCATGCCCAGGCTTTACATTTTAATGTGGAGTGTGCACCAAAAGCTGACCAAATTTTTGAGTTTGGCCCTCAAAAGTTGCCAAGTTCTCTGAAGCCTGTGAAGGGCACTGCCCCATTGACAACTATAGGTATCATTTAAGGGAAGTGTGTGCTGAAACCAGCCCAAACTAGCCCATAGTGCAAGTTAAGGCCACTTTGAGAGCATGTTATCACCAACTGTGGATCTCATTAGCATTTAAACCCCATTGACAACTATAGTTGGCATTTCATCAGACCGGAAAGTGCCCTTTACAGGGGAGAATCAGGCTGACCTCCACCAATTGCTGGGCTTGTGAGTGGTCATGAATATCATTAACTGTATTGCAACAGGGGCCTCTTCACGTGTGCTAGCCCCACCAAGTCTAGCCCTTGAGGAGCAAACGCTGTGAGAGAGGAGCACCTGTAAAGGTGATGTGCGCTGAATGCATGAATGCGTTGTCTTGGGGAAAAAATCCTGTGTTAATAGACCACCAGCGCCACATGCACTATACCAGGACTGAACGTTCTATAACAGCCAAACTAGCTATCTGCATACAAATGTACTATAATGTTGTACATTTCCACACTATAGCCAGGAAATATCACAACTTTGCTGCCATGGTATTGTTATGAGTGCACAGCATGAGTAAACAGCCAACAAATTAATGAGTGATATTCACTGCTATGACACTGTACACTGCTCCTTGACTTGAGTTATGATAATCAGTTGTTCTCAGAACAGATTAGATACATGCTGCTGCGTAAATAATGTAAACTAAATAATTAACGTTTGAGTACTTCACAATGGTCTATAAAGATTTTGACTTAACCGTCGTGATCGCTACCATGCAGTGACCCAACCGTACAATTTTGGTGCTGAAACTCAGGTGGAGATGCAAGTGCTTTTGTCCTGCCGTTGGCCGGCATTGCTCGAGTGCTCTCTTCAACTTTCGTTGACAGTACAGCTCTTACGAAGCACCCACAAAGATTCTGACACCCACAAAGATTCTGATCGCTGTCGTTCACTGACGCTTTCATGCCGAAACTCCGCTGTGTTGGCGAAGTTGTGAGCGCTGTAATAAGTTCTTGTCTTCCCTTTGGACGCCATTGCTGACATGTCACGTCGACACTCGATCGACCGACATGGTCCTCATGTGACATGTGCGTTAATTGGAATGAGCTGCAACGCCTAACTTGCACAACCAGCGACTTACAACATGTTTGCAACGCGCCTACCAGGAGTGCAGTTGCCCCTCGTTACACTCCTGGTAGGGGAAAAGTTGTGCCGCGTAAATAATGTAAATAACTGCAGCAATGGCCTGCAAAGATTCTGCCGTCGGCCGCCAGTGCTCGATCGCTCTCTTCGAGGTTCGTTGCCGGTACAGCTCTTACGGCCCCACAAAGATTCTGACCACACAGGTGTGATCGCTGTCATTCACTGATGCTCACATGCCGAAACTCACCGTGCTGTAATAAGTTCTTGTCTTCCCTTTGGACACCATTGCCGACTCGATCGACTGAGCATGGTCCTCGCATGACATTGGAATGAGCTGCAATGCCTTGCTTGCGCGACTAGCAAGTGGCAACCAGTTGCAACGCAGCTACCAAGAGTGTGGTTGCCCCTTGTTTATAACGCACAATTTTTCCCCTATAATATAGTAGTGTAATGTTGCCTGATGCCAGAGGCACTGTATTGTAGCTCTGCCCACTAGCATAAGTTTATACTGGTAGCATATTACCAGTACTGTGCTCTTTCTGTCATCAATTAGGTGAGAAGCACCTTCCCTGGATTTGGTACAGTTACTGTTTTCCCATATACGGTTATTCCACTCGACACTTCCAACTGTTCAACTGCAACTGACTGTATACCATCATCTGTTATAAGACTGACTCCACGCTTTGGCAATATGCTTGGAGGTGCAGCCGTGCTTGTGTCTGGTCCCTGTTTTGATGAAACTGACAATATCACTTGTGTATTTGATGGCATACTGACGGAAGGGATGTTTTTCAATGAGCTGCAGTCATTGTGTGCTTCTCCAATTCTGTCCCGCACTGGTGCATTGCCCTTTCGTCTCATTGTGAATGGTACCAATGAATTTAGAGGAGATGCAGTGTTCTATTCAAGTAAGTATGATGTGTGCATTAATTTTACCGGTACACTCTGTCTAGTTGTGGCCACCTGTCACTCATGGATATGTTTGTAGTACTATATAGCTCAGCCATTCTTCACTCCCTCAAAAATATGTGTCCCTTTCTACTCCTCATACAGTATCATTCATGACAGCTCATGAAGTACAGATTGAGAGTGACAGCTTGCTATTGGAAACTGGCAGCAACATCAACATTCGCTGGACTCCAGAGTCTATACTACCTCTGTTTCCTCCGGATGATTACACTGTTGATATCACACTACACACTTTAGACTCAGACACTGAAATATGGAGGGAGATGGGCAGCTTAGCCAGTGACATCCCTAATAGTGGAGCAATTGGTGTTACAATTCCAGACGTTAGCGACACCTTGGAAGATATCAATGGTAATCGTGTCATGATCGGTGATCAAAACAATCCTCCTGCAGCTGCATTCCCTATTGCAATACAAGTTTCTGTGTCCGCTAGTATTGTCCAAAGAGGAGGCACTATTGCAAACCTTGTTCAAAGAATCATTCGTTCGCCTTTCGCAAAATGGTCATTTGTTGCTTACATTGTTCTTGAAGTATTGGGAAATGCGTACTGTACATGGTGGAACAGTCAGCAACCGGAAGGAATTGGGCAGGAGATTCTAGACCGTGTTTTTCCTTGCCCATGTACAGCCAATGCTGCTGGTCGTCAAAATAGTAGATTTAAGAGAGATAATCCCATTACTCAGCGTATATTCCACCCAGGAAGCTCTAGCGGTTTCCGTGAAGTAGTGCGAGATGGGTAAGTTTATTTATAACTGTAGTCAATCGTCCTTTGTGCCATTGATGTCCGACTGATTAATCTTCACTTGCTTAAGCTTTTACACTAGCCTGGAGGTTCAACAAAGAACTTGTTTTTCAACTAAACGTTTCGACCACACTGCGGTGGTCTTCTTCAGTGGTAATACAAATATAGCACATCAACAGACGCTCTTATAGGTACACAAATGACAATAATGAGAAAATTGGTGAGACGCGTGACCTACACAGGTAGCACACGACCGGAAATCAAATTAAGGCTGCTGATTGTTCTGTGCACGCATTGGGGGCCGGGTGTTCTCATGGATGAGTGCATCATATACATGAGGCAGGATGCCTGCCTTCACTTGGGTGTTGCGCCAGTTGATGGTGTGTCCTGTGTCTATTGCATTTTCTGCAACAGCAGATCGCTCAGGATGGGCATTTGTTAGTGCTGCTCTGTTCTTGTGTTGAGTGATCTCCCTGTGTGTCCTACATAGGTGTCTGCACAATCCTGGCATCCAATCTGGTATATACACCACACCAGTTGTCATCTCCATGGGTACGGGGTCCTTGACGTCGTCCTATACTACCACCCTCAGGAGGCTTCTTGTTCATGTCAAGGACCCCGTCCGCATGGAGATGACAACTGGTGTGGTGTACCAGATTGGATGCCAGGATTGTGCAGCCACCTATGTAGGACAGACAGGGAGATCACTCAACACAAGATTAAGAGAGCACAGAGCAGCATTAACGAATGCCCATCCTGAGCGATCTGCTGTTGTAGAACATGCAATAGACACAGGACACACAATCGACTGGGGCAACACCCAAGTGAAGGCAGTCATGCCTTTTTCTGGCAGAGGTTCACCTTGGAGACCTGGCACATGAGGAACCAGTCCAACCCCCTCAATCGGGAGGAAGGCATCCTGCCTCATTGTATATGATGCACTCATCCATGAGAACACCCCGCCCCCAATGTGTGCGTTTTGTGTACCTATAAGAGCGTCCGTTGATGTGCTATATTTGTACAAGTAATAAAAAACATTTGAAAATGTAACAGGATGTAGGGATACCAGAACGGCAAAAAGTAAGGAAACAAGGTAGGGATGATCGCACAAAACAGTGAAGTATACAACCCCCCTACAGAGATCTTTTTCCATATACGTGTATAATGAAAAAAGATATGTAGGGGGATTGTATACTTCACTGTTTTGTGCGATCATCCCTACCTTGTTTCCTTACTTTTTGCCGTTCTGGTATCCCTACATCCTGTTACATTTTCAAATGTTTTTTATTACTTGTTTATGCCATTTTTTTCAGCAGCAGCGCATGCAATTTGCCATCACAGAGCAGAAGTCGGTGTCCTCACAAGTAGTAGGAGCTCTTGCTTTGGTATATGGACAATATTGACTCCGGTATTCACACTGCCAGCATTGGCTAAAGAATCAGACCCAAGTCAACCCTTTTCTGGATGGATACCGTAGGCAGTAATCCCTGTCTGAAGACCATAATATTAGCTATACCAGAAGTAGCAAGATTTATATATTGTTGAGTGTTTAGATAGGCATTCAACCCTCTCACAGAACACAGTAGGTAGTAACATACATAAATTATACGCACAGAGTTAGAATTTACCTCGGGTTTATGAAGAAATTATGTCAACACAACGGCGCAAGACGCTTCTAATTCAGCGATCTTGAGTAATAATTACGTTCGTTGCTAAGTGACCACGCATGCGTACAAACGAGAAAATGGCGTGACTAAAGAAGCCATAGTTATTGAGTGGGCAGCTGCAGCCGCCTGGTGAAAACTTGGGAGGTCGCGAAAAAGCGATGGCCAGGTGCACTACTCGGTGTGAAATGCTGCTGTTTCGTACGAAAACCATCATGAGAGATTGAGTCGACGTTGAGCTAGCCCGTCTGAAGAAAGAAGAAGAAGAAGAAGAAGAAAGAAAAACAATTTGCCCGTTTTGCGAGTACCTGGTGTGGTACTTTCGCGCCGGTTTTTCGCGACGCGAGGAGTCTTGTTGGTCATGAAAACACTCGAAGATGAACGGTATGTGGTTATAAAGGCTTATAAGTGTACCGTTTCTGAGATTTGGAGAGATTTTTTTGTATTGGCATGTATTGCGTGTACGTCGTATCCCTACATACAGAGTCTACCGACTCTGTGATTAACCTATGCCTATTAAGTTAACCCTTTCCTGACCAATGACTTGTATGACATCGTGAAACATTAAGCTTCGTGATGTCACTTCCAGCAATGTCCTTGGGAGATATATAGGTTGTGCATCAGCAGAAAGGGTTGGACAGGGGAGGTTGGTGGGTTCACCCAAAGGGTGAAAACAACATAGCTGTATGTGGGACTAGTTGTAGAAAGCCTCACAGTTGGCTCTTGGTTGCCCATTTCTGTCCTTTTGGCTTAAACCAGCTGTCTCATTTCATAGAGCCTCCCCATTGTCAGTGTTCAAGATTGGGTTGGCGATTGCCCGAGGGACTTAATTGGAAGTTTGTGGGTGTGGTTTTTGTGTCTGCTTAGGAAGCTGAGATTACCTTTGGGAGCAGTTTCGAGCGAGAGAACTGAGGTCATGTTAGTAATTAGATGCTGAATAAAAGCTCTGGGTGGGAAAGGACTAGCTACATTATTTGGTAACAAATTGTGCTAACTACTTGCCAATTTCAACAAAATTACCTGGATGATGACAATGAGGATGATTACTACTTGTAGCACTTCAACTGGTGGATCGGGAAACCAGTGCTGTTATGATGATCAGGAGAACTTGATTCCACCAGGGAGGAGAGGAGCTGGTACTGTTGACCTGGTATCCCCTGATGTAAGCTTCCTGGGTCACTTCTGGGCAGATGTTCTCCCTGCGATAGCCTGCTGCTGGTCAGTTTTTGCTGACTGCAATTCCTATACTGTACATCGTCCTGTGGGTGACTGCTCTAATTACCGACCACCTCCACCAGGTAAAGTGTGCCATGTGGTATTGAAATTGCTAGCCGTTTGTAGGCAGACCATGGTCATTGTCTAAGCCTTATTCCCAGGCCCGCGCTGTTTTCAGTTGAAAAACGAGGAAGTGACAAGATGCTGGGCATGGGCCTTGGGAATGAGGCTAGGTATTGTATTATACATATTTGTAATCACTGAAGCATGAGCTGGCAAGCGCAGCAGTGTTGCATGAAATGGACTGGCATATAATATTATATACATATATATAGCTCCTGGGATTAGCTACTAATGTCAGTGTATATAACTTTCAGTCAAGATTCTTTGTATTCATTCACAGCATGCGTATATGGAGATCCACACACAGTGACTCTGGATGGGCATATGTACACATTCAATGGCAAAGGAGAGTTCATATTGATAGAAACAGATTGTAATCGCTTCACTCTTCAAGGAAGGATGACAGAAGCTATGAATGCTGGTCAAATCGCTGTTTCAGCTACAGTTTTCTCAGCCTTAGCTGGAAAGGAAGACTATTCAGATATTGTACAGTTTGAATTGAGCAGTACTAATCAAGTAGTTTCACTAGTTAATGGCGAGCTTGTTGATTTTGAGGAACTGTCAGAGCAAGATTTCAACAATGTCACAGTTACTGATCTCGGCAGCAACAAACTTGCTGCAACTTTTTCAAGTGGTGTTTACCTGGATGTGAAGGAGGAAAATGGTTTCCTGTCGACAGTGATTGTCAGTCTTCCTATTAGTTTTCAAGGCACTACGCGAGGTCTGATGGGTTTATTCAATGGAGACACGTCCGATGACCTCATTCCAAGATACAGCACTGAGCCAATTCCAATCAACTCTTCAATTGAGGCCATTCATGAATCCTTTGGAATAACATGTAAGCTGTCAGTGTGGTCACAACTGCTACATGTATATATAGCATATCGTATACTCGTCTTCTCTCTTCCTAGGGATTGTTAACAATTCGGCTGAGAGTCTGTTTACGTATACGTATGGACCTGGTGAAGAATGGGCGATGTTCTATGACCCACACTTTGTTCCCCTCTATGAACCACGGTTCACAGACTCTATTATTCGGACACAAGCCTTTGAGACTTGCAGTGGTGACACCTTCTGTCTTTTTGATATAGCTGCTACTGGAAGAATGGAGGTTGGACTATCCACACTTTCTGCATCCCAAGAACTTGAGGAAATTATTGAAGTCTCACAACCAGGTAGGGTTCTGCAAGATATAGTGCTCCTGCTTTGACAACCGAGAATTGTTACAGTTACTTATTTTAGACCGTGGGCCCTGGTATGGGCTTCGTGATGCACATAATACATCTAGCATATAATAGTCTAGAGAAAGCATGCAACTGATTTAGTCATCTAAACTTTCTGCGTACAACAACCTTGGACTGCATGCACAATTGGATAACATCCATGTTCCATGCATGCACCATGCACACAACTCTACTACTAACATGTTTTGTTATCGGAAGATCATGATTGAGCTATAATTATGTATAGGTAATTGCATGGATTTCGAGTGTGACTTAATTGGGAATAATTGCACGAGTAACAGGCAAAGTAATTGCATGAGCGATAGCGAGTGCAATTTATGACTGTTGTGAGTGCAATTATTCCCAAATGGCACGAGAATACACGTGATTAAATACTAATCATATACTTCCAGGCATGGCATTGTCGAAAGCAAGCGGCTTGAGCGAACGCCCCAGCCACAAAAGTGCTCAAGCGCGAGCAAACTACACATACACCCTACTAGTACGCGTTATCTTATTTGCCTGGAGTACTGACCTGCTGTGTAATGAAGCTTTAGGAAGCACGGTATTGCAACTGACACCCAGAGTCCCAAAACAGCAGCACACGTACAGAGCCTATGTGCGCATAACAGCCATGAACAGTTCATCCTGATATTTGAGCTTGGAATTTCGGCTGAATACATAATTGAACTAATAATGCATGCTACTTTTCGCCTGTATGTCAGTGCTGTCTCTGATGTTTCTGTGACCGGCATATCCTTCCTATGCAGTTGCATGTGACCCTCCCTGCGAGAATGGTGCCTGTGTTTCTAACAATACCTGCAGCTGTGCAACTGGATTTGAGGGAGAACAATGCACTGAAGCAGGTAGTATCTTTTGATCCCTTTTGCCATGCCATTCATCATGATTTATTGAATACAGGGTAACTGAGGAGGAGGCCTGTAATGTTGTTTATCTGAAAAGGGATTATTGCAAATTACATACAATTAGTGGATTAATTTCTATATGCAGTCTCGACTGAATGCGATCAAGTTCGAAACCCTTGTGGAAATGGTGGAAATTGCACACAGTTTGGCTCAACTGTTCTATGCGAGTGCCTCCCAGATTTTACCGGTACATTCTGTGGACAAGGTTAGCACAACACAGCCATTACTGTGTTCTACATGTCAATTGCTTATCATCTCAACAGTCATTTGCGATTGTGGTGGAGAGGATGATATCAAATTAGGTTCTATTCTGTGCTACCAATCTGTGTAATTTTAATTGGGGCAAGCCTGAGTGAGCCCCACACCCAGTGGTGGTACTGGGGGGGGGGGGGGGGGGGGGGACTGCTCGGAGACCGAGACCGCTCACGGACCTACCTATTTACCGACCTCAGACCTGTACATGTCCTGCAGAACACGTGGTGTGGTTGGACAAGTGTGCAGCATGCATATAGGTTGTGTGTTACGTTTCATGGCAACAAAGACTCATCTATAATTTATCGATGCCATTATTTTAGCTATTGTTGCCTGACATTGTTCGAGCGCATGGTGTGGTGGACCATAATTCGTGCAGCACATATTGTTGGCACAAGTGTACCTTTAGCTATTAGTGTACGTGTCTGATTGTCATATTATGATTCAGTGTGTGACCTGAGGTTGTACTGTGCTCAGTCACATAATTTCTGATGACAGTCATGTGCATGCAACTGACCCATGTCTTGCATGTCCATGCTCTTCGTTCAGGCTCGCTCCCCAATGTCATGCATTTCCACTAGTATTTTGATCACTCAATTTTTTGTGCTGTTATTGCCAGAGTGTAGTGAGGCAAAGTAATCTCCACAACAGCTGTCCTATTCTGAGATTGTATAATATACAAGTAACTTCGCTCACTTTGCTCACTCAGCGACTTCCTCATTCGCCTACTTGAGCAATCTGGCACATGCCAGGCAGCTCTCTGCACAGAGCTACTGCACTTCTCGATTGCGTCTGTTTCAGCTGTTGCTCCCCGATTGCATCTGCTTCAGCTGCTGCTCCCAGATCACGTTTGTTTCAGCTGCTGCTCCCTGATTACGTCCGTTTCAGCTGTTGCTCCCCCAGTTGCAGCTGCCCGGCCATGTTCTGGAAGGTTCCAACCCCTGCCCAACATTCACAAGCATTCTTTGCGGTTCAGTGTATTTAGTAGCTAGGTACAGTATGAAGGTTGCGCATCACTATGCGCGTCTAGTAAGTCCAACCCCCAGAACATCCCACGTCTGTTACACACGATATGCTGGTATGTATGCTACTTCATCACACTTTATGCTTGAAGGAATGCAATGAAGTTTAGCATCCACATATTGTAGTCCATCGGCGGCTGCAGTGCACTGGGTGACGATCGTAAAAGGTTGGCTGCTCGTGTACCTGTTGGTGACAGCATCGTAAGTATACCATGCCGTACCTTGGCGTTTAGAGATTTGCGGAGATCGCTCTCTTCCTCGAAGACGAAACTTGACACCTCTTCCACGTGATCCAAGGTGGGCCCGCACTGCATGCACATGTGCACACTCTGGCACTATTACGCAAGACTTCTGAGTGATCTTAGACCTAGCAATTAAGTCATGGATTATCGGACGACGTGTATAATCAGACACTGCATGCTAGCGCTGAACGCATACAATACCAGAAGTGGGCGGGTCCCGTCAATGCTACAGACAAATTTATTATCGGAAAATCGATGTATTGTTGGACTTCCCACTGAACTTGTTTATATATAGCTAATACTTTGTATTGAAGGAATCTTGATACTAGTGCTTACACCACACAGATGCTCACTGAATCTAGCCAGCCTTGATACCATATTGAAACTGTTTCTTGTTTATTCCAGAGATTCCACTGCAAATTTCGTTTATCAACAAAAGCCCAAGAATTGTTGGGCGCAATTTGTTCGTGTATATAAATTCCAGTAAGCCCACATCTTCAATTACTTGCTACCTCCGAGATGCCAGGCAAGGCTTTTCGAATGAGCAAAACTGTGAGTCACGTACTTCAAAAGACAAATCACTGCAAGAAAGGATCTGATATTTCAAGTGGCAACTGCGTTCTTGGTATGGCAACCGGTAGGGCAAGATGCCTTTTCACAATAATGTCTCATGGCTTACCTCACTCAGTGGGCTCTAATAGCATGTATAAGTGTGCACTACTGTGCAGACTATTCGTTTTATTGTGATACAAAATGTGCAATAACCATTGCCTTTCTGTAGCCTCGTTCCCAGGCCGTTCCCACCGGCAATATTTCAGTATGAAATACGGCGGGGGAAGGCCTGGGAGATCTGGTCATGTGCGATGCCATCAAGTAGACACATGGTAGACACACTGAGGGCGGTGCCCAACGAAGAATCTTGACGTCCTGTGTTGTACTGTACGTTCAGTGGCTGGATATCAGTGTTGGCAAGGCAGACGATCGATACCGTTCGTTGTTCACAACGCCGGGGACAGAACAGCGCGAAACAACAGTTGGGCACCACCCCCCCCCCCCGTGTGTCTACCATCTGTCTACCTGACGTCATCGCATGTGACCAGATCTCCCAGGCCAGCCTTCCCCCGCCGTATTTCATACTGGAATGCTGGTGGTGGGAACGGTCTGGGAACGAGGCTAGCCTTTCTGTATTTATGTGATTTCATTGAATTATGTTTTTACCCTTTGAGGTTGGAATACTGCAGTTGCTACAATGGTGATAGAAACCGCTTTGGCCGCAGATAGTTATGTGTATTGCAGTTTATAAGACAACTCAAGGTTACGGGATACTCGTGCGCGCGCCGTATACTCACGTGGTGGAACAACAGAAATGTTAACTATCTGTATATCTTCTAAAAGTTTGGCAGGTTTGCCTTGCTGAGGAAGTAAAATCACGCAAATACCCGTGGTTGGTCGGGATTTCTCCACTCGAGATTCAAGTCTCAAGATCAAGCAGCTATACCAGTAGGGCAAGCTATGTAGTCTTTCCTCTTGGTCACATGTACAGGCTGTGATACTATACTTTCGGCTAGCACCTGCGTCGGTATTGTCGGCATACGAAGCAAACTATCTTGCCACAGGCTAGGCTAGCTAGCTGTACGATCGATACTCACCCCGTGTCGCCTATTCATCTGTGTTCAGTGCAGGGCTTTCACCAACTGGTCAATGTGGCCCGATCGGTTTACTTCCAGGGGCACGTGTGCATTCAGCTTTTACTGCTTGGGGCTTTAAACAGCACCGAACTGACCAATCTCTCTCGTCGACTGGCTTGTATAAGCCATCTCTTTCGGATAGGACATGGATGGCAAGCTGCCAAAAATGTCTTACAATTAGAGATTAATATTTGGGATTCCCTTGCCAAAATTAGGGACAATTTTTCCCATTTGCGTGAAGGGGTGCCGAATAATTAGGGATGCCGAATTTTTAGAAGATATACAGTAATAGCTATTTACAGGCTTACATTTCTTTTCCACGTTGTGAGTGAGGTCACGATACGGATTGCAAGCAAACCAGAAGCAGCGGTAGTGCCGTGCAAAGCGGTGAGAGTGCTACGAGAGCATCCAGGTAACCAAAAAACGACCGCGAAGATTTTTTCCGCACTTGAAAAACGACAACAAAAAAAATTTCCCTGCTTCGCGCGGGCTGATCGCCACTTCACACCTCTGGTCACTTCCTTCGGCAGTGCCCGTACCGAACCCCCTTCCTGGAAATCCTGCCTACGGGCCTGAAATGTATCGCTAACCAAAAATCTCGAGTACGAAGAGCGTGAGCAACTTGATTCTGGCGGTGGAGGCACAAGGTGCAGGGCATGACGGAAGCTTTTACGGATACGCTGTATAGCCGTGCAAAAACGAGCAGTTCAGTTCGCCAAAAAGCCGTATTTACCGCTTTTCTTGAGCAAGACAGCAGATAAGTTTGCCAAGGATTATGCTCTCAAAAAAAGCTTCCGTCACGCCCTGCACGTTGTGACAGCACACATCCACCACCAGAATCAAGTAGCTCACGCTCTTCGTACTCAAGATTTTTGGTTAGCGAAATTGAGTATACATTTCCCTATGCATTTCGCACAGCACACACGAGTATCCCGTAACCTTAAAGCAGCAATGCCCTTTCGCAGTGAATTATTTGTGGTCTACTAAAGAAAAAACACTATAGAGGCTGTTTATTTAGACCACAAAGCACAGCCAAGTGGTCTGAATGAACAGCCTCGAGTGGGATTTCACAAAAGGGCATAGTCTAATCCTTGCACGCTCAACACTCCAGAATGCGCTGAGCCATGGTCTAATTTCCATAAACGCTGAGTCATCATGCTCCAATTTCTATAAACCCACAGCTGTTGCACAGCTGCATGGCTTCGGAATATAAACCACTTCCAGTGCCTTTGATCCTCCCACGCATTATAGTACAAGTAAGCTTCCCAGCCACTGTAACAAATGTCATTTGCTGCTGTATATAGCTATATATAGCTACCTGAATTAGAGTTCCTTGCACGCTCAACACTCCAGAATGCTCTGAGCCATGGTCTAATTTCCATAAATGCTCCATCAGCATGGTCTAATTTCTATAAACCCACAGCTGTTGCACAACTGCATGGCTTCGGAATATAAACCACAGCCTGTGCCTTTGATCCTCCCATGCATTATAGTATACAAGTAAACTTCCGTAACAAATGTCATTTGCTGCTGTACTCCATGTGCTGCTTGATATTTTCACCCACTGTTGGCTGTATCCTACTGTATGAAACGTTGTAATTTGTTTCAGGTGACAAACGCAGTTGTCAAAACAACAGATCCTTTCTTGCAGTGACGTCCTATACTTGCTAATATTATGAGGTTTCAGCGGTACACTTTTTGGTAATACTATAATGTTGTTTCTTTCATTATTTAGGCAGCTCACTGAATATCATGTATGCAAATCTCAATGCTGGGAACTACATTTTGCGGATAGTGGCAAATGCTGATACTGAAGAAAGAGATGTAATAAGAAGAGCGATTAGGATTGGTAAATACTACATATTAGTACAAGGCCTGCCTGATATTTTGTATATCTCTAGTCACTTTGACCTGATTAAGGAAGGGACAGTGTATAGAATTTGTCCACGTCTGCTTCGGTGTATAGCCAAACACAATAATTCAAGCTGGTTGATATGGCAGTCCTTTGATACATAACTGTTGTTCTTCTTCATGTAGGCAGAAACAGTATCGACTGTACAGTGAACCTAATCAACAACGGTATAGTAGTTCAGGAAACTATGGTTTCTGTGCAGTTCATTGCAAATGGCGATGCTGCCTTTCACACTTGTCAAGTGGACAGTCAGCCACGACGACAGTGTTACAGTAAGTTTAAATGTTATAATTATGTATGCACATAGGGTAGTCTCGTGAAAGAGGTGGTTTTGCCTCTCATCTCACTTGTGATTAATCAAATTGTCGGCCTGAAGGCAGCACTTTCATCATTGCCAGGAGAGAGAGCCTGGGTATGAGGCTAGGAATACTGAGGGCTGTACAGACTATTTGCTACTAGCTGCTCCCCGATTGCATCCGCTTCAGCTGCTGCTCCCAGATCGCGTCTGTTTCAGCTGCTGCTCTCCGATTATTCCATTTCAGCTGTTGTTCCCCCAATTTCAGCTGCCCGGCCGGGTTCTGGAGGTTCCAATCGCTGCCCAACGTTCATGAGCATTTTTCGCAGAGTTCAAGGTTCAGTGTATTTGGTAGCTAGGTACGGTACAATGGTCAAGCGTCTCTATAGGTCTAGTCCAACCCCCAGAACATCCCACATCTGTTACACGCAAACATATACACCCACACATGCTTAAATAATGACGAGGGGCAACCGCACTCCTGGTAGCAGCCGTTGCAACCGGTTGCAACTTGCTGGTAGCACAAGCTAGGAAACTCATTCCAATTAACGCACATGCCGCATGGCAACCACGCTCAGTCAATCACTAGCAATGGCGGCCAAAGGGAAGACACGAAATTGTTACAGCGCTCACAACTGCACCAGCACGGTGAGTTTCGGCATGTAAGCATCAGTGAACGACAGCAATCACGGCCATGTGGTCAGAATCTTCATGTGCCTTTCCTAAGATTGGTATTGTCAGAGAGAGCGCTCGAGTAATGGTGGCCAACAGCAAGACAAAAGCGCTCATATCTCCACAACCAAGGTGAGTTTCAGCACCAACTTTTTACGTTCAAGTCAGTGTATGATAGCAATCACGGCTGTGTAGTCAGAAGCGAATCCTAAGTACTCAAACATTGTTTACGCGGCACAATCTTTCCCCTGCCAGGAGTGTAATGATGGTTTTATTCCACTCTGTGACTTGAGATTCTAGTATGCAAACATGTACACATTCTGGATTTTCAAATGACCCATGCACTCGAAATAGACTTGTGTGTTGGCCACATTATATATAAGATGCCCATAACTCTAGAATGGTAAGTCCAGTTTGAAAGATAAGAGCACCACTGTGATCAGCAATGAATGGGCTCTCTTAGGTAGTGTAATAGTAGGTTTTCCCACAAAGGGTCACAGTTAACTTCGACTCATGCAACCATTCCAATGACAAATCTCGCTCCTAACTGTGGTAGTGCCACGCAATATTGGAAAGGATCTTAATCAGTGAAATTTGACCTTTACGAATAGACTTCAAGTTTATCTTGCCACACCTAAATGTAAAGGTTCACTTTTCGCATTGTTAATGTACTGCAGTGAGTGCACTACGAGAAAAATTGCACATGAGCGTGGTGGAGAGGCTAATATAGCACGAGGCGAAGCCGAGTGCTATATATTTATACCTCAACACCACGCCCACATGCATGCAATATTTTCCGTAGTGCACGAGTATAAGCGTACTTTAACTGAACATAATTATACAGAGTGCTTCCAGTGCTATTTTTTCAGAGGAAAGTATAGCACACTGTGCATTGTGGAAAATAAAGCACATGCACTTTCATCTACTGTGGCTTCATACAATAAGTTATGTTACTGATTTGTGAATTGCTCCTAGATAGGACAACAGGAATGCATACTACAATTATTGCAGTTCGTACTAACTCTGTCAAATTTGTACCACCATAATAGTACTAGTATGCTCTTGGTCCCTGGCAGATCTATCTATTACAGTAGCTAGTGCTTCATACTAGTGAGCATGGCACGAGAAATACATTTTGCATTATAGTAGTTGCTCTCTCTGTGTAATAGGTGAGATCCCTGTGATACTACAAGGGTTATCTAGTGGAGAACACCGCCTTCGGGTGCGACCTCATGGCTGTATAGGATCGAGCTATAAACTGAGTGTCAAGATTACTGTCCCTTAGTGAAAAGCTTTGGATGGTGACAAACCTAAGGTGCTTAATTTGTCATTTTGAGTAGTTCAGTTTTTAGTATATAATTGCTCCAGCTGTTATTTTATAGGTGCATCAATCTGATGTTAGTTTTTGTGACAAGTGTCATTCAGGTTGGATTTTCTGATATTCCTGTGAAAAGGATTGACTCTCTTTATGTATCTGCAGTACAAGACTGCTTGCCTTATCCAGGTCTAGATTTTGTTTATATACAATTGATGAGAATGTGAGAGTGCCACATCATGCACACCATATTTAGATGTGCACGGGGAGAAGGGAGAGAGGTTGAGCAATGAATTTATGGAAACGTACTAACGATTAATATCAGTGGGGCTTCTTCTACTATCGGCTGCCTGGTCACAGATTTTCCAACCTGCATCCTGGTGTTAACATTGCATGCAGGGCTTTACTTTCTATAGCTAGTAAAAAGCTAGTAAAAGTAGTAAAAAGCTAGTCAAAGTAGTAAAAAGCTAGTCAAAGTAGTAAAAAGCTAGTCAAAGTAGTAAAAAAGTTCCAGAGTTTTCCTATAGTTAATGTCACTTTTGCGTATGTTTAGCTTCAAATCTATGTAACCTAAATAGCAAAGGATGCATGAGTAGCATATAGAGCTAATACAAGCATACATCCAACAAATGAAATTAGCTTAACTCATTACCTACTACTGCAAACAGCTTAAAGAAGCGGAAGAACATGTATACAAGTATTAACGCCTAATATTAAACCCCCTATATAAATTCCTATGGGCTTATGGGTAACCTCCGGGCTCATTTGGCTGCTACGAGGTGCAATGGGTTAATTACAATGCGACGATAATAGGGAGTGCTTGAATATGCCAATGGAATTAGAATGGACTACAGATTTAGGATTAGGTAAGTTATTCCACAAAGACTGAATCATAATATTATGAGGAAAAAAGGAGTACATGTATGAGCAATTGGATGGACAAGGGCTGTAATATTGTTGACGTCTTGGCCGTAGGAAATATCATTGACTAACCACTTAATGTTACAACAGCAGCATATTTATACAAAACTGCACTACCAAATATAGTATGACACAAAGTAGGAACAACACTAGGTAACACATACATGTGATAACAAACACACCAATTATCAGTGGCAATGTTAGTGAGTGAACAGGTCCATTCCACAAAGGTGAGATCATGTGCATGCCTGGATGAAACAAGTGGTACCCTGCAAGAGAGATCGAGTTGCAGTACGAGCAACGGACAACCCAATGCATGCACATAGTTGTGCAAAGTGCACAATTTCAGCTGTTTTCTGCGTGCAGCCAAGGTGGGAATATCGAGGTGCTCAAGCATAGCTAGTCGAGTGATTTAGATAGATCCCAGTGTTTGAAGCACACTTGGCAGACACTTGCTTTCAAGTGTTTGTTGGTCCTTCAGAAGATAAGGATCTCAAACTAACAGCTTGTTTCAAGGGTCCCACAGTCCTTACTACATAAACAATATCACCATTTATTCCCTATAGCTAATGGAAGGAAATTGTCACTGTTTGCCTGCAGCTGTACGTTCCAAATGTAGCTATATCTCACATGTTTGTCCCCATCTGGAGTATGCCAGCCACGTCTTGAACCCTTACAAATATGGGGAAATCAATTCCCTTGGGAACATACAAAAATTTGCTTTAAGAATGTGTGCAAAGCAGTGGGATAGTAACGCAATGATCTATTACAGCTGTTACAGCTATCACTTCAGCTGCAGACTTCCTGGATCTATAATATTATGTACCATGTTTAAAATAGTACAAAATAGTCATGGTCTTTGTATTTTCTACCTGACTCTTGTAGAGCAAACTCCCAGAGTCACAAGGTCACAGTCTAACATATGCGCACACTGGCAGTTTCTATAACTCTTTCATACCCCACACCATACGCAATTGGAATAAAATTTTGTTTACTGTACATGCACAGTGCACCCACCCTACCTTCGAGCTTTTTCAGTATCATTTATTTGGGCATACATGCAAAATTACTTGTACAGCTATACCATGCATTTCTGCAAAAATTCAAAATATTTAATTGATGTATTTGGTATATAGCGGCAACACGAACCATACAATCCAAAGTACAATAGTGAAAACCTGGTACACTGATAGATCTGTCTCTAATCTCTCGACATGAGGAGGATGAAGCAAAAAAACACAGCACGTACGAGATTTTTATAAGAGGAATGTACAAAAAATAAACATTACACACAAAAAGGCATTGTTTCAGCCATACGGAAGAGAAGTACCCTCTTCAGACTTGCCAAATGCTCCAACAGTTCTTCCCTGAGAAGGAAATACGGAGACAAGCGAAACAGGATTACCGCTCTCTTGAGGAAGGCCAAAAAGATCTACTTCAGGAGCCTTATGAATGGTGGGAACAAAGCTTTTTGGAAAGCCATGGAGTACCTACCTGAACAAGAATAATCACACTACAATTCCGAGTTTCGTTTACAAAGGCAAAACACTGATAACGAATAAAGCAACTGCAATTTCTCTCCACATGTTTTAACCAGTCCCATCCTCCTCTCTCCCTTGAAGATACCTTGCACACCAATATATAGCTGATCATCCATCTGAGCTTCACTGCACTGCGGATGAGCTTGTGGAAATTCTGTTATCACTAAAGCCTCGGGCCCAGATGGAATTTCCAATCTGAGAATGCTGAAGCATACAGCTCATGCCCAATGTTGTTTTACTTATCTAAAACTGAAATAGTTTAGTTTTTGGTTTTAGGTAGAAGTCGCATTGTTTAGTTTAGTTTTAGTAAATCTCAAAAGGGCTAACTTAGTAAAGGCTCTTTTAGTTTTAGTAACCACCATTAATTTTTGGCTGATTTTCATTCTAGTTTAGTTGTAGTTTAATTAACAGGCTGAGACAGTCCTCATTTTAGTTTTAGTTTTAATTACTAAAGTGAAATATACCATACTAAAATGCATTATAGGTTTAGTTTTAGTTAACTAAAACAACATTGCTCATGCCATTGCACCAAGTTTCACTAACCTTTCTATTCGAACCAGGCAAGTTCCATGTGACTGGAAGACTTTTTTTTTTTTTTTTTCTATAATATTTTGTTGTACATAATATACAAAAGAAACTACGTACAACAGGATGCATAAATAGCTAAGAGCTAGTTGAATATGCAACCAACATAAACAGGACATACAAATTAAATGACATTGTACACAGCATGTTTAAAAGTACTCAGTGAATTACAAGATACAACACCATAAGGCAAACTACCCCGGTATTCCATAACTTAATAGTATCAGGAAAGTAAGAGTAAAGATACTGGGATGTATGACTGTTAAGGTTACAAAATGACAATTCATGCACATAACGGTTAGAATAAGGGTAATGGACCACACGAGATGTCAAAGGGGCCTCCGGGAAGACTGCTAGGTTGTTGACAATTTTGTACAGCAATGACAGCTTTAGGGTTTTCCTCCTAGATTCCAGGCTGGGCAGGTTCAGAGAGCTGAGCATCTCTGTGTATTCTCTGTCCCATGTTTTGAGACACACTCGACTGGCAAACCTTTGCACACTCTCTAGAAGATCACGGTCCTTAGCTGTGAATGGGTCCCAGATAGGGCAGGCGTACTCCAGGTGAGGTCGAATTAGAGATACATAGAGTTTTTTAAGTGTACTCGTATCTGCATAATGGTAGAATTGCCGAAACAATAGACCCACGAGTCTCCTAGCCTTGGAAGCGATAGTCTGAATGTGTTGGGTCCAGGAAAGATCGGAGGCTATACTTATTCCAAGGTACCTGATACAATCAACAGTCTCAACAGGTGCTCCATTTAGAACGAGTGGGCTAAGCACACTCTTTTTTGACCTTCTGCGAGAAAGTAGCATAGCCTTGCATTTTGCTGGATTGAATTTGAGTAGCTTGGTGGAACTCCAAGCAGCCAAGGTATCAACATCATGCTGTAATGCAGTATGGTCGTCCTGAGTATGGATAGCTCGATACAGGAGGATGTCGTCAGCGAATACTACCAGTTTGGATCCATTAGAAGTACCTGCATCACAGATGTCATTGATATACACAAGGAACAAAAGGGGCCCCAGGATGGAACCTTGGGGCACTCCTGACAATACTGGACCACGCACCACGGTCTGCTTTCTATCAGTAAGGTAGCTTTTTATCCAGTTCAGAAGATAGGGACTTAGACCCGTTGATTCCAGTTTGGCAATTAGTTGTCGATGTGATACTGAGTCAAAAGCCTTGGTGAGGTCGAAAAAGACGGCCCCCACTTCCTTGCCTTCTTCCAGAACAGTAAACCATTCTTGGGTTGCAGAGAGAGTTGCACTAGTTGTCGAATTTCCGGGTAAAAATCCCCACTGATTCTGCATTGGAGGATAATTACATTCCAAGTGTGCAGCAACTCTGTCATATTATATGATCTTTTCCAGTGCTTTGCTTATGATGGATAACAGTGATATCGGTCTGTAATTGGATAATTCATCGCTATTTGGTCCCTTGGGAATTGGTACAATGTTTGATGATTTCCATGCTAGAGGTAGTTCTCCAGTTTGTATAGACTGATTGAAGAGCCTGGTAAGAACTGGGGTAGTACTACTAGCAGTTTCTTTAATCATCCTAGCAGAAATTCCATCTGGACCAGAAGCCTTCTTACTGTCCAAGTTTACATGGAGTTCAAAAACCTCCTGTTCAGAACAATACAGCTCTTGAGGGCATGCAGCTGGATCCAATCCATAGGAGCTTCCTTCCTCAGATGTCAGAGGTGGTGTAGCTGTGTTGAAGCAGCTATGAAAGAATTGATTAAGAGCGTCTGCCTTCTGCTCGTCACATCTAATTCTTTTTCCATCATGGTTAATGGCTGGAATTGTTGGAGCTCCCTTACCATTCAACAGCTTGACTGATTTCCAAAACTGCTTAGAATTTCCAGCTGGAATACTTTGTACATATGATCGTTTTGCACTTCGGAGTTGGGATATGACCTTGTTGCGCAGCTGTTTATACCTAGCCCTGAGGTTAGGGTTGCTTCTCGACTTGCGGTATATGATATTGCGTTTACGAATAGCATGTCTCACTCCAGCATTTATCCATGGCAACTTCCTTTTCTTAGGCAGAACTCCTTTTGGAATGCAGCGTTCGATGATTACCATGAATGTGCTTTCCCAAAGTTGCCAAGCTTCATCGATAAAACTTCTTGTTCCTATCCCTAAATCCTACCTCAGGGGCCAGTGACATTCATAACCAACTAGCTATAGGCCTATCTCCCTGCTGCCAGTGGACAGTTAGAATGGCATATCTCTAACTCTGTGTCAAAACATCTCTCAATACACTGTACTGTCCATTGTGATGCACCCTGTCAGTTCCAGGCAAATCAACAGTCTGAGCTCTACTATCTACCAGTGATCATTGGTACCGCTTGTTGGAAGGTGGTGCGGAAGTCTGTGCAATAATTTACAACCTCAATAAAAGCATTTGATTCTGTCCCCCATCGCCCACTACTGAACAAGTGGGTCTTGATGATCATCTCATGGGGTGGATATCGATTACTGACTACCTAGCTAACTGACAGAAAACAATTTGTGGGCGCTAATGGAGCATCATCCATCTCTTCAGTTCCCATAATCTCTGGTGTACCGCAGGGATCTGTTTTAGGCCCACTTCTGAATTGGTTTGATGGAGCCACCATATGCCAGCGAAAGCCTGGGCGAGAGGTGTTGTGCACTGAGTTGCGATCTTTGTCTTACTTATTATGGTAGCTATTATATATTTAACATGCCATAAAGCACCTCTTATTACGCTCGTACCTTGGTTGGTTTTTGGCTTTTCAGTGCTCACTACTCGCTCCTCACAGAACTTTTCACCCGTTGAACGCCGCGCGGTTCACGACCACAGATCACAACCGTACGTACCGCCTTGCTGCAATCACTATCAATCTAATCAACATGAGCTCTGCCCGGCCTAGGGGTCACAAGTTAGCTACCTTAGAATGCATGCACCAATGAAAAAACTAGCCGTGAGTAACGAGGCCTAG
Source organism: Axinella damicornis (assembly GCA_963931865.1). Taxonomy (NCBI): domain Eukaryota; kingdom Metazoa; phylum Porifera; class Demospongiae; order Axinellida; family Axinellidae; genus Axinella; species Axinella damicornis. The sequence continues at coordinate 5,643,987 of OZ007512.1, forward strand.
CAACCGGTAAAAACTAGCCGTGAGTAACGAGGCCTAGCAACGACCAGCTCACGGTGAGGGTTGCCAGGTAATTACCCCGTGCGCATGCGCAGCAGGGGGTAGAGTGATCGGTTTGTAGTCTGTCCACAGTCTAAGCGCGGTTTGAGCAGTGAAGGCCTTTTTGAAGGCTTATTTCGGGATAGAAGTGCCAGAATTCAGAAAATACTAGCGTCTACATAACTCACAGACCAGAGATCTACTCGAAAGGCTGAGAAAAGCTGCGTGAAAGTCGTGCTTGACCACACCCAATTTCTAACATTACTGCCACAACTTACGGTATCTCATTCTGCATGCTGACATCGCTGTAAATGCATGCTGTATGTATAATCGGTGGTAGGCCTATAGCTGTCAAGTCAAAGTTGCGCACGGAGTACGTGCTCTGCTGAGCACCTCTAGTTTTTTTAAATAACTCATTCGAGTGATAGGAGTGGCGTACGAAGATTCTGACTTCACCTTCATGATCGCTATCATGCACTGTCCTAACCGTACAATTTTGGTGCTGAAACTCACCTTGGTGGTGGAGATACAAGCGCTTTTGTTGTGCCGTCGGACGCCATTGCTCGATCGCTCTCTTCAACGTAGGTTGCCAGTACAATCTTACGAAGGCCCCACAAAGATCCTGACCACACAGCCGTAATCGCTGTCGTTCACTGACGCTCACATGTCGAAACTCACCGTGCTGGCGAAGTTGTGAGCGCTGTAATAAGTTCTTGTCTTCCCGAACGTGGTCCTCATGTGACATGTGCGTTAATTGGAATGAGCTGCCAGCGTAGCTTGCGCGACCAGCGAGTTGCAACCGGTTGCATCGCACTGATCGCGCAGCTACCAGGAGTGCGGTTGCCCCTCGAAAAGAAAACCAAAGGAAAAAAAAAAAAAACAGAACTTGAGGGGGAAAGAGTAAAAAAACAACAACCTAGCAACAACCCATCCCTCCGTGACAGGTCAGACATTGAAGTGTAAGCCCTAGGAGCGTTGGATAGGCGTGATTGGAATCACAGGAGGGCAACCTCAAGGGGGTGACACTCCCATTGACGCCGTAGTCAGAGCTGTGACCGGGGTCAAGAAATCTTGACCGTCATTTTTGCTGCTTGACCGCTTGACCATAGATATCGTGTCTTATATCTATGGCTTGACCGCATCGCAAAATGACTCTTGAACGTTTGACAGCGCTGTATTTCAGCCGTTGACCGCTTGACCTCTACGGAAGAATGCGTAGCGACTGCAGCCTTTCCTTAGTATACGGGGTCAAGATTCGCTGATAAGCCCGGTAGCAGCTCTGACTACAGCGTGCATGGGAGTGTCACCACCCCCTTGAACCTGCTTTCTACCAGAACACCTTTAGCTTCGGTGGTCAGATGGGAGCCGGCGTACTCGAGCTGCTAGGCCGGGGAGTCGAGAACCGGTATGTACGGAGTGGCCCAGATCAGAGTCGTACTCGGTTATTGGGGAGGCGAACACTCAGACCCCAGGCTGCAAAGCAAGTGCTTAGTATGGTGGCCGATAAGGGAAACCCGAAGCGGGCGCCCGACGCCCGATACCCGATGCATGTCGGCCAGTACCCGATGCATGTCGGCCAGTACCCGATGTATGTCGGCAGTACCCGAGCCTTGTCGGCTATACCCGAACCGTGTCGGCCAGTACCCGACCCTTGTCGGCCAGTACCCGAACCATGTCGGCAGTACCCGAACCATGTCGGCCAGTACCCGACCCTTCGGCAGTACCCGACCCTTGTCGCCGGTACCCGAACCATGTCGAACCTTTCGGTCCACGCTAACATGACGTCATTGGCCGCATGGTCATTATACTAGTAGCCACGTGTTTTATTTAGCAATAGTGCGGCGCAGCCATGGCCAAGAGAAAGCTGATAAAACTCTCTCAAAGTCTTCGCAGCAAGGCAGATGATGGCCGACATGGTTCGGGTACTGCCGACAAGGTTCGGGTACTTGCCGACAAGGTTCGGGTACTGGCCGACACGGTTCGGGTACTGGCCGACATGGTTCGGGTACTGGCCGCCACGGTTCGGGTACTGCCGACATGGTTCGGGTACTGGCCGACATGGTTCGGGTACTGGCCGACATGGTTCGGGTACCGGCGACAAGGTTCGGGTACTGGCCGACATGCATCGGGTACAGGCGACATGCATCGGGTATCGGGCGTCGGGCGCCCGCTTCGGGTTTCCCCTATCGGCCACCATAGCTTAGCGAGTGTGCCATCCCGACTTCCCGCCAAAACTTGTTACAAATTCAATATTTAAAGCCAAACCGGAAGTAGTCTGTTGTGCAGGCGCGCAGGCTGACCTTTAAACCTTCGAGCATAAATGGTGGCCGAGTCCAAATCTAGCTAAGGTCTTCAGTTTGTAGCAGTTTTCTACATAGTATTACTCTGCTCTTAGCTGCATGGAATCACTAACGAAGTTTGGATTCAGCACTGAACTGAGTTGGTGAGTAGACTAAGCCGGGCAGACGAAAAGAAGCGTGTGGGGTCTGAAACTTCAAAGACATTGGTCTTACTTTGCTTCTGTGACGAGGAAGAATGTGCTGTCACCGAAAGAAACGTTTATGGAGGACGTCTGGGTTTTGGTGAGTGTCATCAGCGAGAAGAAAGTAGTCCATTAGTTGTCTGCTTTAACAAAGGAAAGCAGTACAGAGGCATGGCATAATATTTATAATCAGGAGAAGACAGCAGGGAATGTGAAGAGCAGTACACACACTCACGCACACACACACACACACACACACACTTGGGATCTACTACTGGACTCGCGTTAGTCACGCAAGCCAGCCTCTTTTTTTTACGAGGGGGAGGGAAAAAGAGTCTGATGACTTAAGCCAACATTTTGTTTTCTCTTGGGCGATTTTCCAGTGCCGGTTAGAAGTACATCCCGTCTGCTGAAGGACTTCTTCACTGCTAATTCTTGCTTGGGGCACAACCTTGGATAGCCTAGTTGCGCTTTGCAGCGATGGCAATCGCACACACTCATGCACACTGTCCCTCTGATTTACGCTATGAAAATCATGTGACTGCTGCAATCTCATTGGCTCTACCCACATTCCGGCAGAGAAAACGAAATGTTGGCTTAAGTCACCAGACTCTTTTTCCCTCCCTCTCCAGGCGCGCCCCCTCGTAGAAAAAGAGGCTGTCTTGTGAGACTGGACTCTTGTGCTCAAGTTTGGGAGGGACTTGGCCTACCACTTCCCGTCATGTGACCTCTACATAGCAGCTGCCAGTTGTAGCTGCAGTTTTCCCTGCACTGCGTACGAAATTAGTGCATCGATTTCTGTCACTTGGCAAATATTGGTCATCTGGTGACAATAGTGGGAACGTGACTTGGTCTCCCCAGGAAGGGGTGGGCGGTGGACAGGAGATTATTGTCTGAATGACCTTGGAATGGCCACCCCTTGAATGATGTGTACATGTGAATTGTTGTCAGTACAATCACGTGTGTACTTGAAGTGGTGTCACTGTTCTTACACTTTATTGATGTGACTCCCTCACCAGGTGAGAAGAACCGTAGGCAGACCCTAGTCCCCTTCCATGAGAGCATTCTCCTCCAGCACATCAGCCAACAGACTAGCCACAAGCCTAATAATGCACACTAGTAGCACCTGCCCAATGGGCATTATATAGCGATGGAACCGTCCAACCAGACCTATATATATATGACCCCCTCCCATCAACAACCAGTAAAGGGGAGGTCAATGACAGTTACTTGTGTGGATACTCAGAAGTGTGACGTACGCGCATGACAACCGCATTATTCCAGGATTTCTGATGTGTTAGTCCTCCAGAGTCCTTTTTCTGTGTGTGCCTTGGTTGTTGCCATCATCAGAGTTACTGACACGACTCCCCTCCCTATGTATAATATATAATTTATGCCTTCAGACCTACCTCTTATCTGATGGGGGGGGGGGGGGGGGGGGGGGGGGGTTGTTCCCCACACACATACACACATACATACTCGTACACACTCACACACAGGTTGCCATACAGAAGAAGATCACGCTGTTTGTGTTCAGGGGGACTGATTATTCTGCTATGGACAATCATCACAGCATGGCCGTCTAGAGCTACCTGTCTTATTTCACCTCAGGAACTACTGGCAGAATGGCTTCAAACACGCGGTACAAGAGACTCTGAAGAGTGAAGTGGATCCAGATCACTTAACAACCAATTATGTGATGATATGAATGATTTGCAATCAGCGGCCATTGTATCCACGTGGCTGAACTGCAGTCTGCTATGCTCTGTGCATGTGATTATCAAGTTCACTCCCTCACCATTCACGTTGTGTGTCCAGTGCAGTATTCATACACAGCAGCGTCGACCACTTCCTCCCCTTGTAATTTCTGTCCTAATGCTGGACGGTGTCCTTAGAATGAGGCTAGTAATTATAGAGACAGCAACACCTGCCGGTGTATAGAGTCCATGCTGTCCTTAAGTGTATACACAATGAAACAGAATAATTATCCCATGGCCTGCATGTCGTAATTTAGGTTGGTGCCCCTTTTCATCTGATGGAGCAGCCTCACAAGGTTGTCTGCTTATAATTGGAATTCCTGACATTCTGAAAATTTCTTCTGCATGTTTGGATATACTTCCGATCTACCTGGTTGGACCACATTGGCAACACCATAGCCTCGTTCCCAGGCTCCTCCCCCTGCATGCACGTGCAACTCATAATTATGCTTGGCCTTGTCCATGGCCATATACACCACGTACCATAAGCAACCAGAAGGACACCTGTTATGGTGTATACCGATCCTGACACCACTCATTGAAGGCTGATGCCTGCCTTCAGAGTGCAACTGCACAATATTGCTACAGCAGGTTATTTGGCCTAGTTGTATCTGATCAGTGCTCCATAGCTAAGTGAGATATGTAGAGGAACATACACAATTCATAACTAATGCCTTCAATCAATGAACGTGAATCAATAGGAAGTGTTACTATAATACAAGGATCTAGTGTATGATCTGCATGACGTGAATCAATAGGAAGTGTCACTATAATACAAGGATCTAGTGTATGATCTGCATGACGTGAATCAATAGGAAGTGTCACTATTAGGCCTTGACAAATTATGCTAGCATAATTTTGAGAATAATAGGTACTCAAGAGCATAAGGGAATTATGCTGGAATAATAGGCATAAATATCCAGACCTGTGAGAATAATAGGCTACACTTACCCAATACTTATAATTGAAGCTGTACTAAACAGCATGCTTGCTCAGACTCGCTGGTGTGCAGGCGCCTATCTCGCAAAGCCACACCCTCACACTAAACATTAGCTGATTCTACTGGTTCAGCCATCCTCTGCAGCTGTAGAGTGAATGTTCTCCATCTTGCAAGACTCCTATATCAACAACAGTCATTGCTAGAGGAATAATTATGCTCCTGTACAATGTGTATATATGCTGCAGTACAAGAACGCTGAGTGAAGAATAGTGTTGACAAAATTATGCTAGCATAATTTTGAGAATAATAGGACAACTTCAAAGCATAATAGGCATTAATGCTGAGAATAAGGGAATAGAATAATAGGGCAGATAAAAAACATAATTTGTCAAGGCCTAGTCACTATAATACAAGGATCTAGTGTATGATCTGCATGGCATTAGCGTGTCAATGGAGTGTTCACTCCAACTGCCAACACTCAACCCCTCAACATTCCAAACTCACGTTTGAGGTCCAAATTGATTTTGTGTGCTTTGTTAGATTCAGTGATTTGCTTGCAGCTAGTGCATGCAGTGTAATACTTGTAGGGCCAGCATGTACAGTTTACTCTTCACTGTCTTCAGTGAGCTCTGCGTGATGACCTGAGCATATGATCAGCAGCTAGTGCATGCGTATTATAATACTGCGCATAATTATACTCTTCAGTGAGCTCTGCATGATGACCTGAGCATTAATGATCAGCTGGGTGTCCGATATATCCTATTCAGCATTCACATAGCTAAACTGAATTATTAAGGTCCAAATGTTGTATGTTATAAAATTTAATATGATAATGCAGTTTCTTTTGCTTGCAGATAGTGATTATAATGCATAATTATGTGAACGCATCAAGTAAAAATCGGGAATAAAACACAGTCAAATGTGGGGAATTGTCCAAATTGCTTAAAAATGGATTAAAACTTGTGCACCCCCTTCGAAGAAATGCCTGAAAATTGGAGACTCAATTCTTGGAAATCTTCTGAAGCACATTTAGAACCAATTCCCATCTCAGGGGGGTGCAAACTTTGAAATGCGTTTTATTCCCGATTTTTACTTGATGCGTTCACATATGGTCGTATAGCTGCAAATTAACATTGAACTGCATACATGCCCCCATGCATGGCTATGTCCCTCAGCTTGAGAATGCCAGTCCGTATAATAATATTATAGAATGCACAAGTCAAATCATCATTCAATTTATTACTGTGAACTAAAATGTAGTTAGCAGTCTTTGTCTCCACAAACTTCATCAGCAAACATTCAATTGTTATAGTTGTGGTCATTAATTTAGTGCATAATAAATTGAGGTTAGTTCGTGCTCAACACTTACCAAGTGGGTCAAGTTTGGAGGCCTGCAATGGTGGGGGAGAAGGTGTAGGACAGACTGCTCCTGGAGTTTAATTTACTGTACGCTGTAACTTAATTCTCCCATGCACTTACAATATTATTATAGCCTTGTTCCTAGACAGAAGTTGTATGGATGCCTGTGTATATAGATACTACAATCTCCGTCTGTACTGCAACTCTGTTTACTGAGTGAAGTGAATTAGAATCTGATTCTGTACCTCATCAATTTTTGTATTGTATCAACATCATGACTACAGTTCTGAAACCTTCGTTTGTTGTTCTACCAGCACCTCTACGAACCAGATCAGTTGCCACTTGTAATGGCCTGATTATGAGAATTAAGAGAGCTCTTTCCTCCTCAAGATGATCATCCCGGCATGATGTGCATGACAAGTCTGGTCAGTATTCCCGTTTGGTAAGGTGGGATGTTGGGCCGGGGTGGGAGAGATATGGGAAGAGGGAGGGCATGTGGAGGAGTAGGTGTGGAAGTGGATCGAGGAGTACATCAACCAAGACTCAGGCATGCAGTCAGCAGGAGTGAGAGAACGCTCCAAAACAGAGCTTTGCAGTATCTCAAACATGCACATCTGCAAGCTGCTATGGAAATTCACACAGTTGTCCTATGCATACAGCAATTAATAATTATTTCTCACATCAGACAACATAATTATGAATTATATATTCTGATGTGAGAAATAATTATTATCACACACCTGGATAACAGCATGCATGTCATATTGGTTTATTCCCATTTGGTCAATTCCCATTAAAATTTTGGTCAATTCCCACTTTGTCAATTCCCAATTCGTCAACATTGACCAAGTGGGAATTGACAAGTGAGAAGTTGACAAAGTGGGAATTGACAAAGTGGGAATGTATAATTATATACTCAAACCTGAAATGGTGTGCAAACCAGGTGTGGATAGTAGCTATAGCAACATGGGCTGTGAGACTTTATTCTCCATCAATGTATGCTAGCTTTCTTGAGTCTATCATAAGTTAGGCATTCATTGACAGCAATACATCACTTTCGTCTGGGTGATGTGATCCTGCTTCAAGCTGGAGTTCCGTTGCTCTTCTTTGATGGTATCCACCAGTCGGTATAGCTTGCTGTTGGGATATTGCCCACTAAGGATTGAATTAAACTTGCTGTTACAAGTGATTGTTTAAATTGTTCTGCTCGCATCAAGCGAACTCCACATTGCAGGAGAAAACTGCCCACCATCTAGCCAGCTATATTGGAGTTTTTAACATAGCTGAGAAGATCATCCAACTGGGGGAGTGCACTGGGCATTTGTTGCTTGAGCTCAGAGTAGTAGACTGAGATCGCCTACTCTGCTAAGATCCCTAGCCTCACTGGAATCCCTCACTGGAATCGCTCACCCACTTCCTGGGGATTAATATTCCTCCCTGAGCTTCAGTCAATGCACATGCCTGGTAATTGAGCCGGTAGTCTCACAACCCTTGTTTGTCATACTGTGCACACTTGCTTGCAGTATTAGCAAGTATAGATTCTCACTTTGTCAATTCCCACTTGGTCTATGTTGACGAAGTGGGAATTGAGAACGGGAATTGACGAAGTAAAATTCATTAAGTGGGAATTGACCAAATGGGAGCTGTGATCTGGAGCCCAGCAACACATGTATTTGTCACAATCAAATTAGTGGCATCGTAGATATTATTGTGTGGTATAACATTCATAACAGTAACTATCCAGCTAGTGGAACAGTTCTACCATACAAGTGCCTTCATGCAGTGCTTCCAGGGTGTCTTATTGGGGATACAGACAGCTGTACTCAGGGTACAAACATAATGATCCTATGCCCCCTAGAAACCCATCGATATACAATTATTACGGTACAACAGTTGTACAGTAATAATCATTGCATACCACCAGCCTATATAATACTAGTGATCCCTATATTTGACATTGTATTATTTGGGGTTCGAAATCATGGCTTTGTTACAAGCATTATAGTTGTTAATTCTGCTCGATCGCTGAATCTCATTATTATGCAGGTTGAAGGTATTATAATTAATTGTGGAGCAAGGGTTGGTTTGTATGGAGCTGCTTATGGTGAAGGTGGTCCAACAAGCACAGTATTAACATGATTCATCGCAATCGGTGAAAGGGTTTGACATGCAGGCATGCAGCTGCGCTATATTAGCTAGCTATAAGCTGTATAATTCGATGTTGTACACTGCATGTGGGCATCCTGCAGCTGCTTACACTGGAACAATATTAAAGTTGCAATTGGCAAAAATATAATTTGGGGGAAGGGGGCAGTGGACAAATTTGGCTGTGTGCCTGATGCAGAAATAACTATAATGATACAAACAAGAAAGCAATGGCGTCTATGGACCTAGTGCATTTGTAACCTGTTCAGCAAGCTCTTTGTATTCCGAGTCATTCAGCAGTTCAATCAGATTGCCCCAGGTAGCATCTGGACTGTTCAACCAAACTCTGAAGATCTCTTGACAGCAGATGATGGAACCATTCCGTTTGTGAGCATGGTCTGTTTCAATGCATTCAACTTTTCGAGCGTTTGGATCGAGATCCATGAGAATCCCAACCTCCTTCCAGTCTGGAGCGATGGTCTTGATTATCTCCACTCTGTCCCCTCCAGTGGTCTTCAGCCTCATCAGCTGGGCCATCCTGGGCTTGGTGTCTACGAAAAGAGTGAGCACGGATACATTCAGGGGTAATACTAAACACATAGCGTACTGCGTGCATGTATTTCAGCATCAGACACTTTACAAGATCATGCCTACCTGTGATGACGTGGGATCCACCGTTGGGAGGTGACTGGGTTGCTGTACAAGAGGTGGTTGCATCTGAGGAAGAAATCATTGTACCTGCAATTGGTGCAAACAAATCAGTCTAGCAAGAAAAGCAGAACACTATGACACTTCACAGCCATAGACAACCTTACTGTTAACTGGATCCATGTAGCTAGGTCACAGAGAAGCATGCACCATAATTACTCTGCTGGTGCAAGTAGCTATGCATACCCAGGGAAGGGTGAGGTCCAGTTGCTGCAAAAGTGTCTGCTCTGCTGTCCACCGATGAACTATCCTGAACAGAGAAATGTAATCCACATTAGATTAATTGTTAATACAAAGCTGTAAAGGGTTAACCATGCAGAATCGATACAAGAGTGCTAGTATTTGTGCTGCACATGCACTTCCACTAACCTTGAACCATCTCTTGTGCTTGTTTTCAAGGAGGAAGTCCTCCTCTTCACAACATGGCTCATGGAAGCACTCCATATCCACTGGAACAAGATCCTTTGTCAGGCAGACAGCAGAGTGTAGCTGTCCTCCAGACTGCAGACCACCAGGACAGTAGAAGCCAAACCACCAGACAATATCTCTCATGTGGGGGTATTCGGAAGATACCTCACGTAGAGCCTCCCACAGCTGCTTGCGAAAAGTGGTCAAGACACTGAAATCCATCGCTTGTTGTGCTTCCTTGTGAAGGAGACGGAGCTCAAGGTAGCTAGGATGCTGACGAAACTCCACCCTCCTAGCTGGCTTACCTTCCTGCCTGACTTTGAACTGGATTCTATTCCTAAACCGCTCTCTAATATTCAAGTCCCAGGTGTCGGACATCTTGACCACCAGTGCTGGGAACAGACCGAGAGGGACATAGCCGGTGGAGCGAGGGACCAACAGGAGGGGGGCGGGGTTGAGAGAAGAGAGAGTGGTAGGGTCGCTAGCTTCATTGACCACAGAGGAGTCAGGTTGCAGGAGACAAGGCATGAAGTAACTCCTGGTACCTGCTGCAGTACGGACACTCTCATAGAGAATGTAGCGATCCTTGAGAAGAGCTACAATCTCTGATGTAGGGATGGGGTCAGCAGATTGTGTGGCACAGATGGTCTCCATTAGGTCATGGGGAATTTCCCCAGTGGCTCGAATTGACTTTGCAGTCTCGATGTGGCCGGGATTGCAGGCAAAGGAGAAGAGGAAGGTTTGAGTGAACAGATGCAAGATGATGTTTGGATCGCAGATGACCTTGTCACAGAGACCAGCTACTTTGGGGTAGTACAGCAGAGTGCCGTAGTGCTTGTGAATGTAGTGCAGGACGCCATCTTCTTTCAGCAGCTCATTGCTTTCAATGCCACAAGCCATTCCTACCTCCCCACACTCCTCCACAGTGCACCATCCTGGCTCTCTCTCATACTTGGCACGCAGTAGGAGGTGAAGCATTAGCCACGCCGTCGGTATATGCTCTGGCTGAAACCTGGTCTCGATGATGGTAAGGATGACCTTCCGTAGCTCCTCGATATCCCCTTGATCTTCACTCATGTTGTCCAGAGTGGCTATGTACTTCCCTTCCTGGACATTGGCTGGAAATAGAATGTCCTTCTTTATGAAACCCTTGAAAGCTTCCTGAATGGATTTGTTGAGAGTGAGGACAGCTTCCTGATTGGTCTTAAGCTTGTCAAGATACGACCCAACAAGCAGTGCGACAGGCTTCTCCTTGTGAGCACCAGACTGAAGTGATGAGATGCTGCAGAGTATGCGCTGGAGGACCTCCCTCGGTGTGAACACTGACTCATACTCAATGGAGCTAGGACCCTCCTTCCCTTGAAACACAACGTGGTATGTCTTGTCAAGGTCATGGGTCATGTTGAGGAAGAGGAGGCTGAGTGATCGTCCTTCTAGGAGTAAGGGGAGGATTTCATGGCATTCAGGGTGGCCTCCACAGTCCATCATGTGGAGAATAGTCAGGTCTTCAATTGCCTTTAGCTTCTCCCTGACTGCTTTCCAGTTTTGTGCCTTGACTAGACTGGTGAGAACAGCTTGTTGCTGATAGAGTGCAGCTGATGGTTGTGAAGGCAAGATATTCTGATCTTCCTCTGAGGCGTGCAAAGACTGCTCTTCAGCACCACTGCTGCTTGCTACAACGGACTGGGAAGTCATGACAGCAGAGGGTGTGCTGCTGGAGGATGACTTGAGAATGCGACTATACAGAGTCTGTCCCTGTTGCTCCAGATTCTGGTATTCCCATTCTGCTTTATCTCTTACACCAGTGATCGCCACTGACTGCTTCACTGTCTTCTTGTATAGTTCAACTGTTTTTGGCTTTTCAAAACCAGTGCTGGGGACTGGAAAATCTTTTGGGTCAAGAAACTGTAACTGGTTGGAGAGGCGCAGCATTGCAGTGGTCTTCCCAGTACGGGGTAGGCCACAGAGGAGCATCTTGTGGGAGTTCATTTTCAGACTGCCCTGCTGTTCAATGTGTCGCTGGATTAGTAGTCTGTCCCTAGCAGCTGCTGCAGGTGCATTACACATGGCTACAATTACTTCATACGAAGGTATTAAATTATGCGATTTTGGGTTTTAATTATGCAAATGTTTATTGTCCATTTTCATACGAACAGTGTCATCAACATAAATGTATGAGAGCATGAACTGTGATAACAGATATCAGCCAGTGGCAGCTCTCTGCTGGTCAGTGAAGACAGCATAAGCTTCCTGTTTACACTGTCCTCTCCGTTGTGGTCGCTCTAACAGATATACAGCTACATTGGCTTCTCTTGCGAATATTTCACTGATTGCTCTAGGTAGAGAGCTCTTGAAATACTTGAGGAGTGCCATAGTAAATAATTGACTAAACAGCATGTGGACTCAATATAGGCGAGCACAGTTTAACTAAAAGTGTGCGACCTGGTACACGTAGTGACTCGCATATTTTATTTAGCATAAGCAAATAATGCACTACACATATTTATAGCACTACTGAACACTAGCACTGTAATATCATCAGCCTCTTGCAATCATAGTGTGTGCAATAATGAAGAATTGCTGCACCTTGTGAGAGCTGATGTGATGGTGAAGACTCGGCAGGATTTGTAGACTCTTCCTCACCTGCAGATGAGGTGCATGTATTGTGTAGAAGAGAGCGTGAGAGATGGAGAGAAAGGTCTGAAAAGAGCTGGTGTGTTGATATCGTCCCTGCAAACAGTGTTTCCGGCAAGTATTGATTTAGAGATTATATCTGCTCTAGTAGTAGTTCTCTGGAAACATTTGGGAACAGTGTTCTGCTGAAACATTGGAAGATATTTCCACTACTCCAGCTTTGCCTTCTCCCATCCCAGCTTTGTATGGGCCACCCACTCTTGAGCAATTTCATGTGAAGAAACAGTCTTTAATAAAATAATGCAGAAACCTGAATCCCCTTTGAAACGTTTCCTTGGCAGGATATATAGTTCATGTAGTGTGTGCAGTACAAAGAGAATTAGTGCACCTTGTGAGAGCTGCTCTGATGCTTGAGGTGGTGGAAGATGGCCTTGATCCGTAGATGACGCGGGGTCTTCCACACCTGCAAAAAGGTAACAACCATTGGAAGAGAGGGGGAGAGAGTGTGTAAGCAACATGGAGACAAAGGTGTGACAAGCTAAAGGTCTAGTAGTTTGGTTTGATCATAGTGTCCTTGTGGGTGCTTCCCTGTTAACCTACCCCAGCTTTGTAAAGTGTTTCACCTACTCAGGTTTTCCGATGTCAGAATATTAGTGTACAAGTACTGGGAACCTGTCATAGTACAGTCCTTGGTAGAGGCAACACAGTACAGTACAGGACAATGACATGATATGGGCTTGATCTCAAAATAATGTGCATGTTGTCACTTGCAATGACTAGGTGTTAGTGTCACTGTTTACATTGCTAAGTGCATTGCTGCCCAGTACGTAATTCCAAAGAGGCTAGGTGTCAGAGTGAAAAGTAAGCTTACAAGTATGACTTAGATTACAGTTGCACAAATCCACCAATCAGATTACTCACTGCAATCCCACAGAGTACACACTTACAGAAGCACATGCAACACAGAGACACTGCACAGGTAGCATGCATTCAGGTAATTGTGTACTAACACAACACATATGGAACATAATAGCTAGTCTCCCAAAAAGAGCACCCGTCTCGTGTAGTGCACCTTACATGCTCACTGAACAGGGGGTGGGTGCTCTTTCCAGTGTTTCTGCATTTACTCCCAAAAGAGTGTACACCATTGTTTATGTAGCAGCAAGCATGTGTGTGTCAGAGCCATGTCATCTACATCACAGGAGTCACCAGCACTGTCAAGTTCAGGGATGGCACTACTCACCAAGTCATACCATCAAGCGCTTGATGAGGTCCCGTGTGAGCGATTGAGGTCCCGTGTATCTTTGTCTTCATGAGCAAGCCAGCACATACACCAAAGATATGACACGGATGCACAGACTCAGATTTCCAGCAAGCGAAATTTCTACCGTAGCAGGAATGCACTCCATTTTGTCCGCCACATAGGGCACAAGGCTAGCGTGGGTGCTCATTTGAGTAAACTTTGAGGAAATTGAACCTTAAGTGGGGGATGGTGCTCATTCGAGGGTGGGTGCTCTTTCGTGGTGAGACTACGGTATACACAATGTGCACACAAAACAGTACACAGAACAAACGAGGATTTAGCTTGACCTGCAAACACTAACTGAATGTACCAAACTGTAGTGTGGGTGTAACAACCATCAGGCCACGTAAACGTTATGATGCATCATGAGAGCTGGGAGCCCTATCCCTTTGAAGCACCTTTGTAATGCTCAGACTACAGCCAAGAGCCCTCATGTTTGTAGAACACATGCCCACACAACAGAGTTACTGCGTGTACTTATAACGAAATAAAATACATTGTACATGTGTTATACACGTACACAATTAACATACAACTGAACAATTGTTCAAAGCAGCACAGCCAGCTGGTTCAGATTCCTAGCTCTACCGATTGCCAAATGAGCAAATTAACTTTGGTTTCAGGGAATGTTTGTCAGGGTCTTATCAGGACAGTGAAGCACCGAGCTGACCAACAGCTCACGTAACAGAGTTACATCCTGGCATGTAAAGACACATGCATCAACTGATTTCCCACCGGTAAGGTGTTTACACACCATGAATATGCCACCAATCTTCACCAGTGAGCAAGGAACTAGCTCAAGCTTACTGACCCTGATACAGATGGGGCTAACAGTGGGCCTGGGTAGGACGACTGTACAGGAACAATTTGCATAAGGAAATACCAACGTCACTATCATATGTGGGTGATTATTGTGGGTACTACACTGTATTAAGGTAGAAGCATGGCATCGGTGATATCACGCAATTTTGCTCATGAATAATTAATGAGATGATGTCACTCGCATACGGTTATATAGAGTTATTAATCTGTGTACGTTTTCCCATGGCGGCAACCGGAACAAACAAGGGGGGCTTCTCTCTTTGATGCGGCTAGTGGCCCTTTCAAGTTTCAAATCGGTACTCTGATGTGGCCGTGCGGTACTTTGAAGATTTGTTTAAACACTCGTTTTTTTATTTTTATTTTTTACGTAAGAAGCTATTCTAGCTTATTGAATGTAGCGAAGGGCTATCTGAGTGTGAATAGCTAGGTGGAGTGAGCAGGAATGTTTGTGGGTCTGCTGAAGTGGCCGAAGAACAGCCTGGAAAGTGAACAGCCTCCGACAGCTCCCTGGCCAAGGTACTCTAGAGAGTTGACCTTTCGGCATTACAGGCCCCGCCCATTTTCGTGTTAGGGCGAATTTGGCTGGTTTGGTAGCTGGACTGGGCTGGTGAGAGGCAGTAGATGTGTGGCCAAAACTCTGTAACCGAGAGGTGAACGTGGAAAAGCATCCCTAGTTTTGCAGGGGGTAGGTTGACCTTTTGGAAACTGGCCTTGGCTTTGGTCTGTTTCAGTTGGTGCGCGTGGAATTTTTTTTTTGAAAGCCTAGGGTAGTCAAACCTCTGTTTTTGAGGGCGGCAGTGAGTTTTGGGCTGTAGCCTGCAACTGAGGAGAGCAGGTGGTAAATCCATCCGTTGTTTTTTGGCCTGATTTGTGTGTGTATTGATGATGGGGTCAGAGTGTGGGTGGGGCCTTGGAGAGAGTTCAAATTTTCAGTTTAGTAGAGGGCCTTAAAATGGAGTTTTAGGGCGTTTTCAAGCAGAGGGAGCAGTTTGATGCAAAGTATTGCTGAAACTTGTGTACGCTTTGATGCTGCCCGTTTATCCATCAACTTGGTTTCGGAGATCGCTCTACCAATGTTTCCTACCTTAATACTGAGACTCTGAATCAATTCAAATGGCAACCGCACTGCTGGTGGCTAGTGCAACAGGTAGGGCAAACTAATGATGCCTCAGGTCTTCCTCTCACCTCGTGGATATGCATCCACCAGCTCATACTATACAGCTAGCGTCATTCCCATACGACCCAGGTTGCTTTGTACGGTAGGTGGCTAGCTTATGAATCGTCCCAATGTAAGCATGCGCTTGTAACATCACGTACTACCACTACCTTTGCTTGCGGGCTTAAAACTCGCTAATGCCTGTAGACTAGTCCACCACTAGCCCAGTGTTGCACTCCTCTGCATGAGGGGTCCGCATGGCTCAGTGGTTGGAGCGTTGATCTGGTAATCAGAGGTCTAATCCCAGTGGGTAACCAGTTTACTGTAAGGTCACTATATTTGCAGTGCTACAAAATGTCATGTAGTTTTCACATAGCCTCGTTCCCAGGCCATCGCCCAGCTTTTCGTGCTTTACCGTACTGCAAGTGACGAAAAGCTGGGCGATGGCCTGGGAACGAGGCTAGTTTTCACACACACTCTGTTATTCACAGGTAATTAGTGCTTAAGCCCAACAAGAATAGTTTACAGCTTGTAATTACCAATTAGTAAGTATGACATCATGGGAAAAGAATTACTTAGGAGAGAACAGAAAGGTGAAGAAGATGGTGGGATTGCTGAAGGGAGCTGTTACTGTGAAGAGAAAAATAATCTAGCTAAATATTTTACCAGAGATGTCAACTGGCAAGAGGGAATGGCTTAGCATCTTTACTGTCGTGATCAAAATGACCTGGATTAGGTACCAATAGTTGGCCATCAACTGCTTGATTCAGTATCAAACACATCACATGATTCACCTTTGACATATTGGGTCATGACGCATTTGGACTGCTTGTGTAGCATCATCTTCTGTAGCGACCTGGCAACGTCCTTCCAGGAGGGGGTGGGGCAGTATCTGACGTAGTAGTCTACGACAGCCTTCATTCTGTGATGATCAGTCTGGTAGAGCCTTCCAATCTCTACCCTCTTAGAGTATGGCACATCAAGCCTGAAACCTAGGTCCCACCAATGGTGCTCTACCTCCTTCACCACCTCCATGAGGTTGTCAGTGGTGAGGGTGGGGTCAGCTGGGTGGGGAGACAACATGGGGGAGATATAATGTACACATGTTGTAATTATTCAACAAAGACCAGTCATGGCCTTCCTGTTTTATAAACAAAGTCAATCCAGGAAGAGTCAGGTTCACGTGCAGAATCCAAACACAAGCAGACACAATGCATGGGTACCTACAGTGACTAAGTGGGCAGGTGGCAGGTGGGGGCACAGTAATTATTGGTGACTTTGAATCCCAACATCAGACAACACACTATTGCATTGAGTATGTCCCTTGTATTAGTGCAGTGCACTATAATAATGTACTTGGAGAGGGTCATGGTACTGGTGTGCTAACAAACTATACTATCAATACTTGGTCAGACTGTCACCAGTAGAGAACTTCAATTCTGAAATGTTTTGACTACTCTTTGGTAGTCATCTGTAGTCAGTAATGCACAACTCTACTGATGACAGTTCGACCAAGTATCCATAGTATAGCACTACTAGGAATACGCATGCGCAGTGTCTGTGCCTCGCGCACGCTCACAATCTGTAATAGTAGGCGTGGTTTCCTGTGGAAGAAAAACGAAGGTGCGAAAGTCAGTTCAGCGTGCGAAGTTTAGTTGTTCGAAGTTGTGCGAAGTTGCTGAGTGAGGTTGAAGATGGCTAAGCGTTGCCAGGAAGAATACGAAGACGTTAGCGAGGTTCTACACCCTTCGACACTGTCAACACTCTATATGTACGTACCATGGCCTAGACTAAACGTTTGTCTTACTTGTCTCCGCTAAACTCTCCTTGTATACATCGCTTCTTCGTCATTCTGTCAGACTCTCCCTCCTTTGCCTTACTCTCTTCTGAGACAGTGTCCCTTTTCCCTGTATAGATCGCTTCTTTCTCAACTCTGCATTTCGCACGCGCAGTACGTGCACGAGCACGTGGCTATCGGGACCACAGAAACCGCAGCGATGCAACCGCCCCCTGCCCCTCGCAATTAAAGTGTGACGGATATATATATATATATATATATATATATACAGACGCGATGTGACTACGCTGCACGATTAGTTGCCTCGCGCTAAGGCGCTCGGCAATAATGATGAATCCACACACAGGGAAAACAAAAAGGCTGGGTAATGCAAAGCAATCACGTATTATGGGAATTCTGTGGAAACTGACTGTAATGGGACATGAATGTACCATACGTCTGTATCTTCAGTTACTTCCCACTGTGAGTATTTTACAAGTGTGTTGTAGTAAATCATGTCTCTTGCATGGCAACCATAGGTACATGTATACTAGCCATGCATGGAGTATACACAAGTAAGCCAGTGAGTAGACCCTCTATTAGTGTGCACACCGCACAACACAAGTCCGATTACAGGTAGTCAAGAAATGCACATACCGTTTGGCAAGTATCGTTTCGTCTTTGCCAGTGCTCTCTCCTCTCCCTTGTCGTAAAGCAATTGAGCCAGCTTCTTCCAGGAGGGATCTGGGTGAGTGTTGACCCAGTACCTTCCTACAGCATGGCCCTTCTCCTTCTCTGAGGATGACTGCTGCTTGATTTCCTCCCACTTGGAGTCCGGGATATTAAGGTCAGATGTGAGTAGATCATATCCTCGGGCCACCCTCTTCCCATCTCCCACCTCCCCCATCACCTCCATTACATTCTCCACAGTGAGGGTGGGGTCTGAGGGAGAGACACAGGGGAGGACAGTGAGGAGAACAGCAAATAAACAATGTTGTGGTCATTCCAGTTAACCCACTCCATGCTATGTCAGCAGAAACACATTGTATACTGGATAATGTTGAACATTGCCAGAAACACATTGTATACTGGATAATGTTGAACATTGCCAGAAACACATTGTATACTGGATAATGTTGAACATTGCCAGAAACACATTGTATACTGGATAATGTTGAACATTGCCAGAAACACATTGTATACTGGATAATGTTGAACATTGCCAGAAACACATTGTATACTGGATAATGTTGAACATTGCCAGAAACACATTGTATACTGGATAATGTTGAACATTGCCAGAAACACATTGTATACTGGATAATGTTGAACATTGCCAGAAACACATTGTATACTGGATAATGTTGAACATTGCCAGGTGATGACATGCAGTGATTGTACACCATATGTCCTTAGTAGTAGTAATTTGTACTAGCCTGACCATAATTCATGATTGCAATTGGCTCACAGAACACAGTTGCAGTGATCTATGAGTTAGGGATAGCTTGAGCACATGGTTGGATTATACTACAGGGAACTGGACATGAAACATAAGACAATTGGTAACAGTCACCCACGTAGTACGGAAACAATGTAGTTTACATACACACTGATGGTACTGATGAGCAAAACACGCTGATTCTCGTGGTGGATATGAGGGTAAGAAGTGTGGCAGTAATCCAGAATTCATAACACAATGTGAAGTACACTAAGGTACAATAGCCATGCATGGAGTATACAATTACTACACAAGTAGGCCAGTGAGTATTGGTGTGCATCCATTACACCACAGAAATTGCACAGTACAAGGGATTGTCATTGCCATAGCAACAGAAACCTGGAACTTTATTTTAGGTCTTCTGTGGCCATGGTAACCACTCCAGGAGTGACAGAAACAGAAAAAACTATAGTGTAGTCATGGAAATACACACGTGCTGTAGTACGTATACTGAGGCAGTATCGCAATGGTGGAGGGTATACATACAAACCCTACAAACATAAATACTCCTTGTGCATTAACAGCAGGGCCATAGGAAGTGGTACGGGCCGTATGCTCATGGCTGCACCAGTTTAGACCTGATCTTGGTCTCCTTCCCAGATTACATGCATGTACTATAGTCTGGGGATTAGACTACTACACATGCACATGCCTATCTTGTTACTCCGTGTGTGTATGCACAGCAGGGGTAAAGTGATTGCCGTGTCTGTCAGTCTGTCTGTTTGTTTATTACACAAAAACAGCTGCATTTTGAGAGGTGAATGCATTATTTTCGTCAATTCACAGACCAGAGATCCACTCAAGTGACTGAAAAAGCTGGATGAATGTTGAAAGCGTTCTCTGTCTAGATTATCGAACAAAACCAGACCTCGATTTCATGGTAGGCTTAATGCATGTTGATGTTCATACAGTGCACAATCTGCACAATCCGGTAGTTAGAGCATACAGTCCATGCAATTCGATCGTTGGCGACGCCCTGCAAGTGTCTACATAACTCACAGACCAGAGATCCACTCAAGCGGCTGAATAAGCTGGGTGAGCATTCTCTATCGAAACAAAACCACACCTAGTAGGCTAATGCATGTTGATATTCATAAGGTGCACAATCTGTGCAATCCGATTGTTGCTGCAAACAGGCTATCCCCTGCAAGCAGCGCACGGGGTAAGTGCTCTAATGGGCACTCTTGTTTGTGTATAGAATTGGTGAGGTCATCCACCAACCTGCATGACGTTGTTTACAAAGTGTGGATTTGGAAAGCTTTACTGTCCCAACATGTCTCATCGTATTCCTTTCAAGTTGTGCTCCATTCAGCTCACAAAAATTTGATACTGAGCATGAAATATTCATGCAAAAGTATAGTCATGTCAGACATACCAATCACTCTAATTAGAAGTCACTGGCTCAACAAGTGATATCCACTCAACATTCAGAGTTTGGTCATTAAAATAGTAGTAGACACACTGGGAGTAGACGAAATGAGAGTAGACAAAATGGGAGTACATCCTTACGATGATGATCTTCATATGTGTGGTCGTGCACATGTTGATATGGGGCATACTTGCAGGAATGTCACCTCATGTCAGGAAGGACTTATACACTGTACAGGAATGTGGATACACTGATGGAGTCACATGACTTACCTAGGACAGGTTCAGTAAACTGGCGCATGTTGTCAGCAACACCGGTCATATTGAGACAATCTAATCTCCAAATGAGGTGCCTCCATGATGGTTCCTTATGCAGCCCGCGTCCCTGCACCCACGTCATGACCACTGTGTGAAGTCGGTCATCATCGGATTGGTGTTGTCGTTCAATCTTCTCCAATTCGGGATAACGCACAGACAAATCTCTAAAATACTCCTTAGGAAAAAGTGCCTCCCCCAGTGTCCTCCAGTGCACTCCCTGCACAGCAGTCAGGACATTTTCCACTGTGAGGGGTGGGGCTGAAGTGGAGAGGGAGGGGGAACAGTGTGAAATAAAACTAATATCCTGTAACACGACACACTAATCCCAGTCTGTGTACCCTTTCGTACATAACCACATTATGTGCTGTAACACATACCAATAAAGTGGTGACAGCGTATGCAATGAGGTGCAGATTTGTTCAAAAATTTGGACAGAAAACGTAAAACCCTTGGTTTTCACAGCTCTCTCGTTTGTGAAGTACAAGTTGCCTTTTGTTTTATCATTTGTAACGCAATGAATGACTGCAAGCATTCCTTTTTCACCAAACTGCTTGTTTTTGTGTCCACTGACAAATTAAGTGACTGACAAAGCAATCACTCTACCCCTTGCTGTGCATGCGTGCACGGGGTAAAGATGACCGACGCAGACAGCTCAACACACAGCTAACGAACCAGGAGCTGAGTGCACACTCCATCTAGCATCAACATGCTTGATCACAGTACCCCCCCAACAAAGACAGCTCTACACACAGCTGTGGGAACCAGGAGCTGAGTGCACACGCCATCTAGCGTCCACACGTTTCAGTACAATCTCCAACCCACTGGGTTCGTTCCCAGGCCACTTTGCACAGAGACGAGGCTAATGACCCACAGGAAACTGAGCCGAGTGATTGCTCCTGCTAGTGGGTGCATCACGTGTGACCAGAGCTTTGACAAGGGTGAGGTGGAACCACAGCTGAACAGTTGCAATAAGATAACTACACCTCATGAATATCATTTTCCACCCAGGATGCAGCTGTTGTATATTCAGAGGTATTTCCATTTGAGGGGTCACCTTCAGGGAATTTATAGCTCTGGGGGAACACATTAAATATTCTGAGAGGAGCCGATTGGGGGAGTTACAGTACGTTAGCATCCGTAGGCTATACAGTGGGCTAGAGTCAGTTGCTAGAGTCTGTACAAGTGGGTGACACTCCCATATTTGCTGCAGTCACAGCTGTGACTGGGCATCTTGACCCGGTACACTAAGGGAGGGGTGGAGTCGCTATGCATTCTTCCGTACGTACATTATCGGGTCAAGGAGTAGTCATGGATACCCAGAGTGTAGTGGAGCATTCACTCAGCATGGTACAATATTCATGTGTTGTTCACCTAATCAGGCTACAATGATCACATGCTGAGGTATGCATGTTATGAACGCTTTGATTGATTTTGTAGCTCAACATCAAATGAATTCACCTCACTAGAGTCACACTGTGTTTCAGCCATTGACCATTTGACTGCATGCACAATTTTCCCACTGAACAGCTGCAGCACTAGTGGGGCCAGTGAGGGAAAGCAACATACTAAACAGCATCCTCATTAGTAGCAATCCAAGGGTTTCACAGTGCAGTGCGTGTGTATCAGCCAGGAGCCTAGAGCATAGATCCTGGGACGAAGAGCTTAAGGACTTGTGCTGTAGCGTGCATTGGAGCCTCAAGTGGCAAGAGCCTTTTTGACTTGGACTTGGTAACAAATGGTGACTGGCCGCTGTGAGCATCTCAAAGAGCTGCAATTCGTCACCAATTAACCTCTTGCTGGATCCAGTGCTGCAGCTGTGCACGAACCCAGAGTGCAGAGTGCAGTGACAGTCACTTGTTATTGCATTTGGTGCCAACATACTGATCAGGGTCAACAATTCACAATGTGATGTGAATATGTAATTGGAACCTAGTTACAATATTCATGTGTACAGTGCTTTGCATTGGGGGGTATGTTCATAATCGTGGTATTGGTGAATCGATGTTGAATCTGGTGTCTGTCAAAATCACGAACTATTGCCAACTTAGTTATTACATTAATGCCTATTCATGCTTGCATTGCCAGTCCCTCTGTCCATCCCAGACTGTGAAAACATGACCCTCGAAGGGAGCTCTGCACAACATAAGTTTGAGATGGATGGAGTACATGTCATACCACATCTTGTGCCAACATACCCACTAGCCTCATTCCCCGACTGTTTGGTGTGGGGACGAGGCCACTGCTAGTGAGTGCACCACGTGTGAACACAGCGTTGACAAGGTGTAGTGGAGCAAGTTATGACAACGGATGAACTGACTTAACTTGTAAACAGCATGTAATAATCATTCGTTGAGGGAAATAATTATACTCCAGTTAGTTGTTGGGGATTTTTAAGGGAGGAACCAACATGGGGGTGGAGTGTCATCCTCAAAGTGAGGAACCAATATGGGGGTGGGGCATTATACAGTGTCACCCTCAAAGTGAGGAACCAATATGGGGGTGGGGCATTATACAGTGTCACCCTCAAAGTGAGGAACCAATGGGCTATTCCATTAATAAAGGATACACCCCCTATTGACGAGTTAGCTATTTGCGTACCCCGGGACAGAAAATGCGCCTTCTCCACCGTGCGACAGACATTAGTATACGGAAATATGCGGAAAATTACAGAAAATTTACGGAGATTTACAACAGAATACGGAAACTCGGCGAATCCCCGTAGGACAAAATTAGTTACTCGTCAATAGGGGGTGTATCCCTATTTAATGGAATAGCCCAATATGGGGGTGGGGCATTATACAGCGTCACCCTCAAAGTGTTGAGACACTGCAGCCCCTTTAGGTCGAAAAGAGTCTGTAATACTGTAGATTTGCCTCGCACTAACCTGTACTCGCTTTCTCAGCCATAGCGAAGACCGCGCAGCTTTGACGTGACACACCCAAATTATGGCCATCAAATTATCTACAACGTCACTCCGAGATCCCGGGTCCAGACAGTGAGCCAACATTGGAATCAGAAATTGGGAATAGGGTGGAGTTTGGTGAAGCACGTGTAGTCGTTTGGTGTATACTAGAATCATCTCACGCTGGGCTGCAGCAGGGATCTCATCGTGATCACGAAGACAAGGAAGATGCCAAGGTTCATCACTCTGCTTGTTGTGTGAGTGACATACAGGACTATAGGGCATGCATGCAGTGGACCATGGGATGTATGTATTATACAGTAATACATGTACATGTTTTTGCCCTGGTGCCAAGCAAGGCAAGGGGTGGCCTTTGGGGTTTAGGGTTTGGGGAGGGGGATGGTTCTAGCCTGGTTCCCATACATGCCCTCCCAGCAAGCAACAGAAACTGTTAGGTGCCTGGGAACGAGGCTAGGATGGTTCCACCTCTGGTTCCACAGTGAGCAAGCAGTCTTCATGGCAAGATAAAATAGTGATGCTTTGTGGTAGGCTCGTTCCCAGGCTCCCACCCAGCTTTTCGTCGCCAGCAATGAAAATGTGGGTGGGAGCCTGGCTAGCTTTGTGGTACGATCTGCTCTGGAGCGTGCAATTTGTGTGTGAGCATAGGCTCTATTATCTGTGGTGGTGAGTAATTACAGGCCTGCCAACTCTCACAGATTTACTGCGAGTCTCACGGTTTTAGAGCTTGTCTTGTGCTCGTACGGCCACACAAGGTCTCATGGTTTTAGAGCTAGTTGGACGTCTTCTGTGATTGCCCTGGTCTCATTCCCACCCTCCTTGAATGGATGGAAGCGATGCTGACCACTGACCAGGTCCCCAATCTGATGTTCGGCACCAGGCCGGACCCCAGACCACTGGGTGGGATGTAGTGTTGTTGCTAGAACTTTCAATGGAAGTGGTGCAGGTCAGGTGTTCACAGTCTGAGTTCTCTATCAGCCATTATGAATCACTGGACTGGAGTGGAATACCTGACTAGTACTGGATAAAGATAGGATAAACATACTTGCTTTCGCTCTTGTCAATACACACAGAATATATCCACCCTCCTTTTGAGTAGCCACTTCCCTTTCTTGTTCAATGGCATAAGTTGAGAGATTACATGTACTTGTGAGGGTGAGATGATTTTCATGAACCAGCCAGGTTCTACCTCTGAAATTCCTTTGAGGTACAAGAATGTTGTCCCTCTTTCTCCTGATGTAGGAGGTCTGGGTAGGAGACTAGGGTCTGTCATGCCATGGAAACCATTGTGTGGCATAATAGCATCACAGCTTAAGAAGGGTGTGAGCTGTCATGTGACCTGAGCATCCCAGTGTATACCAGTCAGTGCAAAGAGGATGGATGTCTAGCAGGCAGTTAATTTGAGTCACTGTGAATACAAAAGGAGTTCAGTCCCCACCTCTGGGTCAAGTGCCTGCTTGTTCATATGTAAACTTACAGCACAGGTGCATCCTGTTCCTGGGGGAGTATGTGATGATGTAGGAGCATTAGCATGTGTGTATGTGTGTAGCTAGTGTGTGAGTTCGGCCTTGTGTCTGTGTGGGTGTACGTGTTTATGGTGTACGAGGGTCAGTAAAAATCTGTGTGTGTACATGTGTGTGTGTATGTACGTGCATTTGTTTGTGTATTTATGTATTGTGTGTTTGTGTTTGTGTGTCTGGATGAGTGTGTAGGAGTAAATGTGCAGTTTCTTGTTCTCAAGGTAATTTTCTTCTCACACTGGACTTGTGTTATTTACTGTCACTACAATGTACTTTGAATGTGTGTTAGACACAGTGTACTAGGTGTGTCCACCCTTCTTCCTCACTCTCCTCCCCCTCCTCTCTCCCCCTCCTCCCTCCCCCTCCTCCTCCCTCCCCTCCTCTCTCCCCCTCCTCACTCCTCCTCCCCTCTCCCTCCTCCCTCCCCTCTCCCTCCTCCCTCCCCCTCCTCCCTCCCCTTCCTCCCTCCCTCTCCCCCTCCTCTCTCCCCCTCCTCTCTCCCCCTCCTCCCTCCCCTCCCTCCCCCTCCTCCCTCCCCCTCCTCCCCCCCTCCTCCCTCCCCCTCCTCCCTCCCTCTCCTCCCCCTCTTCTCTCCCCGTCCTCCCTCCCCCTCCCCTCTCCCCCTCCCCTCTCCCCCTCCTCCCTCCCCCTCCTCCCTCCTCTCCCCCTCCTCCCTCCCTCCCTCCTCCCTCCCCCTCCTCCCTCCCCCTCCTCTCTCCCTGCTCCTCCCTCCTTCTCCTCCCTCCCCCCTCCTCCCTCCTTCCTCCCTCCTCCCTCCCTCTTCCCTCCTTCCGGCATCACTCCCTCCTCCCACACCGATACACATTCACACAGGTAACTAAGGATGAAGAGCCACCAAACTACGGAGCTACTGCCAGTGTACTAGAGAGAATCCTTGTCTCCAGCAAGATCAACGCTGGTGAGTACATCCTCCATCGCTCCATTCTCAACAATGTGATAAAGGTGACTAGCTACGACATGAAGTGTTTGTATAAACTCACTGAAGCAGGGTTTCCCCCAAAGGAGGTGCTCCCCTTCCTTTCCCAGCCTAATTTCATTTCCTTTAAAATTGTAGTGGTCATATTTTGGCTCCTCCCCCGTCCTATCCTGTAGAGCTGCAACGATACCCTTCAGTACTGTATCGATTATCGGTCAGATTCTAATCGCGATATATCGATATATATCGGTTATGAGAGCCAGTGGTTGTGTGCGACATAGCGCTAGCTAGCGCTATAGCGCGGCTTCCAATGTCACTTGCTTACATGTACTACTCGACGACTCCGTGATTTCCTGCTGGCCTTCAAATAGTCCAGGCAAAAGTAACAAACGACGTCCTTCATTTTGGTTATCGCTCCCGAGCAGTCGCCAGGAAACAAAAGTAGCTAGCGCCACACCCGACTTTTCGCTCCGCATTTAGCCATCGCTCTCACCACAGATCGATAAGCTAGCTACAATAACTTCAAACTACAGTATAGTAACCAGCAAAAACTAGCTGTAACACGTACACGCAAACTATATAGCTGTAATAATTTTTACCACGAGGTTCAGCACGTGCCTTCACGCACAGTCATGTGGTATTTCGATTTTCGCGTTTAGCTGACGATTATTGTATCGCTTGACCTATCATCGCGATGTATCGCGATATCGATATATTGTTGCAGCTCTACTATCATGTCACCTTTGAGGTTAACACTGCATTATTGAATATGCTGCAGTAATGGCGTATGCCGCAGTGTGACTCCATTCGAATTGGACCACTAGGAGGTTGGACACATTTTCTGTGCACATGACTATAACTGCACTAATTGAGTGTTTACGTTCCTAAGCTCAACTACCTCGTTCCCACGTCAACTTGGCATGGGACCGAAAACAAACCTAAAGTGCCAAACTACAGTTGGGGAGTTTGAATGGTAGGAGTGCCTTGCAGATGCTTCATTATTGGTCCAGTTGGAGTACCAGGAGTGCCTGGTAGCACTAGCCATAAGTGACTCAGGGGTTGAATGGGGTTCACTGCATCTTTGGAATGTACTCAACTCGAGCTTTCCAATATGGAATGTTGGTATTGACATCTACTGTATTGTGTGTGTATGTGCGTTGTGAGTGTGTGTGTATGAGTTCTGCTTTGTGTGTGGGTGTGTCCATGGGTTTTGGTGTACATGTGTGTACGTGATGATGTATGAGTAGCTTTCCTTTCCAATGATGTCAATTTTGTTGAGATACTCGTAAAGACTGCCGAGAACACACTTCAGTGCAGAAAGCCTCCACATAAATTTGCCTGTGCGTATGTCACATGACCGTGTCCAACCTCCTCTGAATTTGACCTAGCCTCGTTCCCAGTCCCACGCCCAGCTTTTCGTCACTGCTTAATACGGTAAAGCGGGGAGGGCCTGGTACATTTCCTCACGTGAGTGACGTCAAGGGTAGAAAGGGGTAGAAAGACCGGAAGTTTAACGTGGGCGTAGTGGGTCTCAGAACAGCAAGAAGAGCGAAGGTACCAGGTAACACACCACACGTATCTAGCTAGCGGAGGGCGACTGTCATACTCACCGAGCGTTGAACGTGTAGATGGCTGAATAACACGCAAAACGTAGCGTCTTCGTTCTGAAAATTTTGCAGTTTTTCAATTACGTCATGCTCACGTGAGGAAATGTACCAGGCCCTCCCCGCTTTACCGTGCTAAGCAGTGACGAAAAGCTGGGCGTGGGACTGGGTACGAGGCTAAATTTGACCCTTCAGGCGACTTCTTGTCCATCACTTCATTTGTATGCAATCATCTGTCTGCATGTCACAATCATCCAGTACCTGAACCAGGCTCAAACAACTAGGGAATTTCCCTAGTGGACTAATTGGGTTGTAATTGACTGCTAATTTTAGGAATTGTCATCACAAGCTTTACACAGCGCAAATCCACAGCAGAAAAGAAACACACTTTGTCTAGAATTTCTACATGCTATGGTGTCGACTAGTTGACGTGCAAGGAACATAGTCAACAGTTCAAGCCACTCAGGAACACCAACTGTACCCTAGCCTCCAACACTGGTCACTCGGGAACACCAACTGTACCCTAGCCTCAAACACTGGCCACTCGGGAACACCAACTGTACCCTAGCCTCAAACACTGGCCACTCGGGAACACCAACTGTACCCTAGCCTCAAACACTGGCCACTCGGGCACACCAACTGTACCCTAGCCTCAGACACTGGCCACTCGGGAACACCAACTGTACCCTAGCCTCAGACACTGGCCACTCGGGAACACCAACTGTACCCTAGCCTCAAACACTGGCCACTTGGGAACACCAACTGAACCCTAGCCTCAAACACTGGCTACTCGGGCACACCAACTGTACCCTAGCCTCAAACACTGGCCACTTGGGAACACCAACTGTACCCTAGCCTCAGACACTGGCCACTCGGGCACACCAACTGTACCCTAGCCTCAAACACTGGCCGCTTGGGCAGAACAGCAGACATAATTTAAGCTCTGAGATGCCTGGTAGCTAGGTAGGGCCTGAACGATTAATTGAAATTGTTGACAAATCACTGAACCATGGCTAGGTCAGGGTACAGTTGGTGTGCCCCAGCAGCCTGGCTGTGGGGCCAGGTAGTCTCGTTCCCTGACCGTTTATCAAGTGTGTATCACATCCAGTATAATGTGTGGAAATAATTGAATTAACGGTAATGAGACCTTGGGAATGTGCATTATATCTACCAGACCCTTCCTTCCCTGCGTGCGATACTAAAAG
This sequence comes from Axinella damicornis, assembly GCA_963931865.1. Lineage (NCBI taxonomy): Eukaryota > Metazoa > Porifera > Demospongiae > Axinellida > Axinellidae > Axinella > Axinella damicornis. The sequence goes on from OZ007512.1 coordinate 5,672,884, forward strand.
GGGTTGGTTGAGTCTGGGGCCGAGACTAGGGGCTAGGGTACAGTTGGTGTTCCCGAGTGGCCTGGGTATTAGGTCAGGGTACAGTTGGTGTTCCCGAGTGGCTGGGTATGAGGTCAGGGTACAGTTGGTGTTCTCAAGTGGTCTGGGTATGAGACAGGGTACAGTTGGTGTCCATGGAGTTGCTGTCACCGTACCATCCCCAGTTGCTGCTCCTCTTCCCTCCAGGAGAGGTTCATGTCCCTCGAGAAGGAGCTCTTACCCTTCATGGCAGAGGATGGGGGAACTGTTGCCTTTTACCTTGAAAGTAGGTTTGCAAAATCTAGTGCTGTTTGTATAATGTGGAGTACTTGGTCAATCATGGGAACCTATAGGATCACATACTCCTAGCCTCGTTCCCAGGCCATTCCCACCGCCAGTATTTGATCACTTGCCGTATGCTAATACGACAGGGGAAGGCCTGGGAGATCTGGTCATGTACGATGACAGTTAACGTACTCCTACATTTGTTAGGTTTTTGGAGGCCATATCATTAACCTGGTTCCCAGGCTGGTAGAGGGGAGGAGAGAGAGCCTGTTATGACCTGGTTCCCAGGCTCATAGAGGGGAGGAGAGAGAGCCTGTTATGACCTGGTTCCCAGGCTGGTAGAGGGGAGGAGAGAGAGCCTGTTATGACCTGGTTCCCAGGCTGGTAGAGGGAGGAGAGAGAGCCTTTTATGACCTGGTTCCCAGGCTCGTAGAAGGGAGGAGAGAGAGCCTGTTATGACCTAGTTCCCAGGCTCGTAGAGGGGAGGAGAGAGAGCCTGTTATGACCTGGTTCCCAGGCTGGTAGAGGGAGGAGAGAGAGCCTTTTATGACCTGGTTCCCAGGCTCGTAGAGGGGAGGAGAGAGAGCCTGTTATGACCTGGTTCCCAGGCTGGTAGAGGGAGGAGAGAGAGCCTTTTATGACCTGGTTCCCAGGCTCGTAGAGGGGAGGAGAGAGAGCCTGTTATGACCTAGTTCCCAGGCTCGTAGAGGGGAGGAGAGAGAGCCTGTTATGACCTGCTTCCCAGGCTCGTAGAGGGGAGGAGAGAGAGCCTGTTATGACCTGGTTCCCAGGCTTGTAGAGGGGAGGAGAGAGAGCCTGTTATGACCTGGTTCCCAGGCTTGTAGAGGGGAGGAGTGAGAGCCTGTTGTGACCTGGTTCCCAGGCTTGTAGAGGGGAGGAGAGAGAGCCTGTTATGACCTGGTTCCCAGGCTGGTAGAGGGGAGGAGAGAGAGCCTGTTATGACCTGGTTCCCACGCTCATAGAGGGGAGGAGAGAGAGCCTGTTATGACCTGCTTCCCAGGCTCGTAGAGGGGAGGAGAGAGAGCCTGTTATGACCTGGTTCCCAGGCTCGTAGAGGGGAGGAGAGAGAGCCTGTTATGACCTGGTTCCCAGGCTCGTAGAGGGGAGGAGAGAGAGCCTGTTGTGACCTGGTTCCCAGGCTCGTAGAGGGTAGGGGAGAGAGCCTGTTATGATCTGGTTCCCAAGCTCGTAGAGGGGAGGAGAGAGAGCCTGTTATCCACTGTTTGTGCATGCGCTTAATAACCACATGGAGTTATGTGGGAGTGTACCATTATGACGATGCATTTACGCATGCACACACAATACACACATCCATATACACAGGGTTCTGGATGGACGTTGGGATTTCATCATAGGCCCAGGTCTCTGTCTGTCCTTCCTCACGAAGACAGCCCCTGAGAGGCTGACTGAGGGAGAGAACTTCATCGGAAAAGTAGTTGTGGTAGGTCCAGGCAGCTGCCCATCTTAAACAAACTACTGTGGTTTGCAAAAGCTATGAAAACAGATGTGGTTCCTAATAATCCAATTACAGCAGCCATATGAAACACTGCTGTTTCAATGAACCTACAATGCATGGTATATGTATGTCTCCAGGAGCTTATGAGCGGCGAAGCCGCGAAGGAGCGTGTAACTCCGGTTCCGTCCAAATCCTAATTACTTACGTATTTCCGTTTTGGAAACAAAGAAGAAGGCGTCTCCAAACGGTGAGGGGTCCCGGGATCTTCAAATCTGCGACGTTTATGTGGCAAATCGCTTTCACTGTCACCCGTTCGCTTGGCCATTTCACTGCGGCTAGGTCAAAGGCGCTCCACTGAGCGAGTGTCAAACTTCTCACATCGCTACCACAGAACACGTGGGTTTTTATGTCGTCATTATAACACTAGATTGAAGAACAGGTTTCCATATTTGGAAGTTCGCCAGCTAATAATTTGGATTTTGACGGCACTCGGGCGTATGCGGTAGTTGCACGCTCCTTCGCGGCTTCGCCGCTCATAAGCTCCTGATGTCTCATAATCAGAGGTGAAGGCCTTCTTAAAGGCATCTACGTAACTCATAGACCAGATATCCACTCGAGAGGCTGTGTGCCGTGCTGCAGCTGTTCTACATGTAGCTGCTACCTAGCCTCGTTCCCAGACCCCCACTCTGCTTAACCGTACTGCAAGCAACGGAAAGTTGGGTGGGGCCTGGAAACGAGGCTAGCTTCTACCGGGAGCCATGGAGAGGAGTGTCTAACTTTTGTACTGTATGTGTGAAAAATGTCCTGTGAAATTCCAACTTTCAAGATGTTTTACCATATTTAGAAATAAACGTTCCACTTGCGTGGGTAATCTGCTGAGTGTGAAGTTTTGGTAGCTTCCCACATTATAGTAGTGTGATGGGGAAATCTTTCATCAGAGGAGTTGACCACAACTAGTCACTCCAACCATCTAGTCTAGCCGCTAGCCCCTCTCCGTCCGGCCGGTCAAGGCTAACTGCCTTGGTGGAGAGGGGCTAGTGGCTAGACTGCTCTCCATCCTGAACCTAGTCTATCGAGCTAGACCAATTCTTCAGGAAGTTTGGGCTGCGCGTATGTTCCCTACACCCCGCCCACAACTTCCTGAGTGAGAGAAGAATTGGTCAAGCTCGATAGACTATCCTAAGAACCGTAAGCTGTAACAGCTATGTAAGCTGTCAGCCATTGTATGCTTCCTTTCAGGACTGACATTCAGTTTGAAGTTGGACATTGCCCCTGTAATTGCTGCTGGGTACACTCTAGTCTGACCTTATGGAGCATGGGTACAGTACGTCTCATCTTAGCAGGTGAGCAGGTGTCACTATTGAGGAACTGTGTGTTCACTGTCAAGTGAAACCAAATTTGAATTTTCACTGTTCCAGATGTGGTCCGCACATAACACATAACCTGCTTCCACACATTTTACAGTGTTAGGGAGGGGGAGGGGGGGGGGGGGGGGGGGGGGGGGGGGGGGTCAGACAGTGGGGGATTTCCGGATAGTAAGGGGGTTCCAGACAGTAGGGGGTTCAGACAGTAGGGGATTTCCGGATAGTAAAGGGGTTCCAGACAGTAGGGGGTTCTGGACAGTAGGGAATTTCCGGACGGTAGGGGGTTTCCGGACACAACCTCAGCTTTCACTCTCTAAGAGCATTTTGTGTTAATAAGTATACATCGTCAGAATGTTTGAAGGCAGGGTATACATGTGTACTCAATGAAGAATTGCTGAAGGAGTGAATGTGAGTGCCATGATTGGCCTCCCAAACTTCAGGATTTCCCCATACTAAAATCAGAAATGGTCCCCTCTCCTCCTGGCCGGTTAGGTTTTGGCAACCTTCACTTGATCATGATTCTTTGGAAAATCTGCTGACTGCTGACCTCAGCACATCTGGGAATTTCGCCAAGTGTCACCAGGCCCACTTCTGTGTTCTTTGTGTGACTAGACTGAGTCCTCGTCTACTGGACTCTGTCCACCTTCCATGCCGGGTGGAGAGGGGCTGGTGGCTAGACTGAGGCCTCATGTACTGGACTCTCTCCACCTTCTGTGCCGGGTGGAGAGGGGCTGGTGGCTAGACTGAGGCCTTTTGTACTGGACTCTCTCTAGCCTCGTTCCCAGGCCGCGTGGGTGGAGAAAGACGGCCTGGTATCCACTGCTTGCGCATGCGCGAGCATTCCCAGAAAAACCTGGGAATTCGTTTTCGTTTGTAAATGGTCAGTAAAATTTATACGTATACGTCCGATTCACTTCCGTATCATCGAAAAGAAACAAGTGAGAAAGCGCTTTCTGTGCGTGTAAGGTGTCTGGAAACTTGCCACGCTGTCATTCATAAGTGCCCTGAGTTTCGGATTGACTGTCTTGACTTCGCCTACGCAGGAACGGCAGGTAAACCATCGCCACTGTCAACAGACACGGCAGACATGAGAAGTAACTTACACAGACGAGAACGCCAATCTTCACACAATCCTACATAACTGAAGAGAGCAGCGGAATACTTGGGTCGCCCTTCTGAACGACGGATTCGACAGAAATGCGTTGCACCAACTTTTTTGACTTGAGCGTGTACGTAGATTAGATCTTGAATATTAGGTCCGGATATGATCCACGTGGAATATCAACGTAAACCTTACAATTTTACGGAAATATACCGGAAACAGCGGCGCTTGCGCGAGCAGTGGATACCAGGCCGTCTTTTCTCCTCCCACGCGGCCTGGGAACGAGGCTAGACTCTCTCCACCTTCTGTGCCGGGTGGAGAGGGGCTAGTGGCTAGACTGAGGCCTCATCTACTGGACTCTCTCCACCTTCTGTGCCGGGTGGAGAGGGGCTGGTGGCTAGACTGAGGCCTCATGTACTGGACTCTCTCCACCTTCTGTGCCGGGTGGAGAGGGGCTCATCTACTGGACTCTCTCCACCTTCTGTGCCGGGTGGAGAGGGGCTGGTGGCTAGACTGAGGCCTCATGTACTAGACTCTCTCCACCTTCCATGCCGAGTGGAGAGGGGCTGGTGGCTAGACTGAGGCCTCATGTACTGGACTCTCTCCACCTTCTGTGCCGGGTGGAGAGGGGCTAGTGGCTAGACTGAGGCCTCATCTACTGGACTCTCTCCACCTTCTGTGCCAGGTGGAGAGGGGCTGGTGGCTAGACTGAGGCCTCTTGTACTGGACTCTCTCCACCTTCCGTGCTGGGTGGAGAGGGGCTAGCGGCTATAGACTGAGTCCTCATGTACTTCATGTCCCTCCTGTAGGTCCATATGGAGACTGTTTCTATGCTACGAGAAGAGGTTCTTGTTCAAGATGAACCGTACACAGCTGTACACCAGTGGCACACATTATACTGCAAGACTTGTTCATCGGCATAATTATATAGTTCCATAATCATTATGCAAAAAAAAGCCTAGCAGCCTTAATTATTCCCTCCATGCCAAAGGAAAACAAAAGAACCGGAAAAAAGGAACAAGAAAACCACAAAAAAAACAACCAGAACTTGAGGGGGAAAGAGAGAGAGAGAGAGAAAAAAAATACAACCTAGCAACAACCCATCCCTCCGTGCCTCCGTGACAGGTCAGACACCGAAGTGTAAGCCTCAGGAGCGCTGGATAGGCGTGACTGGAATCACAGGAGGCTAACCTGCTTTCTACCAGAACACCTTTAGCTTCGGTGGTCAGATGGGAACCGGCGTACTCGAGCTGCTAGGCGGGGAAGTCGAGAACCGGTATGTACGGAGTGGCCCAGACTCGTACTCGGTTATTGGGGAGGCGAACACTCAACCCCCAGGCTGCAAAGCAAGTGCTTAGCGAGTGTGCCATCCCGACTTCCCGCCAAAACTTGCTACTGTACAAATTCAATATTTAAAGCCAAAACCGGAAGTAGCCTGTTGCGCATGCGCGCAGGCTGACCTTTGAACCTTTGAGCATAAAATTTAATGGTGGCCAAATCTAGCTAAAGGTCTTCAGTTTGTAGCAGTTTGCTACATTATTACTCTGCTCTTAGCGGCATGGAATCACTAAAGAAGTTTGGAGTCAGCATTGAACTGAGTTGGCGAGTAGACTAAGCCGGGCAGACGAAAAGAAGCGTGTGGGGTCTGAAACTTCAAAGACGTCATAATTTGGTCTTACTTTGCTTCTGTGACTAGGAAGAATGTGCTGTCACCCAAAGAAACGTTTTGGAGGACGTCTGGGTTTTGGTGAGTGTCATCAGCGAGAAGAAAGTAGTCCCTAGTTGTCTGCTTTAACAAATTAAAGGAAAGCAGTACAGAGGCATGGCTTTATAATTTTATAGTCAGGAGAAGACAGCAAGGAATGTGAAGAGCAGTACACACACACACACACAGTCACACACACTTGGGTTCTACTACCGGACTCGCGTTAGTCACGCAAGCCAGCCTCTTTTTCTCTGCATTTACTGGCGATGACGTGTTGGTACGTGTTGCTGATGTGCGTCAATGAATACTGAATTACTGCATGATCTTTGTCTCCTTCCTGTGCAGGCTATTAGTAAGCTAACAACGCTTGCTAATCTTCACTGAAATGGCACAACTGAGCTGCTCAGCTGATACTACTGTAAGTATGTGTATGGTTGTGGGGGGAGAGGAGAAGTATGTTTTTGAAACCCCATTAAAATTTATGTAAGGGACACAAGTCATCCAAGTGTGAATCATACTTGACAATAGATTCGTCCAAAAACGGAATGTGCAAATCATTCATTTTACAGTCACTTGCCCTTAGGCGTGAAACTCAGGCGGCATTTCGTGCCCCCATGCTCGTGACTGTCAATTGCGTACATCCCGACTAAGCGTGATCTAACTGGCTAATCTGATGTTGTTTACTATAGCTTGTGTCGCATTGCAGCACGGTTGCTATGGAGACTCCTTGGTGACCGCTGTATCGATGGCCTGGCTTCAGTTCAGTACTGCAGTGCAGAGCTGCTAGTTGTTGATAAAGCGTCCTTTGTAGAGAGGTTTATTATATTGTGTCCCTATCTCGGAGGGTCCACTATCGGAGGTTTTACTGTATACCTGCTGTCTGCATTAAATTAACTGCATGTACATTGCATCAGGAGCACATGAGCCGCCGAAGGCAGCGAAGGAGCGTTCAACTAGTAAACACAAGTGTGAAGCCCAGCAGTAAAAACCAAACGTTTTTATGCCCCCAGGCTCCTCCCCCAGCTTTTTGTCGCATACTGTACAGTATGCGACAAAAAGCTGGGGAGGAGCCTTGGAACGAGGTTACTCGCGTATACTTTTTTCAGATTTGATGTAATCTCAGAGCTATAGCTAGCTTCCGAGCAAATCTTGTTAAACCATCTATAGTGTCCAACACTTGTATCAGTCTTGCAAGCAAACCGCTGAGACAAAAAAGGCACTTGGGTGTCAAACGCAATTCCTGGAGCTCTAGGAAATGTCTCTAGTTCTTTTGATTGGTAATTTTCAACAATGTATGTGTATGTGTCATCTGTAGGGAAAACAGCTTGTAGATTTGAGTTGAGTTCTTGCCATGTAAGTGTAGTTGGTGGTGGAGAAAGAGTAGATGGATTGGACAAAGATTTGGGTGGTTGACATTTAGACTTGTGAAGATCAAAGGCACACAGTGACTCAGTCTCATTACCAGTAAGTGTAGTTGGTGGTGGAGTAAGAGTAGATGGATTCGACAAAGATTTGGGCGGTAGCGCAACAAAGAACTCAGAGCTATGGCTGAGATCTGTATGTTCTATGCCTCGTTTGGATGGATGAGGTGGGTATGATTGGTATCTTAGTGCACACAATAGCCTGAGGGCATAGATAATAGAGCGTATGACTCTATTATCTATGCTGAGGGGGTTTCCCTGAGAGATCATTGGTTGATCACTTGCAGTATGCAAATGCATGTATGGTGTGGGTCATGATTAGACAGATGGTTGGCACACGGGGGCGGCGCCCAACGATTATAATACCTGTTTTGTGCTAATCTGTCCCCGGTGTTTGAATGATGACCGGTACTGATCTTCTGCCTTGCAAACCCTTTGACATCCGACCTTTGGACAGACAGTACAAGAAAGGGCATTGAGATTTATGGACACCACCCCCCGTGTGTCTACCATCTGTCTACCTGCACGCTACCAGGCCTTCCCCTGCCGTATTTGCATACTGCAAAGTGATCGAATACTGCTGGTGGGAATGGCCTGGGAACGAGTCTACTATACATGTACAGGATGTTATGGTACCTGTAGTGATAGATCACACACGTCCTTGTAGTGTGTTGGAACGGGGCCTCATGCCATGCTAGCTTGTGATCTGTAGGTTGGGGGATATACCTGAGAACACCAGGACTTCCAGTGCTACATCCAGCAGGTTGGATGATACAATCCGACATCGTACCACATCCAGGTATTTTGCTTGATTCTTACTATGGTCGCATTACATGAGTCTGTCGACCCTAGTCAAAAGTTTTGAACAAACACCTCATCTTAGAGTGTAGTTGTATAAATTCCACCAATCAGATTACTCACTGCGAGGTATCTAAATCCCATAGTGAAACCTCGTACGGGGTTTCACTATTAAGCCCACAGGGTACTGTACTTGTAACAAGTTATTGTTTACTGTCAACTTGAAATCCATGACAACGATAGCTACTGTATTATACAACTGCTTTAGAAATAGTAGTGTACATAAATATCTGTGTACTCAGTCTCTGTGTATGCGAAGTACAAACGGTTCATGAGAGCTCGAAGGAGGCTAAGCGGTCAATGACGACACTGGTGGGGTGGAGCGAGCCAAGTAAGTTGAGGGGCGGAGCCATGTGACTGCTTGATCGTGCACAAGTCACTCGAGCTGTGCGAGCGCCTTGCATGTCAGCAGCCTTGTCGTACTCGTACCCAGTCTGTCATTTCGTCGAAAGGGACCTCCGACTCGTAGGTTATTTTGTTGACAACTGAAGCGCTAGCATAGCTGTTGCTATACGGTTAGACACTGAGACCAATGGGATCTACGCGATTTAGAAACCCTCGGGACCTTAGTAGCGCCCTTGCTGCGCTCGAGACACTACAGCCCAGGTCCCTCGGGTTTCTAAATCGCCTAGATCCCTTTGTCTCAGTGTCTAACCTATATTTAAGCCCAGAGACAGGTCGGGGGTTGTCTAGCCTCATTCCCAGACCCTCCTCTGGAAAGGAGGGTGTGTAGTAACGAGAGTGGCATTTTTCTGATTGGCTTTCATTGCATGACGATTTCCGACTTGTTGTCAGAGTCTGCTAAGCGTGTGGCAAGTCAGTTAGCTGATGTGCTATAGACTTTCGCTTTCTGGTAGGTGACTGTAGGGTCTGCCTCATGAAATTGACGTCTGCATAGTGTCTGTTATGGTTGTTGCTAAGCAGCCAGTTAATTGAATCACTGTGAATACAGTGTATAAAGTCCCCACCTCTGGGTCCATGTTCATATGTAAGCTGGTGTATCCTGTTGCTAATTCCGTTGTTGTGAAGGAGGTAGGCACTTCTCTGCCAGTACAAGCTTTGGCATAGGGATCCATTATTATGAGTGGAGTCACCTCCCTCTGACGTAGGGGTCCATTATTATGAGTGTTGGGGTTAGAGTCATCTCCCTCTGACGTAGGAGTCCATTATTATGAATGTTGGGGTTAGAGTCATCTCCCTCTGATGTAGGGGTCCATTATTATGAGTGTTGGGGTTAGAGTCATCTCCCTCTGACGTAGGGGTCCATTATTATGAGTGTTGGGGTTAGAGTCATCTCCCTCTGATGTAGGGGTCCATTATTATGAGTGTTGGGGTTAGAGTCATCTCCCTCTGACGTAGGGGTCCATTATTATGAGTGTTGGGGTTAGAGTCATCACCCTCTGATGTAGGGGTCTAGTGTTGGGGTTAGAGTCATCACCCTCTGATGTAGGGGTCCATTATTATGAGTGTTGGGGTTAGAGTCATCTCCCTCTGATGTAGGGGTCCATTATTATGAGTGTTGGGGTTAGAGTCATCTCCCTCTGATGTAGGGGTCCATTATTATGTGTGTTGGGGTTAGAGTCATCTCCCTCTGAAGGACAACGGATGCACGGTCGTGCAATGCTGTCTCTATAGTCTGTATATGTCTCAGCACTCCATGCAGTGCTGAGACAAAAAGTGTATTGAATGTGCCTGCTCAGTTGTAACGTTGAATGCTTGAGAAACAGCTGTTGCTACTTGGAAAGGAATTCGCATCTGAGCCTGAGGAGGAGGCTAGTTGTCTGCTTCACAGTCCTACCTGTGACTCTGTTGTAATGACTTTCTCACCATCTGGGCCTGAGGAGGAGGCTAGTTGTCTGCTTCACAGTCCTACCTGTGACTCTGTTGTAATGGCTTTCTCACCATCTGAGCCTGAGGAGGAGGCTGGTTGTCTGCTTCACATTCCCACCTGTGACTCTGTTGTAATGGCTTTCTCACCATCTGAGCCTGAGGAGGAGGCTAGTTGTTTGTCTTGACCACTTCGTCTTTAACCTGTTGTAACTTCTTTCTCCCCTCTCCAGCTTATGATCTCATTGTCCCACGAAGCTGTACCACTGGGAACAGGTACGTATATGTACTCTGGTTTACCGAGTGCCTGGGAATGAGGATAACAGCCCACTACACTAGCTGTGAAGTGCTAGTCTCGTATCCATACCTTCTCACTCCAGCATGTGTTGCTTGCTGTACCAATTCCTGGGAGTGTGTATCGTATGTGAGTAATTACAGGCCTACTAACAAATATACCCATCACAAATGTCTTGAGCACCTCAGCTTGAAATATGGTTAAAGTTTTTGTTTAGAAAAGGCCGATTTGCAGTGAAGTATCAACTACGATCTGCTTTCACTGCCAAGCATTTCTGTAGCACTGGATGTGGGGGTGTGAGTTGCAAACTTATCGTTCAAGTTAAGGACATCTTACAGTCCAGTGTGTGTAGCAGTTGTAGCTGCAGTTTTCCCTGCACTGCGGATGAAATTAGTGCATGGATTTCTGTCACTTGGCAAATATTGGTCATCTGGTGACAATAGTGGGAACGTGACTTGGTCTCCCCAGGAAAGGGGTGGTGGATTGTCTTGGAATAGCCACCGCTTGAATGCTGTGTACATGTGAATTGTTGTCAGTACAATCATGTGTGTGCACTTGAAGTGGTGTCACTGTTCATTGATGTGACTCCCCTCACCAGGTGAGGAGACAGCGATGGAGTTTGAAAGTATTCCAGGAGAGAGAATACCGGCCCGAGAGTACTCCCAGCAAGCCTCTGGTGAGAGGATTTGTTGGTTGTGAGTCAGTGTTCCATTCCATTCCCAGTCTCTCCTAACCTTGCTGCCCCCCCACCCCCCCCCCCCCCCCCCCCCCCGAGGGTGAGGGGTTTCATTGGTTATCTCTCAGCGTCCCAATCCCATTCTCTCCTAACCTTGCTGCCTCCTCCCCCTCCCCCTTCCCTCCCCGGAGAAGAATGCTTTCATGGAAGGGGAAGGGGACTATAGGGTCTACCTCATATAATTTCAGCATTCCAGTCCAAGTGTATACAAGTGCAGGGAGGATTGTTGTTGCTAAGCAGGCAATTTTAATTCGTGAACCTGAACACAATTGAAAGGTCAAGCATGTCCCCTCCTCATGTCAAGTGCTGTTTGCCTGCACAATGTTCCTGTGTAAACTTGCAGTAGATTAGCAAGGGTTGCTAAGGACAACAGGTCCCTTAGTGACCAGTTTGAGTTCTGCATGTGTGTCTTGGTCTTGGTTCTTGTTATACCATCACTGACAGGCTCCCTCCGTATGTTGACCCAAAATGAAGGTTGCTTTGGGGGGATGTTCCCCAGTTTGGTACAGTGGCAAGTCATTGTGATATTTGCTGTGTAGAAGTGAATTTAATGAAAGCCACATTGTGCCATCATGTGCATGCTTAGGCCCAACCCATTAAGCTACAGACAATATCAGCTCTGGTGACTCTAGCATCAGATTCCAATGCACGTACGAACACACACACACACTCACACACACACTCTCACACACACTCTCACACTCACACACACAGGTTGTCATAGAGAAGAAGATCACGCTGTGGTCAGGGGGACTGATTATTCTTCTATGGACAATCATCACAGTATAGCCGTCTCCGTCCTATTCCACCTGAGGAACTACCAGCGGAATGGCAGTACAAGAGGCTCTGAAGAGTGAAGTGGATCCACAGCTGCTACACACTTAACAACTATGTGATGACATGACTGATTTGCAATCAGTGGCCATTGTAAGCACTAGGATGTGCTGCATTACCATGGTATAATGTGTCAGTATTTCACCCCAAATCCAGTCCTGCTCTAGCTGTTTATATTGAATTTACCTTGCGTGCTTTGATGTCCATAGAAATTTGAAGGCAGCTGCCATGAAATTCTCCGTGACAAGGAACTGGAGCGAGCAAGACTGATGATCACCGACTGGATCTTGGCACACCTGACCCCTCCCTCTCAGCCACTGGAGCAGCAGGGAGAGCAGGAGCAGCAGGCCGGGGAGGAAGGGCAACAAGGTGGTGGACAGGAGCAGGAGGAGGAAGAGGGAGGAACAAGGGAAACAAGCTGGAGAACAGGCAGATGAAGAGGAGCACCAGCAAGACGAAGAACCACAAAGTTGACATTAAGACACCACTCCAAGTTGATGAACAGCTGTGCTACAATGGTGTTGATCTTTGTTTGTTTGTCATCCTAAGGAAGTTAGGCCTTGAGTATTCGTTCGTTTAGCAATGAATTGTCAAAACAGAGATTGCTGTTACCCATTTTCTTCATGTGCTCATTTAAGGGGTGGTCAAAGCAGTGGGTACCATTTACTTCTGAGGAGAGGAAAACAGCTGATGTGAACGAGCAGGGTTAGCCAACGTCACTCCTCGATCACGACCAGAGGGAACTCAACCTCAATTCTGCTGCATGGAGGATGGCCGCTCCGATGACAGCTATATAGTGAGTGACCACGATGAAATTATGAAAAGAAAGCAATTTTGGATCTTAGACGTTGGGTTACATTACAAACTGTAAAACAGTTTAGTTGCCCGCATGCCTATAATTTATATGGTGCTTGTTAGATCGCCTTCTCAGCAGCAAATTCACACCATGCAGTTTCAGGCATTATACCTTCAACTTGCATAGCAATGAGGATTCAGTGATCAAGCATGTGCAGATGTATGCCAACTCTAAAGCTTGTAACAAAGTCATGACATGCAGATATATTACGTTATAGCTCTCCAGCTTGTTTTATATCACATGTTGTACGCTTCATGTGGGCATCCAGCAGCTGCTTACTGGAACAACAGTTGCAATTGTTACAATTTGGGAGGAGGGGCCGGGGCAATGGGTACACTTGGCTGCATGCCTGATACAAAAATTAGTAGTGAAAGAGCAATAACACTTGAGTAATAATAACTGATGATGAAATTAATAGCTGAATGATACTTAATTTACTAAAGGAATAAAAAAACAAGAGAGCAATGGTGCATGTCTACGAACCTAGTGCATTCTTAACCTGTTGCAGCAGATGACTGGACCATTCAACCTGTGTGTGTGCTCGATCCACTTCAACGCTCCTAATCTTTTACCCCATCATAATAATAGCATTGGATCGAGTTCCTTCATGAATCCAACTTGCAATTGCTTCCAGTCTTGGGCGATGGTCTTGATAATTTCATCCCCTTTGGTCTTCAGCCTCATCAGCTGCATGGGCCATGCATCCTGGGCTTGGTGTCTACAAAAGAGAGTGCAGATACATCCAGGAGTAACATGCATATGATATGTTGTCCGCCCTATTGTATTTCAGCATCAGACACTTTATAATGGTTATTATGATCATGCCTACCCGTGATGATTTGGGATCCACCGATGAACTGAGCGGAAAACAGCAAGAATATGCACGACATGCAATTGCATTAATTATTTGGCTAAGCTTATGCACCATATATACAAGGCAGCTAGTCCATGAACTGGTTTATTTTCCCCATGATAATTATATTTGTGCCCAAGTTCACCACAGATCAGCATCTAAATCACTTTGCATTCAACCATTTGCTCATACTAATGCAATCGTTTGTACCTAAAACGTGGAATAATTAACCAGAAAACATTACCAATGCCATTAGTTTGATTGTATTTGAATCGCTGTACAATCATGAAGCATTAAATTGCTTCATCATATCATTCAGCTAAGAATAATACAGGCCTGTAGTTAATTGGGCTCTGTGTTTTTTGGATTACGAATAGTTTTCCGTTCTTCAAAACTGAAGGCAAATTTCTGAATCAGTTTAGATAAAGATTTTTGTCAGAGATTGGGAGCAGTTTCCCTTCTAGTGTCCTGGCTGAAATGACATCAGAGCCACTATATATATGTCACAAGCTCACAACTTCATGCACAGACCAAGAGAAAGCAAACAATTGCACTGTCATGCTCTAACACGTACTGCTGCTCTGTACAGATTACAATGTTAACATGTAATGTTATTTCCATGACAAAGATGATGATGATGATGATTATTATTATTACACCATTAGCGTTTTCAAGAATACAACACGTGTGTTATTGTCAGTCAGGCTATCCTCATGAGCCCCTCATATGACTGCAGCAGTCCAAGAGAGCTGACAGGAGTCCAAGAGAGCTGACAGGACCATCACAAAGACCAGCTGCATACTTTTAGAAGAAGGCTGCAAATGCCCTCAAATCCAAGGAATAGAGCTCAGAATTTCGGAGTAAAGGGTAATAGAGTTCATATTTCATCACTGGAGTAGCTATCTCCAACCTGCATGCATGTGTGTGCAAAGAGATACCTCCAAATACCAGCAACAATGACGTCGGATGGTGGCCTTCAATGGTGTGTCTTATGCTGAGGGCATTTGCAGTCTTCTACCAGCAATTCCTCAACATAAGCTCGTCATAAAAATTCCTTGCAATGGTCCACACAACATACTGTCATCAACAGGAGGACCTGGTTTTGGTTGGAGAAAGACTAGCTTCTCCTATAGAAATTACGCATACTCCTGTAGGATGTACTGGCTATGTGAAGGCAGACCGTGCACTGTAATTTAGCTCGCTCTCCCCTCACTCACTCTTCATCTCTTACTGTACAATACTCCTCCCTCTTGATCCCTCTCCCCATCCCCCCACCCCTCTCCGGACCCACATCCCATGCCAATGGCCATACCATGTCCTCATCCCGTCCTTTATTGTCCATTTCCTGGTTCCGTCCTTGCATGTCCAGTCCTTGTCCATTTCCTTGTTCAACGTCCTTGTCCATGCAGGACGTTGTGGTTTGTATTAAAGCCCTCGTAGAGTGTATTGTAGCATCCAGTGCACATTTCAACAAAAATAATTTGAACTGCATGCTTGCAAGATTACAGCAATTATTGTGTTGCAGTTGTGTCAGCCAATTGCTGCTACAGGTAAAAGTGTTTGTGTTGGTGGAGGGTACTATTGTAGTCCTGACTGTGGCATATCAATCCCTGAGAAACAGTGAGAAACAGAGAGAACCAGATGTTAAGTTTGTACCCTGAGTGTAGCTGTCTGTATCCACTATAAGGGCGATCGAAGCCCGAGGTAAAACTGCATGAAGGGTACAAACAACATACGTGTAACTCCCTGGAAGCCCTGACTGCGCTTGCATGGTAAATATTAGAACTGTTCCACTGGATAGTTATGAATTTTATACCTTGAAATTGCACTACTAGCTAGTGATCCTGCTGATCCCTATATTTGACCATGACATTGTATTATTTGGGGTTCATAATCATGACTTTGTTATAAGCTACATAATTGTTACTGAATTCTGCTCGATCGCTGAATCTCATTATCATGCACGTTGAAGGTATTATATGGAGCAAGGATGGTTTCTATGCTGAATCTGCATGTGAAATTGCTGCAGCTGCTTGTGGAGAAGGCAGTCCAGTATTAAAATGCAAACTGATTGAGGCAGCTGCTTAGCTTGTTATACTTAAGCTGATCGATGTTGTATGCTGCATGCGTGTGGGTAGCTACCCTGCATGCAGCTGCTTATACTGTAAGTTGCAATTGGCAAAAATATAATTTGGGGGAAGGGGGGCAGTGGACAAATTTGGCTTGTGCCTGATACAAAATTAATAGTGAAACAGCAATAACGTGTAATAGCACTATCGATAAAGTTAATAGCACTTAACGATTGAATGATACTAAAGCATACTATAACAATACAAAACAAGAGAGCAATGGCGTCTATGGACCTAGTGCATTTGCAACCTGTTCAGCAAGTTCTTTGTATTCTGAGTCATTCAGCAGTTCAATCAGATTCCCCCAGGTGGCATCCGGACTGTCCAACCAAACTGTGAACAACTCCTGGCAGCAGACGACTGGACCATTCAACCTGTGTGCATGCTCCGCTTCAATGCTTCTAATCTTTCGCCCCATTGGATCGAGGTCCATCATAAATCCAACTTGCTTCCAGTCTGGAGCAACTGTCTTGATAATTTCCACTTTAACCCCTTTGGTCTTCAGCCTCATCAGCTGGGCCATCCTGGGCTTGGTGTCTACAAAAACAGAAGAGCACAGATACATCTGGAGTGATAGTAAACACAATCGTGTTGTCCACAGCCTATTTTGGCATCAGACAATGTCATGTATTATTATGATCATGCCTACCCATGATGATTTGGGATCCACTGCTGGGAGGTGACTGGGTTGGTGCTGTACCAGAGGTAGTTGCATCTGAGGAATGATAACCACAGGAACCACAATCATCAGGAAACCATTATCATTACCACAATCTTGCACATGATGAAGTTAATAATAGCCACAGGATACTCCAAGATATTATGTTACAGTGAAACCTGTATACATGTTAGTGTGATGACAGTGCACCATGTGGTTTGTGTTCAACACTTACCAAGTGGGTCAAGTTTGGAGGTCTGCAGAGTTGGGAGAGAAGGTGGAGGACAAACTGCTCCTCTTGATACTGCATGTGCAGATGGGAACAATACCTGATGTCTACAGTCTATAGTGCATGTATTACAGCACCAATACTTTGATACAATCATGCCTACCTGTGATGACTTGGGATCCACTGGGACAGGGAGATGACCTGGTTGCTGCAGCGGAGGTGGTTGCATCTGAGGAAATCACAGAAGAAACAACTTTTACCAGTAGCCACCTTGGGCATCCACAAAGAATCATGCAATTCACAGCCACAGGATAAATTACTCCTACAATGCGACATAGAATGATCACCGGTGGTGTGAGCTACTCACCTAAAGTTTCAATGGAACCAAACCACACCATGTGCTTCTCTGTGAGCATGGTGTATACCTCGGCAGGATTCCTAGAGCATGTCATCAGTGTGTGGCTGCTATCAACTACGGTAGCGTGGGGGGGAGTAGTGGTGTCAGAATGCTCACAGCAAAGGAAAGAGTCCTGTGGAACTGAATTATTATAATTCAGTGTGGTGGATGCCTCGCGTAACCCCACCAAGATGGTATCTCGAATCCGAGGACACTTTGAAAACATTTTTGAACAGAGTGCTGCAGGTGAATTTCTGGGAAGTTGGAGACCGACCTGGAAATAGGTCGAAAAGGAGTCGGTTAAGATAATCTTCCCAGGAAGACCTCCTGGAACCTGGAACTCGATCGTGTTTCGGTCAACTTTCACTGGGGATAGGTCAGAATTCAAGAGTAGCTTCCACTTGGCCTCGGACAGAAGGTAGGCTGCTAGAGCGCAGAAGACTCCGACTAAAGGACTGTGGGGAAAGTAGAGCAGCAGAGAAGGAACACTGCCACTAGGAGAGAGGAGAGCCAGATCGTCTGCTACCGGTAGAAGACATGGCATGATGTATTCCTCCTCAGAGATCTGGGACACAATCAGGAGCTTTTTGAAAAGCTTCAGCAGCTGCTCTGGACCGAAAACACCTGGAACGTAGTGGGATGCAAACTCCTTCTTGCTAAGCAATTCTAGCGTGATGATTCCCTGATTGTGAAACTTCCGCAGCTTACCAACGGTTGGTGTAAGCTGACTCGGATCACTTGGTGACCTGTGGCAGTGCTCCACTAACTCCGTTATCTTGGCAAGGAGCACCATGGGATCACAAAACACGACCTCAGGAAGTACGTCCTTGTAGTAGAAGAGGATGTTGAGGTTGTGAAGATACTCCAAAGCTTCCTCGAATGATTCTTCTTTGAAGTGAAATCTTTGAGCTACAGCGAAGCACTCAGCTTTGGTAAGCACACCTCGTCCAAGCTCCAGCATCCGCTCTTGAAGTGCAAGCTCCAGGGCATTCCACCGAAGTGGGATCTGCTTTGGCTTGACATGTGATCTCTCGACTATCAATCTCCTTAGCTTGGCAGCAAACTCCTTCTCCTGTGGCCCTGGGTTTTTCACATTCAAAGGGAAAATGAGCTCTTTGAACTCTTCACTGCAGAAGATGGCATCCTCCCGAACTGCAGGAAGCAAAATTTCGCAAATCTTGAGATTTTTCTCCTCTCTTGATTCTGGGCTCTGGTTCTCGAGATCTTTGTGGGTCCCAATGAAGATTGTGTTGGGACAGAGGCCTTCATCGGACTGGGATGCCTGAGCCTGTATCACTCGCATGCAGTGACTCAGAATTTGTTGGTTGGTGTACGCTGAGTGATAAGGTGTGCCCACGAGGTTACCATTGTCGTCGTAGTACTCGATAAGTGGGTGGTCACTAAGACTCTCGCTGAGCTTGATGGTGAACATGGAGGCTGAAGTACCTCTCATGAAGATTGGGAGCACTTCGTGAAACTGGGGCTGTCCCCCAGTGTCGATCAGAGTAATTCGATCTAGTTTGAACATCTTCTTTTGAAACTGGTAAACTGGTGATCTCTCAATGCGACGAAGCAGTTCGTCCTCTGCAGAAGTGGGGACTGAGGATGCTTCTTCATGTGTCATGGAAGATGCACTTGCACCCTCTTTGGCGGAAGGTGAGTGTGCTGCAGCATGAGGACCACCGGTTTGCGGCTGGGAGGTTCTTGGTGGTATGGATGATGATGAAGAAGCAGCAGAGGTTTTAGCGTTCCTGGAATGCGAAGGCTTCGATGGAAGCATTGTGGCCGTGTCTGCGATGGTCTGCGATAAGTCATCACGCGTTACTTTAACCCACTGCTCATCTCTCTTTTCAGCCTTAGTCGCTCTCACCGGTCGTGTAGCACACGGTGTGCTACGGCGCACAGAGGGTGGCTCCTCGTCCATGATGAGTGCTACAGTATGACTTTTCCCTGTGCCGGCTGCACCAAAGATGAGCGCCTTGATGTCCCTTGCCTCCACGTATCCATCCTTCATTGCCTCATCGAAGAGCACCTTGGACCTTGCTACAAGATAGGAAGCATTTACCAACTTCATACATTGCACTGGGTGGTATAGAGTCATGTGTGCACTACATTCAATATGGTATATATTATGTGGCTGCTGACAGTATACACACTTCACTACCAAAGCAACAGGAGCAGAGAATACAACTAAAATGGATTAAGTCTAACATAGAGGGTTAGACAGTAACACACTTACATAGCATGCAACACAGAGACTCAGCACAGGTAGCATGCATTCAAGTAATTGTGTACTAACACAACACATATGGAACAAAAGAGCACCCGTCTCGTGTGGTGCACCTTACATGCTCACTGAACAGGTGGTGGGGGCTCTTTCCAGTGTTTCTGCATTCACCCCCAAAAGAGCGTACACCATTGTTTATGTAGCAGCAAGTGTGTGTGCATCAGAGCCATGTTATCTACATCACAGGAGTCACTAGCACTGTCATCTGTTCTTCATGCTCACTGTCAAGTTCAGGGATGGCACTATTCACCAAGTCGTATCGTCAGGTGCTTGATGAGGTCCCGGGTGAGCGAGTGAGGTCCCGTGTATCTTCGTCTCCATGAGCAAGCCAACACATACACCATAGAGATATGATGACATGGATGTACAGACTCAGAATTCCAGCAAGCAAATTTTCTTACCTCAGATACGCATAACACTTCTCGAAGCTTCACGAATGCACTGAAGTTTGGTCTGTCACACGAGGCATAAGGCTAGCGCAAAGGTGGGAGCTCATTTGAGTAAACTTTGACCCTATAAAGGAAATTGAGCCTTAAGTTAGGGGTGTGTGTGTGTGTGGGGGGGGGTGTTCTTTAGGGGGTGGGTGCTCTTTCGTGAGACTACGGTATACACAATGTGCACACAATACATGTACACAGAACAAACGAGGACTTGGCTTGGAATGCAAACACTAACTGAATGTACCAAACTGTAGTGTGGGTGTAACAACCATCGGGCCAAGTAAAATATTAATGATGCATCATGAGAGCTGGGAGCCATAGAGACACGGTTAACCCTTTGAAGTACCCTCTCAATGCTCAGACTACAGCCAAGAGCCCTCATGTTTGTAGCTCCCTTGGTCCAACCATGATTGTTGTGTATTAAACACACACAACACACAAACACCACCGCACTAACATAACCACATACACAAGTGAATGAATGAGCATTTTCCAGGGAATGTTGTCAGGGTCATGTCAGGACAGTGAAGCACTGAGCTGACCAACAGCTCCAGCAACAGAGTTACACAGGCAGACATCCTGGCATGTAAAGACACCTCATGCTCAAACTGATTACAGGTTTCTCCTCCTGATTGGGAAGGTGTTTACACACCATGAACATGCCACCAATCTTCACCAGTGAGCAAGGAACTAGATGAATCTTAATGACCCTGATACAGATGGGGCTAACAGTGGGTCTGGTTAGGATGACTGTACAATGTGCATAAGGAAATACCAACGTCACTATTATATGCGGGTACTAGTTTTAGTGAATTGATCGTAACTTATCGCAGGTACTATTATTACCAATACAATTCAAATGGCTGCTGGTGGCTAGTGCAGCAGGTAGGGCAAACTAATGATGCCTCAGGTCTTCCTCTCACCTCGTGGATATGCATCCACCAGCTCATACTATACAGCTAGTATTGTTCCCATATGACCCAGGCTACTTTGTATGGTAGCTAGCTTATGGTTCGTCCCAATTAGTCACTTGTGACGTCACATATAGCCTCGTTCCCAGGCACTCGGTAATTGGGGAGAAGAGCGCCTGGTATCCACTGTTCACGCATGCGCGAGCATTTCCGTTACATTATCCGTACAATTGATAGAGATATGTAAGCTGAAATAACACGGACAAATATTCGGTAAAATATACGGCTCCAGCATCATGCGAGGCCATGGTTTCGTGGAGGTCGATACACCCCTTCTGCCTTTCCGAAGTGGACGCGAAGCATGATACAAACAGTAAGACCCCATAGCTAGATAAATTCGACCTGGCCGTATGTAGCTACTTTCTTGCCATTAAATATGTGCTGAATCGCTGTCATTCCTGGCTTCTGACCTTACTGAGGGCATACGGCACGGCTTGGTTCAACAGAGCTGCGTCTTGTAGATATAAACGACTCCCATGTTTCAGGTCGTGCAACACGGACTAGTATAACAGTAGTTTCCAAGTTCCCCACACACACCTGGGGAGCCGCGCATGCGCGAACAGTGGATACCAGGTGCTCTTCTCCTCAATTACCGAGTGCCTGGGAACGAGGCTATGTCACATACTGCCAATACTATTGTTTGCGGGTTTATGGACTAGTCTACAGGCATTCACAAACACTCTGTTATTCATAGGCAATTAGTGCTTAAGCATAACAAGAATAGTTTACAGCTTGTAATTACCACGTAGTGAGTATGACATCATATGGGTGCTTAGGAGAGAAGCTTACTAAAGGTGAAGAATATGGTGGGATTGCTGAAGGGAGCTGTTACATTAGGATGCATGAAGAGAAAAATAATCTGGCTATAAATGTTTTACCTGAGATGTCAACTGGCAAGAGGTAATGGCTTAGCATCTTTACTGTCGCCGTTGATCAAAATGGCCCCGGATTAGTTTGATATTAAAATCAAGTACCAATAGTTGGCCATCAACTGCTTGATTCATCAGTATCAAACACGTCACATGATTCACCTTTGACATATTGGGTCATGACGTATTTGGACTGCTTGCGTAGCTTCATATTCAGTAGCGCAATGGCAACATCCTTCCAGGAGGGGGTTGGGTAGTGTCTGATGTAGTAGTCTACCACAGTCTCCATTCTGCGATGATCACTCAGGTAGAGGCTTTCGATCTCCAACATCTTAGAGAGTGAAGCATTAAGCCTGTAACCTAGGTCGCCCCAGCGGTGCTCTACCTCCTTCACCACCTCCATGAGGTTGTCAGTGGTGAGGGTGGGGTCAGCTGGGTGGGGAGACAACATGGGGGAGATATAATGTACACATGTTGTAATTATTCAACAAAGACCAGTCATGGCCTTCCTGTTTTATAAACAAAGTCAATCCAGGAAGAGTCAGGTTCACGCGCAGAATTCAAACACAAGCAGACACAATGCATGGGTACACGTACGGTGACTAAGTGGGCAGGTACATGTAGTAGGTAGCCTCGGTCCCAGGCTCTCTCCAGAGCCTGGGACCGAGGCTAGGTGGTAGGTGGAGGTACAGTAATTATTGGTGACTTTGAATCCCAACATCGCACAACACACTATTGCATTGAGTATGTCCCTTGTATTAGTGCAGTGCACTATGTATAATAATGTACTTGGAGAGGGTCATGGTACTGGTGTGCTAACAAACTATACTATCAATACTTGGTCAGACTGTCACCAGTAGAGAACTTCAATACTTGACTACTCTTTGGTAGTCTTCTTCAGTCAGTAATGCAGAACTCTACTGGTGACAGTCCGACCAAGTATCCATAGTATAGCACTATAATGATGAATCCACACACAGGGAAAACAAAAAGGCTGGGTAATGCAAAGCAATCACGAATTATGGGAATTCTGTGGAAACTGACTGTAATGGGACATGAATGTACCGTACGTCTGTATCTTCAGTTACTTCCCACTGTGAGTATTTTACAAGTGTGTTGTAGTAAATCATGTCTCTTGCATGGCAACCATAGGTACATGTATACTAGCCATGCATGGAGTATACACAAGTAAGCCAGTGAGTAGACCCTCTATTAGTGTGCACACCGCACAACACAAGTCCGATTACAGGTAGTCAAGAAATGCACATACCGTTTGGTAAGTATCGTTTCGTCTTTGCCAGTGCTCTCTCCTCTCCCACCTTGTACAGTACTTGAGCCAGTTTCTCCCAGGAGGGATCTGGGTGAGTGTTGACCCAGTACCCTCCCACAGCACGGCTCTTCTCCTTCTCTGAGGATGACTGCTGCTTGATTTCCTGTAGCTTGGAGTCCGGGATATAGAGTCCAATTGTGTATGCAGAATCTCCTTGGGCCACCCTCTCCCAGTCTCCCACCTCCCCCATCACCTCTGCCACATTCTCCACAGTGAGGGTGGGGTCTGAGGGAGAGACACAAGCAGAAGGGGAGGACAGTGAGGAGAACAGAAAATGTGGTCATTCCAGTCTATCAGTTAACCCACTCCATGCTAAGTCAGCAGAAACACATTGTATACTGGATAATGTTGAACATTGCCAGGTGATGGCATGTGATTGTACACCATACGTCCTTATTTGTACTAGACTGACCATAATTCACGACGGACCTATATGATTAGCTCACAGAACACAGCTGCAGTGATCTATGAGTTGGGGATAGCTTGAGCACATGGTTGAATTATACTACAGGGAATTGGACATGCAACATAGAATTGGTAACAGTCACCCACGTAGTACGGAAACACTGTAGTTTACATACACACTGATGGTACTGATGAGCAAAACACGCTGATTCTCATGGTGGATATGAGGGTAAAAAAGTGTGGCAGTAATCCTGAATTCAATTACTACACAATTGCAAGTAGGCCACTGAGTATTGGTGCGCATCCATTACACCACAGAAACTGTACAGTGCAAGGGATTGTCATTGCCATAGCAACGGAAACCTGGAACTTCATTCAGGTCTTCTGTCGTGCACCTCAGGAGTGACAGAAACAGAAAAAACTAGAGTGTATTCTGGGTTTTGTTTAGTTTCACTAGTCAAAAATATCTGATTCAAAAAACAGACGTTTCGGTGGCTATACAGCTACCATCATCAATGCATAAAACAGTAAAACACCCGAGGGCAAGCTTAAGTACAAAACACATAAAAACGGCGGGAAAAAGGGGGCGGGGAATGGCGGGAAAATTATAATGCAGGTGCCGCTATGAGTTCTTCAGCAGGTGGTCATAGGTGGGAGGGAGGGAGCCCTTGTCTCTGTTCAGGGGGAGGGGTTGTTTCCTGATGTGGCATGCCTCCAGTGAGAGTCTCATGTGCAGGTTTTTATGCTGGTCGAGGATGGTCACTTCACTCCAGTCAACATTGTGGCCTGCACTCCATACATGTTCTGCCAATGCTGACGAGTTGAAATCAGCCATCCTCACTGCCCTCCTGTGCTTGTCCACCCTCTTACACAACTTCCTCTTTGTCTCTCCTACGTAGGTGGCTGGGCACTCTGCGCACGGGATGCAGTAGACCACGCTTGATTTCTGCATGTTTGGGATGGCATCTTTTGGGTGAACCAAGGTCTGTTTCAGTGTCCTGTGTGGCCTCAGCACCGTCCTGATTTCTAGTCTGTCTAAGACCCTCTTCAGGGGTTCTGAAACACCCTTGATGTATGGAAGGCAAACCGTTGCCTTTGGTTTGTCAGCCACTGTGGTACGTGGGGGATGGGGGATGTTCACACTTTGGTGGATGTATCTCTTGGGGTATCCATTCTTCAATAGGGCATCCATCACATGAGCCTTCTCCTTCTCAAGTGCTCCAAATGTTGATGAATGGGTGCCAGCCCTATGTCTCAGTGTGTGGGCACCTGCTGCCTTGTGGGCCCAGGGGAGGCATGCCAGGGGAGGCATGCCACATCAGGAAACAACCCCTCCCCCTGAACAGAGACAAGGGCTCCCTCCCTCCCACCTATGACCACCTGCTGAAGAACTCATAGCGGCACCTGCATTATAATTTTCCCGCCATTCCCCGCCCCCTTTTTCCCGCCGTTTTTATGTGTTTTGTACTTAAGCTTGCCCTCGGGTGTTTTACTGTTTTATGCATTGATGATGGTAGCTGTATAGCCACCGAAACGTCTGTTTTTTGAATCAGATATTTTTGACCAGTGAAACTAAACAAAACCCAGAATGTCTCAACCTAGTCACACAGAACTGTTCGCAGCAACTAGAGTGTAGTCATGCTTACACACGTGCCATAACACATGCAATAACACATTCTCACAGAACAGCACAATTCATCAAAATACACATGGACTCGCATGCTATGTATACGGAGGCAGTATCGCAATGGTGGAGGGTACACATACAAACCCTACAAACATAAATACTGCCTTGTGCATTAACAGCAGGGCCATAGGAAGTGGTACGGGCCGAATGCTCATGGCTGCACCAGTTTAGACCTGATCTTGGTCTCCTTCCCAGATTACATGCATGTACTATAGTCTGGGGATTAGACTACTACACATGCACATGCCTATCTTGTTACTCCGTGTGTGTATGCACAGCAGGGGTAAAGTGATTGCCGTGTCTGTCAGTCTGTCTGCTTGTTTACTACACAATCAGCATTTTGAGAGGTGAAGGCATGCTTATTTTAAAATGTATACGCATCAGAATTGAGAAGTTGAAAGCATACTCTGTCCAAATATATTATCGAACAAAACCACACCGCTTTACCGTACTAAGCAGCGACGAAAAGCTGGGCGTGGGACTGGGTACGAGGCTACATAAAGCGCACAATCCCGATCGTTGCTGCAAACAGGTGACCCCCTGCAAGCAGTGCACAGGGTAAGTGCTCTACTGGGCACTCTTGTTCGTGTATAGAATTGGTGAGGCCCTCCACCAACCTAGCCTCGTACCCAGTCCCACGCCCAGCTTTTCGTCGCTGCTTAGTACGGTAAAGCGACCTGCATGACGTTATATACGAAGTGTGGATTTGGCAAGCTTTACTGTCCCAACATGTCTCATCCTATTCCTTTCAAGTTGTGCTCCATTCAGCTCGCCAAAATTTGATACTGAGCATGAAATATTCATGCCAAAATATAGTCGTGTCAGACATACCAATTAGAAGTCACTGGCTCAACAGGTGATATCCACTCTCAGAGCTATCACAAAGTTGAAGGCACCCTCACAAACAAACTCAACTGGTGGCTAGACTAACTAGATTGTAGAGAATTTGACTGGGTGACTCAGGGTTTCATACAGAGAGGGTGGGTGGGTGGGGGGGGGGGGGGGGGGGGGGGGGGGGTAGACACTCCAAGAACAGGTGTGCTACGTATGCGCACATGCCATCAGCTTCAGTTTACTATCCCATAAACATCCCCACCCCCTGGCAAAATATCCTGAAGAAAACACTAGATGGGTGCATATTTATATCAATATCTGCAGGTGGATTCTAGCTATAGCATAGTAATTAATTACTGCTGAAATGATGAAGTGTTTCAGTGAACTAATAGCTAGTAGATGAAGTGAGAGTAGATTAAGTGGGAGAATATCCTTACAATGATCTCAATACATGACGTTCTATGTGTGGTCATGCACATTTCGATATGGGACATGATTGCATGCATATGAGTGTTCAGAAATAGTAGCACGGCAAAGTAAGGGGGGAGGCATATGAGTTGTCTTGCATCACAATCATAGTTCTTGGGTATCTTTCAAAGGGGGCAGCAAAGAATCAAGCAAAGACCCCCCCCCCCCCGATGAAACATGTGGGCTTATACAAAATGTGGATACAGTGGTGGAGTCACATGACTTACCGAGGACAGGTTCAGTGAAACGGCGGATTGTGTCGGCAACGCTGGTTTGGTTTTCATGGTCCAATGTCCAAATAAGCCTCCTCCAAGATGGTTCATAAACACCAACTGCCCCACCACCAAGCCAACACTCCACCACCGCCCGGAGACGTTCCTCGTTACTAGTGTCCTGCAGTTTGTTGATTTCACGACACTTGCCACTTCCAATGAGACGTTGACCCAGAACTGTCCACGGCACTCCCTGCACAGCCTCACAGACACTCTCAACTGTCAGTGGTGGAGCTGAAGTGGAGAGGGAGGGAGAACACTGTGAAACAAACGGAATGTTACAAACTCCACCTCTCTATTCTGACAACCCAACCCAACACAGATTACTTCCACAGTACAAATCTCCAGTGATCCAAGTTCAGTCCAGCTTGCACCTTCTGACTTAGTGTCGCAGGCCAGACTATGACCACGCACACTCATCAACAACACAGTGTGAACTAGCTAGTGAGGTCAGACTCCCACACACAGGCTTGTGTGACACATTAGCCACTACGCCCATTCATCAACAATGCAATATTAATGTGGTCAGACTCCCACAAACATCAACAACAGATTGACCCCATTCCACAAAGAGATAAATAAGGGATCACACCCACCATCAACAACACATGTACAAAGGCAATTTGGTGATGTTGAGCTGTGGTTGAGCTCCACAAATGTTGAGCTCCACAAATGTTGAGCTCCACAAAACAAACAGCGAGTCCAAGAGTTCAAAACATGATACTCAGCATGAGATCATCATAGCCTGATTAGGTGAATAACACATGAATATTGTACCATGCTGAGTGAATGCTCTACTCCACTCTGGGTATCCATGACTACTCCACTGAACAGCTGCAGCACTAGTGGGGCCAGTGAGGGAAAGCAACATACTAAACAGCAACTCCATCAGTAGCAATCCAAGGTTTCACAGTGCAGAGTGTGTGTGTATCAGCCAGGAGCCTAGAGCATAGACCCTGGGACGAGGAGCCTTGAGTGTAGATCCTCGGATGAGGAGCTTATTAATTGAGGCTTTGCATTGCAACTGTATTGTGCACTGGAACATCCATGACCTCAGGTGAAACTCTCCCACAACAATAGGCTGTGACTGTGGTCACCATTGGTGACCGGCCACTCCTGAGCATGAGACAATTAATGCTGATAGCAGGAATTTTACAGGGTACCAGTAGAAGGTTGGGTTGCCTCGAGTTGCAATTCTACAAGATGTACCCATTGCTGGGTCCAGTGCTGCAGCTGTGCACGAACCCATCTATGCAGAGTGCAGTAACAATCATTTACATTTTTGGTGCCAACATACTGATCTGGGTAGACCATTCAGTGCGTTCTGGTGTTTACATAATTGAAACTTAGTTACAATATTCACGCGCATAGTGCTTTGTATGGGGCAAAACAAGAGTGCATGATGACATCATGCGCTCCTGGGTAAAAGGATACCTATGTTCATAATTGTGGTACTAGTCGCCTTGAATCTGGTGTCCATCAAAATCCTAGAACGAATTATTGCCCAAATATTTAATTCCTTTGTGTTGCCAGTCCCTCCGTCCATCCCCAGACTGTGAAAACATGGCCCTCGAAGGGAGCACTCACACAAGCATGGCATGCACAGAGTGCACACTCCATGCTGTGACAACTACGTTTTGGTACGATCCCAGACCGTTTGGTGTGGGAATGAGGCCAACAGGAGATTTAGCCTGAGAGTGATTGCTCCTGAACCACGTGTGACAAGAGCTTGACAATTAAGGTGAGGTGGAGCAAGTGATGACAATGACTGAATTCACTTGCAGTAAAATGTATACCGTTTTGTGCACAGCATGCCATAATCATAGAACCAGCCATGGTCTTGATGTACCCTAACCTATCGCCCTACTTCCTGCCAGCAGTGCTGGGCGATACCCAGTACCAGGTATCGTTACTACCGATACCAGGTTCCAGGATTGTGGTATCGAGTACTGAGACGGGTATCGGTCGATACTGAGTACTGTATATGTGTGGCCCGGGCACGTCCTACGTAGAAGCAAAGTCTGACTCAGAGTCTGACCTATACCTATAGGCCCAGGCCTTGTAGAAGAGAAGATTCCGTCTTCACTCCACTATTGTGTACATGTTACTCTTCCTTGACGCAAATTATCATGTTGAGATCATCATTAATGAAGGAGGGTTGTATTGAGATTGGTATCGGTGTCGGCCAATACCAGCACAACAGTACTTGGTATCGGTATCAAAATTCAAATGTGGTATCGCCCAGCACTACCTGCCAGACCAATATCCACTTTATATATCCTGAGCATTCGTTGGGGGCTTTGGGGGGATTTTCTGGGAGGCACCAATTTTGGGTGGGGCAAATTTTCCAAGGACACTGCATTCTGAGGTAAGTCACCGGCCCTCTTAGGTCTTGAAACAGAGTCTGGTCAGGCAGTTATTTCATGGTAATACTGTAGACTGGCCTCGCACTCACCTGTGGTCGCTTTCTCAGCCATAGCGAAGACTGCGCAGCTATTCCGACACACCCAGCGAATCGATCAACAACCTCGCTCCCGGGCCCAGACGTGAACCGACATTGGAATCAGGTGGTTTATTAGGGTGGAGTTTGATAAGCACGTGTAGCTGATACTGGAGCTGTCTCCATATCTGATACTGGACAGACATGACAGAGCGGTGCAGTGCAGCAGGATCTCATCGCGATCACGAAGACAGGGCAGATGGCAAGGTTAATCAGTCTGTACTGTAGCTAGACCATACTACGTGTGTATTCTCGTCCCCAGACCCTCCATGCGTGCGTGGTTGGAGTACGCGTGGAGGGAGGGTCTGAGGACCAGACTATTGGAAGATGCTTGTTTGTGTGAGTCACTAGTAACAGGGCATGCGTGCACTTACGTTTTGGTCCCGGTGTCAAGCAAGGCAAGGGGCCTATGTAACCGATATATTGGGCCTGGGGAGGGGGCAAAGGGGGCTGTGGCAGGGGCGTAGCTAGGATTTGGAGACTGAGGAGGCATGGAGTTCACTGCGCGTTAATTATTCATAAGTTAATACGCAGTGCGTGCAAACAGTTGCTCTCGAAATGCTACAGCAATATGCCGGTACCCTGACTGTCCCAGACTTGCAGCACTATCAGCGTTAAGAGTATACGCCGGCTCATGGTCAGCCTAGCTCCTGTCTCTGTCATCAGATCGAACGCACATCGTACGTTGAGTGTGCGAGACTCCGGACACGCGCGTCTTTATCCAGAAAAGCGAGGAGGCAACTGCTTCCCTTGCCTCATTGTTAGCTACGCCCTAGTGTGGCTCTCTCTAATGGATGGTAATCATGGTGGGCATGCAGGATGGTAACCCTAAGCCTGCGTGCCCACCGTGATTGCCATCCGTTAGTGAGAGCCACGGCTATGTCAAGTAGATATACATGTAGATCTGTACTCTAGCTGCTCAACAATAAGACCGTCCAGTCAGCTTGAGGCCGTATTTTCATGGCAAGCTAAAACGATGATGCCTTGCGGTATGGTCTGCCCGGGAATGTGCATCATGCGTGACTGATTACAGTCCTCTCACAGAGTAACTGATTATAGTGCTAGTCTCACACTCTCACGGTCGCACAAGGAAACTCACGGGTGGTTGGTCTTCCTCTGCAATTGCCCCCTGAGTGTGTTGGACCTGCTGCCTTCATTTTGCCAGAAGATTCCGAGGTGTCCATGCACCTTCGGAGGGTCATGTCCGATGACATTGACTCTGGTCTCTCATTCCCACCCTCCTTGAATGGATGGGAATGAGACTGACCACTAAACAGGTCTCCTGGGTGACGTCCGGCACTGGGCCACCCCCTTTAGCTAGGTAGTGTAAATCATTGTTCTGGCTATAACTTTCAATCCAAGTGGTGCAGGCCAGGTGGTCACAGTCTGTTTACACAAGAGTTCGATATGAATCACTGGACTGCTCCACTGGAGTGGAATACTGGAATGGAACACATGTACTGGGACAGCCTAAACTGCCTCACTCAGTGTGTGGGACAGAAACTGGAATGTACGTATTCGCTCAGTTACTTCACTAGAGTTGCTGCATAGCATGTCGAGGCATCTTTCCTCAAGTTCCATGAGGTCAAAGGTCATGTATATTTGATGACATCGTCATAGATGATAGTGGAATGTATTGTCTATGCTTCAGCCGAGGCTGGAGTTTGTTGAAATACATTTTCATGAGCTAAGCTGGCAAAATGTTGCTCAGAAGATGTTTGTTTCAAACTACTTGATTCGGTTGTTACACGAACAAATTACTGGGCAGCTCAGAGGAAGGCTTGGCAAATGTACTTTCCCTAGCATCATTCCCAGACCTTCTACACCTCCAGTTTTTGATTGTTTGCAGTATGCAAAACTGGCAAGCGTTCAAAAGTAGAGGTGTGGAAGGCCTGGGAATGATGCTAGCTTTCCCCAAAATGGACACAAGTCCTCCATGGATACAGTTCGTGATGTTTGAAACCTGCCTCACACTTAGCCATAGCCACCTTTGTTGAAATGGATGTGACCTTTGACCCTAAGACTCCGAGGAAGGAGGTGTCTAGGACACGTTAGTGAACTAATTATCCAATCATTTACTACTTTATTCAAAGAATGGATTGGAAATGAGAAATGCGCTAGGTGACAGATTGTTCGAGCCTGTTGCAACGAAGTACGCGGAATAATGTTGGAATAAGCAACACCGTCAATTTTCAGCATCATATTTTGCCACAACTGCTGTATGCAAATCATCACCTAGCACCAGAGCTTTGTCCATTGGAGGACCTGAATCACACGTCCTGTTTATTGGTAAGTATGTGCTGTGCGAGAATCATTTTCCCTCTTGTGAACCAAGATTCTTGTGAACCAAGATTGTTGTCAACCAAGATTCTTGTGAACCAAGATTCTTGTGACAAGTAGGTGCTGCATCCAGCTTTGCAATTCCAGAACGTTGCCCTGAGTATTATGATACATGGACCCTTCCCCCGAATCCATACAACTGAAATGTTGATGAAATACAGTCTGCATGTGGCTGCGGTAGACAGCTGGGAGTTGCAGTTCATTAGTGGGTCTGTTTCTGTAGTGACAATAATGGGAACATGACGTGGTCTCCTCAGTAAAGGTCATTATTGTACTGTCACGTAACTTCCCTCACCAGGTGAAAAGAGAGCGATGAAGTTTGTAAAAGATACTCAAGGCGGCAAGAATGCCTGCCCGAGAGTTCCCTCGGCAGGCCTGAGGTGAGAGGTTTATTGGTTGTGCCTCAGTGTCCCATTCCTAGTCTCCAAACCTCATTCCCCTCCCCGTGTGCAGTAGGCATGGGTCACTTCCTCCCCCTCCCCAAGAGGATTCATAATTTTGGTAGCCGGGGGGGAGGAGCTATAGTGGAAAAGGCAGTTTGATGCTGGTGGCACTATGCCATCCCACCACACACGAAGCAACCAAAAAGTCTGTCATCGAGGGGACTCTTGTGGCAACTTTGTGCTTTTCATTGCCCTGCCACTGTGGTTTGCTATATACAGACCCCCATAGCCCCCTGGATCCGTGGATCCATCCGCCTCTGCTCCTGTGAGGTAGAGATTTTGAGATTGCGAATAATACCGGGATAGGTAAAAGGAGAGATTAAGGTTACAGGATCCCCGCATGGTGGGCGTGGCCAGACAATTTGTTCAAGCCCATTTTTCTCGCACAGAAAGTATGCTAGTGAAATCAAACTTTCTCGACACAAAGCAGGGATGGTAGACAACATGCAGACTAATCATCATTACAGTAGCTCACACTGTAGCCGTTGTACGCTGGTTAAATCGGTTCCAGCAAGCTATTTGCCAAAAATCTCCAGTGCGAAGACCGCCGGCAAATCGATTCTACTGCTGGGAGACACGCCATAGGAAGCTCTAGGGCGGGACGTAAGCGTTTTTGTGGCTAGGTTGAGCAGTCCTCGAAAGAACGACTCTTGAGTGTGAATAACCGCCATCTTGACTCCCCTCTTTGGAATACAGCGTCGTATAACTTCGGAACGGCCATCAGTATTTACAAAAACGCTTCGTCCGGCCCTTTCTATATAGTTTGTGCCTATTTCAATACAGTCTTCCAAGTCCAGGTCGGATCACACGGCTTTATTTTTGGCGACAAAAAAACTATGAAATTCAGAAGAACCAATCAGATTCTACAGATTCCTTGGAGGTACATGCAAGAATTTTGTCCCCCTTTCTCCTTTTGTCCCCCTTTCTCCTTCTGTTGTCTGGATAGGAGGCTAGGATCTGTCATGCCATGGAAACCATTGTGTGGTGCTATTCTGAATAGCATCGCAATTACACTGTACTAAGAGTGTGAGTGTAGTAGGAGACTAAAATTATTAGGGTCTGCCTTGTGTAGTGTGACCTGAGAATAGCCTCGTACCAGGCTCCTCCCTAGCCTCGTGCCCAGGCTCCTCCCTAGCCTCGTGCCCAGGCTCCTCCCTAGCCTCGTACCAGGCTCCTCCCTAGCCTCGTACCAGGCTCCTCCCTAGCCTCGTACCAGGCTCCTCCCTAGCCTCGTACCGGGCTCCTCCCTAGCCTCGTACCAGGCTCCTCCCTAGCCTCGTGCCCAGGCTCCTCCCTAGCCTCGTGCCCAGGCTCCTCCCTAGCCTCGTACCGGGCTCCTCCCTAGCCTCGTACCGGGCTCCTCCCTAGCCTCGTACCGGGCTCCTCCCTAGCCTCGTACCGGGCTCCTCCCTAGCCTCGTACCGGGCTCCTCCCTAGCCTCGTACCGGGCTCCTCCCTAGCCTCGTACCGGGCTCCTCCCTAGCCTCGTACCGGGCTCCTCCCTAGCCTCGTACCGGGCTCCTCC
Organism: Axinella damicornis; assembly: GCA_963931865.1. Classification (NCBI taxonomy): domain Eukaryota; kingdom Metazoa; phylum Porifera; class Demospongiae; order Axinellida; family Axinellidae; genus Axinella; species Axinella damicornis. The sequence goes on from OZ007512.1 coordinate 5,706,299, forward strand.
CTAGCCTCGTACCGGGCTCCTCCCTAGCCTCGTACCGGGCTCCTCCCTAGCCTCGTACCGGGCTCCTCCCTAGCCTCGTACCGGGCTCCTCCCTAGCCTCGTACCGGGCTCCTCCCTAGCCTCGTACCGGGCTCCTCCCTAGCCTCGTACCGGGCTCCTCCCTAGCCTCGTACCGGGCTCCTCCCTAGCCTCGTACCGGGCTCCTCCCTAGCCTCGTACCGGGCTCCTCCCTAGCCTCGTACCGGGCTCCTCCCTAGCCTCGTACCGGGCTCCTCCCTAACCTCGTACCAGGCTCCTCCCTAGCCTCGTACCAGGCTCCTCCCTAGCCTCGTACCAGGCTCCTCCCTAGCCTCGTACCAGGCTCCTCCCTAGCCTCGTGCCCAGGCTCCTCCCTAGCCTCGTACCAGGCTCCTCCCTAGCCTCGTACCAGGCTCCTCCCCACCTTTTTATGGCATACTGTGCTTACCCGTTTTATGTACAGTATGCGACAAATAGCTGGGGAGGAGCCTGGGAAAGAGAGCATTCCAGTCCAGGTATATACCAGTCAGTGCATGGAGGATGGATGTCAAGCAGGCAGTTAATTGGGGCGAGCCTGAGCGAGCCCCACATAGACGAGTTTGCTGTAAATTTTCTATATATATATATATATGTATCGTACGTCGTGCCGTAAATCACTTCCTGGTCGTATTTTGCGTGTTCTTGCGTCATGCGTTATTTCCAACCTGAGTTCACTTACTTCCTGCATGCTCGTGCGTTGATGTCGCGCCGGTCTAACTGAGATGCGAACTACGAACAGTCTACTTCAACAAGGCCTTGCAAGGATGGAGACTAAAGCCGGTGAGTGGCTAACAGAGACCGCTCCTGGACCTACCTGCCAGACTGCTTCAAGTGCACGAAATCAATGATTAGTGCGGTCATAACTTTCTCTGGTGTGATCTGTGTCTGTGTCCTTAACTCTCCGTCAGACTCACATTCTGATGACATGCACATGCAACTGCTCCATGCACATTCAGTACCTGCATGTACTCGCTCAGGCTCGCCCCACAATGTTCTGCATTCGTCTAGTTAGAGTCGCTGTGAATACCAAAGGTCAAGTACCCACCTCTGGGTCAAGTGCCTTCTTGTTCTTATGTAAACGTGCAGCCAGTGCATCCTGTTGCTAATTATAAGTTGTTGCCAGGGAAGCATGACCTTATATTATGGTTCTACTGAGCTCCTATAGGGGCTGCACAGTGGCAGGTACATCAGGAAATGGAACAATCATTTTAGTACTACCCAGGTAGAGCATCAGCTTCAAAACTTTAACTACACCTGAAACATTACAAATGGTGCTATCGTACCAATAATTTCCACCGTGACCTGAACTGTGATCATACCGTAGAGTGACTGGAATGTTGCTATTGACGTCTACAGGAGCGCATGAGCCACCGAAGGCGGCGAAGGAGCGTGTAACTTCAGTACCATTGAAATACAAATTAGTTACGTACTTCCGCGTTTTGAAATACATACGTAGATCGGGTACGTCATAAGGTCTATTGGCGTGCAAGCCTTCAGGGGCGTCCCTCGCTGGTTCCTTGCCTGTTTTCACTCTTGCAAACTTCAGCACGGTCATGCTCCGCTTGATAGCGCGTCTCATTGTATGATCCTTCACCTGGTGCTTAGAAATATTGCGGGGAGATACTTCCTGAAGCTGAAGTTTCCTTCTAGCACGATCCTCGGATCGGCATGGAGTTCCTTCTTCAAATCGAACTCGCTTCGCTTGAGGTAGCTCACTCTCGATGTACGCTTCGCCATTGCGGGTGGCTCTGTACGATGCTGTATGTACTAAGTATGTGCCACATGCACATTCCATATTCGAGTCACGTGCACTGTATTGCGTTACACAACTTCTAAATGAGCTTCATGGAAGTCATTACCACTACAGATTTGTATTTCAATGGAACTCGCGAGTACTCGCGAGTTACACGCTCCTTCGCCGCCTTCAGCGGCTCATGCGCTCCTGACATCTACTGTACATGTATGTGCATTGTGAGTGTGTGCGTATGAGTTCTGCTTTCTGTGTGGGTGTGTCCAGTGGTTTTGGGGTGTGTGTGCACCTGTGTGTGTGTGTGTGTGTGTGTGTGTGTGTGTGTGTGTGTGTGTTCGTACATGTACATGTGTAGTTGAAGTGGTGTCACTGTTCTTACATTTTATAGATGTGACTTCCCTCACCAGGTGAGAAGACAGCGATGAAGGATATACAAGAGACAAGAATGCCCGCCTGAGTGTACCCTCGGCAAGCCTCAGGTGAGAGAATTCATTGCTCAGTGTCCCATTCCCAGTCTGTCCAGATCCCCCCCCCCCCCCCCCCCCCCCCCCCCCCCCGAGAAGAATGCTTTCATGGAAGGGGAATGGGACTAGTGTCTGCCTCATGTAGTGTGAGCATTCCTATCCAGTGCATGGAGGATGGTTGTTGCTAAGCAGGCAGTTTTAATTCATGAGCCTGAACACAACCAGTCAAGCACCGTAGATCGGGAAATTTTCGTGTTAAAAATATTTCGTAGTGTTAAATTTTCGTAGTTTAGCTCATCAACGAAAAATTTTTAACGATCATTGTATCAAGAATGGAGACGTACGAACGAGCTGCTGCTATGCCGTGGTCACTGACATACCGACAACGCGTTCTTCTGCATGTCTGGGCTGTACTGTATCTCCTGTACGGCCCGGCCCGTGCTTCTTCCCTTCTGCTTCGGCCTGCCGTTTGTCGAATCGAGCACCTCCCTATTCTCTGAGGCAATACCTCGCGAAGGAACGGAGAGCGACAGAGATCTTTTGAGATCAAGGGGTCCATCTGCAGCCTTGAAGAATCGCAGAACTTGAAGGATCGTGAGCGCAGCACAGGTGATTCACTATATAGCTATACTACGTAGTTTACACGTTGTTGACCGTAAAAATTATCCGTTGTAAATAAATTTCGTGTGTTAAATTTTCGTGGTTGCGGGCAATTACGAAAATGGCATGTCCCCTCTTCATGTCAAGTGCTGTTTGCCTGGACAGTGTTCCTGTGTAAACTTGCAGTAGATTAGCAAGGGTTGCTAAGGACAACAGGTCCCTTAGTCTGCAGTTTGAGTTCTGCATGTGTGTCTTGGTTAGCCTCATTCCCAGGCCGTCTGCCGCTTAGTTTATTAGTTGCGTACGTGACCTTTGAACCCCCATCAGATAAGCTGGCAGAAGGCCTGGTACATCATTTACAAGCTAAGTGGACACGGTTATGAAGCAACTCGTGCACACGTATGCTCTTCCAGTTTATATTGCTACCACGGAGACAGCAACTTGATGCCAACTCAGTGCTAACTGCAATACAGCACTAACGTTTGACTACTCAGGCGTTCCAAGCGCTTGGTAAGCAATGTATAGGTAGGAGTGGTACCAGGCCTTCTGGCAGCCTATCTGATGGAGGTTCAAAGGTCACATATGGACCAAAACCAAAGCAGCAGACGGCCTGGGAACGAGGCTATGTCTTGGTTGTTGCCATCACTGGCAGACTCCCTCCGTAAGTAGGCCCGAATGAAGGTTACTTCAGACCCACCTCTTGCCTGTTTTGGGGGGGGGGGGGGGGGGGGGGGGGGGGACATGATTGACCTTTTGTGTACAGCAACAACCATCCTCCCTGCACTAGTACACACCTGGACTGGAATGCTCACATCACATGAGACACATGAAAAAGGAATTCTGGAGGACTACACATCAGAAACTAGTTAGCGAGTACCGGACCCAGACAAGAACTATAGGCAGACCCTAGTCCCCTTCCATGAGAGCATTCTTCTCCAGCACATCAGCCAACAGACTAGTCATAAGCCTAATAATGCACACCAGTAGCACCTGCCCAATATGTAGCCTCAAACCAGGTTCGAGGCTACCCAATATGTAGTGATGGAACCGTCCAACCAGGCCTATGACCCCCCTCCCATCAACTAAAGGGGTCAGGTCAATGATAGCTACTTCTGTGCATACTCAGAAGTGTGACGTACGCATGACAACTGTGTTTCTGATGTGGTACTCCTCCAGAATTCCTTCTCCATTTATGTCTTGGTTGTTGCCATCATCAGAGTTACCGACACGACTCCCTCCCTATGTATGCCTTCAGGCCCGCCTCTTGCCTGATGGGGGGGGGGGGGATGTTCCCCAGTTTGTTACAGTTGCAGTCTTTGTGATAAAGTGTATTGAGATGTAGGGATAACAGACACTACCAGATGAGAGCCATGAAATGTATATGAAAATCCATAGGTTTACCCTATGCTATCCATTGGCGTTTTCATGCAATTTTCATGACCTATGAATTCCAGAAACCTATGAATTTTTAACGTTCCCCTGGGATTTCATAGGTACAGTTTGTTGGAAAATACCATGAATTCTGTGTGAAAACAGTGTGAATTAGTATGTGGAATTTCCATGAAAGTTTTCCATGGAATACCCATGAATTTTCTTGGAACTCATGTCATGGTATTTCATAGCATTTTCATGCCTGAATTTCCTAGCAATTTCATGGGATTTTCATTGTCATCCCCCAAAAATTAATGCGAATGAAAATGCTATGAAATTGCTTTCATGCTGTTTTCATACATGGAATTTGAATGCCATACATACATGATCAGACGTATAATAATCGGTAGAACTTGGCATCAATGAAGGCACACATACTCTTTATCCGCACTTTCCAACTTGCTCTATTGAAAATCCATCAACCCAGCCAGTTACCATCGGTGGTACCCTTCTGTACAGTAATCCATTCAACTACTGCCTTTGGGGTTTTGAGTCACAAGGCCTAAATACCAGGGCAGTTATAAGACAGGCATCTTTTGAGGAAGTATAGGTAGGGGAGGGGGTTGGTCTTCGATGCATGCAGCTACAGAGAGAGCAGTCAGTTCAGATGAAAAGTTTCATTTTCCAGACTAGCTACATGTATATAGCAGCTTTACCCAACAACCTACTGGGACCTTCGTCCTGTTACCGAAGACCTTGAGTGGCCTAGGGCTCACCTGCACTTTTCAGTTCCTTGATTATGAGTCTGAACTATTTTGCAAGTAGAACTTGTACCACTTATCTAACCTATTTAGAAGCTACATATGAGCTCCTCATCCAGAGGCTATTGTTACAGCCAGGATCTAGCGATTACATGACTGGCTCTCAGGGTTAAAATAGTTACAGTAATTTTGCCTACCATTCAGCAGCAGACTCTCCTTGATAGTCCCAGAACTTCAACAGCAATAGTAGTTTGCAACTAACTGACCAGCAAACCCAAGAAAAGTCTGAAAACACGATGCAGCTACCTGGCCTTATGCTATCAATCTCCAACAGCTGCTTACTTTAGATACTTATGCGCCTTTTCATTTCCATGGCATTTTCATTGGAAAGCAAGCTCACACATCAAGACTTTCATGGGATTTCCATGCGATTTCCATGTTACTGATTTTCACTGCATTTTCATACATTGGAATTCACATGGCTTTCATGGGATTTCCATGTGACTGATTTTCACTGCATTTTCATACACTGGAATTCACATGGCTTTCATGGGATTTTAAGAGCCTGAACACTCATGTGTTTTTCATAGCTCTGAAGTCATACCATTTTCATAGGTTGTGAGAATTGAGATCATTTTTCATGGATAATTCATACGTAATGAAAATCCTATGACGCGATTTTCATGGCCATTTTCATGGGTTAGCAACACCTTTTCCTAGGTACATTTCATGGCAATATGACCTGGTAGTGAGAACAGAAAACAAGCAGGGATGATGCCATAAAACAGTTGTGTTCAACACCATCTTACATATCTTTCCACATAATACATGTATAATGAGAAAAGTATGTAGGGTGTTGTATACTGAACTGTTATATGCCATCATCCCTGCTTGTTTTCATACTTTTTGCTGTTCTGTTATCCCTACATCTCCATACATTACATTACATTTTTAATGCACTTGTTTACCTCATTTTTATAGCAGCATACTTGATAGCATCATAGATTATATAGCTCTTACCGGGATAGGCGACGGATCACGTGCGCCCAACGTCGCAATTCATAAGCGCTTTTCCAGTCCGCGTTGTGCTAAATGAGTTGAATTTTGCAGCTGTGGACGCACACTTACCTTCGGGCAGTAGCCATAAATCACAAAGAAGGCGAAGAAGACGATGAAGTAGAGCAGTTTCGGTGGTTCGAATGAGACGGGTGAGCCATGTTCGGTGTGGGCATTAATTGGGAAGGGCATGGGGTTAGTTTGTTTACCAGAATAAGGCGCGTTCAGAAGGAACAGCTTGGTGTTAAAGGCGGCTCACAGACTTTGTGGACCTGCATTACGGAGAATGTTCACCCTATTTGTCCGCCAAGCCTTGAATTTGGTAGCATTTGGGCTAAAGTTTTGTATTAGCTTATGCTTTATAAATTTGTTTGTGTTTCAATAACATGCAAATCTAAAATTCCGAAGGCCTAGCTGCCTTGTCAGCCACAGATTTTGTGTACCTTCTGGCAACATATGATTAGGACACTAACTCCAACTGCATCGTTGAGCCACTGTTCTACATGTGTACCTTTGCATCATGCATCTCAGATTCAGATTCACTGCTTTGCTTACTAGTTTTAACCTTGGGATTTACCTGTGTGCATGTGACATTTGTCCCTGACAAGAGCAATGTCGGAATGACATAATTATGAAATTTGTTTTCCCTATCAGGATGCGGTCTACTTAGTGTTCACAGGAAGAATGACGCAGAGAAGAGGCAGAGGAAATTGAGGCAAAGATATCAAGTGACATCTTTGCTGTGTCAATTCCATTGGAACTGGTCACTGTTGCTATGCCCTAGCATCAGCAGGAGTAGTCTCATGCCCAGCCCCATCTACATGCGCCCCCGCGGAGAGGGTTTGGTCTTTTGAGTGCGATTTCTTGTCACTAACACCTTTCCCATCTGGAATTTGAGATGGCCAAGAGTGCGCACGTAATTTACAACTAATTATCGTGGATTACGTCACCGATCGAGCGAGGAGTCAGGAACAGCTCAGTTAACTTAACAAAGACTTACTTCGTTGTTGGTTGATGACACCCCTTCGCAGCTTCTAAGAACCTATCAGCCATCTCCAACTTCGAAAATCAACGGTTTATGGCAATACCGGAATAACGAAGTAGTCCACCGCCCTTCTGCTAGCTTCGGGGGTTAGGTACATTGCTGACTGCTTGAAGGGAGGGTTGCATGACAAATTGTACAGAAAGGAGTGTTTATCTTCAAATTTCTCTGATAATTGCATTCTTAGTGCAATCAGCGCTTCATCAATTACACCTACGCTGGACACGCCTCTCACAAAAATGCAACTCAAAGGACCGTTCTCCACCGGTGGGCGTGGATGTCTGGGCACGAGACTACAGCAGGAGAGCTCTGATATTACAAGTCTAAGAATTGATTTCGTTCCATTTATTTGTAAAGTGATGACATAAAAAAATGCACAAGTATATACAACAAACAGGGTCAGTCTGTGGCAGAACTAGTGGTCTGTACATTCCTACGTAAAGCCTTTGACCTCTGGATCGTTTTCTTTGTGGCTTGTTTGTGTAACTCAATCCACGAACTAGCAAACGCAAAACCACGGATTGTCACCCATAGTTCGATCACCATTTTCAGTAGCGTCTGGGCATCCTCTTCATCAGCATCTGCTGACAACGATCTCCAGAGGGAAAGGACGTCCTCATTTGATCCAATGCTGCCGAGGAGCTTTTGTTTGAAGCCATCTGTGATCATGTGTGCTGGTGTCTTCCTCAGGTGATCACGCACCTCCTCCTCCATTGCAAGGAAGAGAGTATATGTGTTCTCACTGATGTGGAACAGACCTCCACGATCAATCATACTCGTCCAGTTTTCCACATTATCTGATTCATCACTGTCATCATCTTCACCAGACAGATCCATTATCAACAATATCAATTCTTCCTTCTGGGGGTGAGTGGATGACTCGAGACGTTTCCGCAATTTGTGGCAGACGTAGCCAGCTGCATAGTGCAGTGCATTTGTTTCTTCAACTGTAAGTTGGGACTTCGCACTTGCACTTACTTGACACTCGCTGGAATGAAACTTTGCCTTTACCACCTCTTTAAAAAGTATGTCAGTGATGTACTGATAAAAGGCAGGGTTGGGCTTCACGGAGGTGGACTTGACAAGAAAGGCGGTCCACTTTGCTTTGAAATCAGCAGATGTTCGTAGGCAATGGTATGCTCCCCACATCTTTTCTCTACGTGTCTTCATTGCAGCTGCCCGACTCACAAAACAGGTTTGAAGGCTGGAGGTAAGTTCCTGACTAAACTGGATATACATTTGCTGATGTTTATCTTCTTTCAGCCACGTGAATAATTGGTCGGCAGTTTCCAAAGCAGCTTTGGCATGAGGAGATGGCAGCTTGAAGGACTCATCTTTCAGGACGCTTTGTATTGCAGCTGTGAGCATTTGCTGACCTGGAGAAGAAAACAGCTCAGTTCATCATTGGCCACACTTGGCAGACATAAAGTCCAGGTTACATGCACTGAGCTCTAGCTACAAACTGCACTAGCTAAGACTTACTCTGTAGCTCCATGGAGGCCATTCACGACAGAAGACGGCACTCGGCACTTTCGTTCCCGCTTATAAACGCTTGACAGCAAGACGTAGCGCAACGCAGTCTGACTTGAAAGTTGCGAGGACTTGCCAGCTGATAAATTCCAAATGTAGCGCGCAGGAAGTCCAACTTCCGGGCCAACGCGGAGTGGGCGTGAAAAACGCGACGTCACCTATCCCGGTAAGAGCTATATAATCTATGATAGCATTCACTCCGCACACAGTACACAATTTTGAGTTGAAAGTTCAAAGTTGCTCTACGCATGCGCACATATGAAGAAAATGGCATCGCACATGAAGCCATAGTTATTCAGTGGGCGGTTTCAAGCGCCTCGTGAGACTTCGAATTTGCCAAAAAGTGATGGGGTCGTGCACTACTCAGTGTAAAATGCTGCTGTTTTGTGCAAACAACGTCGTGACGGAGTCAGCCAAATTTCAACTAGCCCGTCTGAAGAACGAAGAAGAAGTAGAAGAAGAAGAAGAAGAAAACCGATTTTTGCGGTTTGGCGACTTTTTGGCACGGTACTTTCGCGACGGTTATTCACGACACTGGGAGTCTTCTGGGCCAGGAAAACACTCGAAGACAATAGTAAGTTGTCATAAAGGCTTATTTGCTGCCCATTTTTGAGATTTGGAGAGATTTGGGAAGATTTTTTTGTATTAGCTTCTATTGCGTGTCCGTTATATCCCTACATAAAGAGTCTACCGACTCTATGATATTGCCGTGTAGGTCAAGAGCCACATTGTGCCACCGTGTGCGTGCTTAGGCCCAACCCACTTAAACTACAGACAAATATCAGCTCTGGTGACTCTAGCATCAGATTCCAATGCTGGTGACTCTAGCATCAGATTCCAATGCTGGTGACTCTAGCATCAGATTCCAATACTGGTGGCTCTAGCATCAGATTCCAATGCTGGTGACTCTAGCATCAGATTCCAATGCTGGTGACTCTAGCATCAGATTCCAATGCTGGTGGCTCTAGCATCAGATTCCAATGCTGGTGACTCTAGCATCAGATTCCAATGCTGGCGTCAGATTCCAATGCTGGTGACTCTAGCATCAGATTCCAATGCTGGTGACTCTAGCATCAGATTCCAATGCTGGGGACTCGGCCGGACCAACCATGTGCATGACATTCATGCATGCACTGCATATGTACGTATTATCATAGAGTCGGTCGACTTCTGAAGTGTAGAAAGGATACATGTACTAGATAGCTACCTACAATGCGAGAGCTCTGTACAAAATCAGTTGCTGAAAACGCTCTTCGCATGTAGCTAGCTATAATACACGGATTTACATGTAATATATACCTGCTAAATCGTAACTACTGAAGCAGAGATTCATTTTTATTGCCCAGGGGGCGAAGAGCCGCCACCACCAAGGCCCCCATCACCGCCACCACCAAGGCCTAAACCACTCCCACCTCCTCCCCGGCAGCGCCGGCCGTTGCGTCCCCCACCTCCTCTTCCCCCACCTGCTCCCCGGCAGCACCAGCTGTTGCGTCCCCCTTCTCCCCGCCGCCCCCGCAGCCTCTCTCCCCGACCTCGCCCTGTTGGACCTCCTCCTGCGATGTAAGCTGATCTGTTAAATTGGGAAAAGGCTCAGAGAAAGTAGTCTTCACAGAACAGAGCATCTGTCACCAAAATATTCTTCTCTCTTTGAATCCGTAGTTGGAGGAGGTTTAGGAACTGAAGGTGCTGTGGCGCGGGCCATCGAGGCAGAGGCCGCGGGCATCATGGAGCTAGAGGATGTGGACGTTGGCCAATAGGGCCTATACTAAACGTAAGTATATTATTAGTAGATTACAATAGCTATAGAGTCTATGGCGATGTACTCCAATATTTACCTGTGCAGATTACCAACTGTGATGTGCCTTGTTCCCAGACCCCCCCCCCCCCCCCCCCCCCCCCCCCCCCCGCCCCCCCCCCCCCCCCCCGCCCCCACTGGGGCTGAGACAGCTGTATTGTGTGCAGTTGTGCGTGTGTGCCGTGCTACAGCTGCTCTGCATGTAGCTGCTACCTTGCCTCGTTCCCAGACCCACACTCTGCTTAACCGTACTGCAAGCAACGGAAAGCTGGGTGGGGCCTGGAAACGAGGCTAGCTTCTACCAGGAGCCATGGAGAGGAGTGTCTAACTCATTGTGCTGTATGCGAAACATGTATTTCATATTTAGAAATAAACATTCCACATGTGTGTGTATTCCGCGAGTACAAGTTTGGTAGCTTCCCACACTATAGTAGTTGACCACAACTAGTTGCTCTCCATCCTGAACCTAGTCTATCCAGCTAGACCAATTCTTCAGGAAGTTGTGGGCAGGTTTCCCTACACCCTGCCCACAATTTCCTGAGAAAGAGAAGAATTGGTCTAGCTCGATAGACTATCCTGAACCGTAAGCTGTACCAGCTATGTAAGCTTACTTGCATTGTATGCTTCCTTTCAGGACTGATATTCAATTTGAAGTCGGACATTGCCCCTGTAATTGCTGCTGGGCACACTCTAGTCTGACCTTTGGAGCACGGGTGCAGTACGTCTCATCTTAGCAGGTGAGCAGGTGTCACTATTGAGGAACTGTGTATTCGCTGTCAAGTGAAACCAAAATTGAATTTTCACTGTTCCAGATATGGTCCACACATTGTACATTGATAGACCTGCTTTTACACGTTTTACAGAGTGAGGTTAGGGAGGGGGGTTCTGGACAGTAGGGGGTTTCCGGACAGTAGGGGGTTTCCGGACAGTAGGGGGTTCCAGACAGTAGGGGGTTTGCGGACAGTAGGGGGTTTGCGGACAGTAGGGGGTTTGCGGACAGTAGGGGGTTTCCGGACACAGCCCCAGCTTTCACTCTCTAAGAGCATTTTTTGCTAATAAGTGTACATCGTCAGAAAGTTTGAAGGCAGGGTATACATGTGCACTTACGGAAGAATTGCTGAAGGAGTGAATGTGGGTGCCGGTGTGAATGGCCTTACATGCAGACTCCTTGGATTCATATGCCTCATACCCAGGCCCACACACGGAATGTGGAAGAGGGCCTGGTGACACTTGGCAAAATTTCCGTATGTGCTCAGTCAGCATAATTGCATAAGTTTCTTACTTGGATGCATTCAAATTCACATGGAAGGTAGCTGTTGGTGATGGCTACCCTTATGGAAAAAGTTGTAAGAATCTTATAACATTCTTATAAGATTGACCTAAATCTTATAAGAAATCTCCATATAATTAAGTACTATTTCTTATAAGAGAATTGGGACATTCTTATAAGAAATTTATAAGAATCTTACGAGAATCTTATAAGAATCTTATAAGAATGTTCTTATGAGTTTCTTATAAGAATGTCCCAATTCTCTTATAAGAAAAAAGCTTATAAGATTCATACAAGAATCTTATAAGATGAGAAAAGCTTATAAGAATCTTACAAATCATCTTAAAATTCAAGTGTATTGCTTGGGAGCACAAATTCTGTTGTCTACAAACATGTATTGACAAGTAGCTAGCTTCGCTCGCTCAGCTACTTTCCCCTCATTTGCCTACGTGAGCAATCTGGTGCCGGACAGCCCTCTGTGCAGCGCAGAGCTGCTGCTCCCCGATTGCATCGATCTGCTTCAACTGTAGCCTCGTGGTACGAGGCTACTTCAACTGCTGCTCCCCGTTTGGGTCCGCTTCAGCTGCTGCTCCCCGAGTGCGTCCGCTTCAGCTGCTGCTCCCCGAGTGCGTCCGCTTAAGCTGCTGGTCCCCGATTGAGTCTGCTTCAGCTGCTGCGTCCCTGATTGCGTCTGCTTCGGCTGCTGGTCCCCGATTAAGTTGCGTCCGCTTCAACTGCTGCTCCCCGATTGCATCCGCTTGTAGCCCCAGCTGTTCTGGAAGATTCCAGCCCATGCCCGGGCCCAACATTCTTGAGGTTCAGTAAATTGAAGTAGGAAGGTCACACATCACTAGTCTAGTCCCGCCCCATGCACAAACATCCCACTTCCGTCACACACACACAGACACACGTTAACTTAGCTAACATCTTAATATATTGATGCATACTCTAGTCACTGTAGCTGTAGAGCTGTGAAGCTAAAGCCTAAACTGCCTAACCAAAACTATGACCTTGCTGGCTTATCAGATAAGCTCATGAACCATGAAGGCACAGCAGACAGCTTAGCACAACACTGTACATGTACGTACATATATAGCTATACAAATGCCGGCATGCCACTTAGCTTGTATGAACTTACCAAGTCTCAACTAGCCCTCTCAAAATATTTGCAGCTGTAGCTGAGTGAGAGTCAATAGCAGCTAGAACTATACTATAGCTATAGCAAAACTAAAAGGAAGTCTAGAGCTACTCACTGCTACTGCAACTTGCTAGACTCCAACTCTAAAGCAAACTTCACAACAAGAAATTTCAAATGAAATGGGCAGCTGCTGCATGTACAGTACTCAGACTGTTGGAGCCAAAGTAATTACTGCATTACTGGCCATCATGATGTGAGTGTATAAAGCTGAAGTGCTGCAAGAGCTACTAACTAGCTGTGAGATGCTTATACAGTGAAGTAGCTTTGCATCAACTATATTGTAGGTAGCCTGGGAAGTGCTACAACCACAACCCTGCTAAGGCTTCCTGATGATGGACGTACATCACACCACCTCACAGACCACTTACATAATTTGCAGCGCTTCAGAGGTTGTGCAAAGGTAGGTAATGAATTGGCTCTACTGCATAATTCAGCATCCTATAATATAGCTACACAGCTACGCATGATGGACCTTCAAAAATGCACTCCAGACATGGCCACATAAAAGTCGCAGCTATAAGAAAGCTGGAAGTCTTATAAGAATCTTATTGAATTCTTATAAGAAACCAAAAATCTTATTGAGATGTCACAAGACTTTCGGATCTTATAAGAAATGGCCAAATCTTATAAGAAAACATGATTCTTATAAGATTCTTATAAGATCTTATGACTTTTTCCATAAGGGTAAGTAGGAGGTGTCTTGAAAGCTAGAACAGCAGTTTTATCAAACGGCTACACTTTTCACTTGGTAAAGAATGTAATTACTACGCATTCTACCCAAAATCAAGACTGCTGACCTCAGCACATATGGGAATTTTTGCCAAGTGTCACCAGGCCCACTTCCGTGTTCCGTGTGTGGGCCTTGGTATGAGGCTAGGATTCATATGGGCTCTTCAACGGGTATATGGACCATACACAAACAGCTAGTGTATACCAGGTGCTCTACCCCGGGGACGGTAGTAGTACCCCCTCCCCACATTGCCTGGGTCCTCATGTACTGGACTCTCTCTACCTTCCGTGCCGGGTGGAGAGGGGCTAGTGGCTAGACTGAGTCCTCATGTACTGGACTCTCTACACCTTCTGTGCCGGGTGCAGAGGGGCTAGTGGCTAGACTGAGTCCTCGTGTACTGGACTCTCTCCACCTTCCGTGCCTGGTGGAGAGGGGCTAGTGGCTAGTCTGAATCCTCATGTACTGGACTCACTCCCCCTTCCGTGCCGGGTGGAGAGGGGCTAGAGGCTATAGACTGAGTCCTCATGTTACATCCTGTAGGTCCGTATGGAGACTGTTTCTATGCTACGAGAAGAAGTTCTTACTCAAGATAAACCGTACACAGCTGTACACCAGTGGCACACATTATACTGCAAGATTTGTCCATCGTAGTCTCTGCAACAGACTCCAAAATCATCGTGTAGAACTTAATTGTAAATTTAATACTAATCTTGCCATGGTTTGTAATCAAGTACAATTTGGGGATTTGTATGCATAATATGTGTAATGGTAATGATAATCAGTGGGACTCGAACTCAGGACAGAGCCTGAGTTGATCACTTGAGACTCTGACTCCACTGCACACCGTATAATGTATGTGGTATGGCTGCTCAACGTCTCACCTTGGAATGTGGATGGGTGGAGCAGCATATTGAGGTTCATAATGGAGTCACTCCCCCTTGCCCCTGCTCCCCCTTCCAGCTGCTGGGTCTCCCCCTTCTCCCTCAGCTGCAAGATGTCACTCCATGAGACCCAAGTGTCCCTCTGGTGCATGGTGATGCACATTAGGCTCTCGGTGGCAGCTGCATGGTGATGCACATGTAGGCTCTCGGTGGCAGCTGCATGGTGATGCACATGTAGGCTCTCGGTGGCAGCTGCATGGTGATGTACATGTAGGCTCTCGGTGGCAGCTGCATGGTGATGCACATGTAGGCTCTCGGTGGCAGCTGCATGGTGATGCACATGTAGGCTCTTGGTGGCAGCTGCATGGTGATGCACATGTAGGCTCTCGGTGGCAGCTGCATGGTAGCAATGTTTATAATGAGCTGTGTACAGTACATTTCCCTGAATTTAATTGCAGACAGTAGCTAGCATTTCATACAGTATTTTTAAACAACACTTTCATGCAACTATTCGTATGACTACTGCATTATGTATGATTCAAAATCAGCTGATTGCTTGCAATAGCTAATTAGCTAATAATAATTGATTAGAAAACTGAAGTTGATTCTCTATGGTAGAGAGCAGTGCATATAAATATTATGGGTGTGGAAGATTGATTATGATGCATGCATGAGTGATGTATCGATCCCATAGCCCTCATCAACACTTACGCTATTGGGTAAGAATTAGCTATCAGGAGCCAATACTAACTCTCAAACCCGGGCTAATAATAGATCCAACTCCACCCTAATGCTAAGTCACATGACCTGTAGGCATAATTATAATAGTTTTGATAACCATTATGCAAAAAAAAAGCCTAGCAGCCTTCCCTCCATGCCAAAGGAAAACAAAAGAACCAGGAAACCCCAGAACTTGAGGAGGAAAGAGAAAAAAAAAGAAAAAAAATACAACCTAGCAACAACCCATCCCTCCGTGACAGGTCAGACACCGAAGTGTAAGCCTCAGGAGCGCTGGATAGGCGTGACTGGAATCACAGGAGGCTAACCTGCTTTCTACCAGAACACCTTTAGCTTCGGTGGTCAGATGGGAACCGGCGTACTCGAGCTGCTAGGCGGGGAAGTCGAGAACCGGTATGTACGGAGTGGCCCAGACTCGTACTCGGTTATTGGGGAGGCGAACACTCAACCCCCAGGCTGCAAAGCAAGTGCTTAGCGAGTGTGCCATCCCGACTTCCCGCCAAAACTTGCTGCAAATTTAATATTTAAAACCCAAACCGGAAGTAGCCTGTTGCGCATGCGCGCAGCCTTTGAACCTTCGAGCATAAAGGTGGCCGAGTCCAAATGCATGAAATGAAGGTCTTCATAGTAGTAATTTACTCTGCTCTTAGCTGCATGGAATCACTAACGAAGTTTGGAGTCAGCATTGAACTGAGTTGGTGAGGAGACTAAGCCGGGCAGACGAAAAGAAGCGTGTGGTGTCTGAAACTTCAAAGACATTATTGGTCTTACTTTGCTACTGTGACGAGGAAGAATGTGCTGTCACCGAAAGAAACGTTTATGGAGGACGTCTGGGTTTTGGTGAGTGTCATTAGCGAGAAGAAAGTAGTCCCTAGTTGTCTGCTTTAACAAAGGAAAGCAGTAGATCTACAGAGGCATGGCTTTATATTTATAATCAGGAGAAGACAGCAAGGAATGTGAAGAGCAGTACACACACACACACACTTGGGTTCTATTACCGGACTCGCGTTAGTCGCGCAAGCCAGCCTCTTTTTTTTTACGAGGGGGTGCGCGCAGAGGGAGAGGGAAAAAGAGTCTGGTGACTTAAGCCAACATTTCGTTTTCTCTTGGAATGTAATGAACTGTAACAAATGAAATTGTCACTTGGTAGCTATCCAATTATTGCCCACAACTTTCAAATAATTATGCGACTGCAAGCGAGTTGGAGGAGCTCGAGACTCGGGAAGCTCTGGAGAGTAGTAACCGTTGGAAGGTGAGCAACTGAAAAGCCTTCAGCAGTATATATACGTAGTAACAAGGCGATTTTCCAGTGCCGGTTAGAAGTACATCCGTCCACTGAAGGAGTTCTTCACTGCTAATTCTTGCTTGGGGCACAACCTTGGATAGCCTAGTTGCGCTTTGCAGCAATGGCAATCGCACACACTCATGCACACTGAATTACGCTATGAAAATCGTGTGACTGCTGCAATCTCATTGGCTCTACCCACATTCCGGCAGAGAAGCAAAATGTTGGCTTAATTCACCATACTCTTTATCCGGGCGCGCCCCCTTGTAGAAAGAGGCTGGCTTGTGAGACTAGACTCGTGTGCTCAAGTTTGGGAGGGACTTGGCCTACCACTTCCCGTCATGTGACCTCTACATAGCAGCTGCCAGGTACATTCTTCATACACTGCTGGAGAATCTTCTGTATACCACCAACGACCTTGAATTCCAAATTTGCCAAGCAATTGCCATTATAATATGCATACACGAACACTGTATAACGCAGTAGCACATGTTCGCCCCTAATGCCCTATCTATTGCAGCTGCATGCTTATCCTTCTGTGTTCTATGAACACATAGTTTTCATTGGTGGCTTGTTATCAAATGAGCCTCATTCCCAGGCCATTCCCACTACCAGTATTTGCTCGCTTACAGTATGAAATACGGTGGGGGAAGGCCTGGGAGATCTGGTCATGTGCAGTGCCATTAGGTAGACAGATGGTAGACACACAGAGGGCGGTACCCAACGAAGAATCTTGACGTCCTGCTTTGTATTGTCGGTCTGAGGCTGGATGTGAGAGCGTTCGCAAGGTGGACGATCACTACCGTTTGTAGTTCACAATGCCACGGACAGCTCGACTATTATAATTGTTAGGCACCACCCCCCATGTGTCTACCCTCTGTGAACCTGACGTCATTGCATGTGACTATATCTCCTCCACCTTCCCCCGCCGTATTTCATGCTGGAAACGATCGAATGATGGCGGTGGGAACGACCTGGGATCGAGGCTAGTAGCAAATGCCATTGGTCAAGGTATCCATCTCTAATGTTGGTAACAATGGTAACCATGGTAACCATGGTATTGGCGGAAAGGAGGTTGTTCCCTCTGACCAGTGGGATCGTCTCCGTTCCAATACTTGTTGTGATCTAATCGTGCACCCTCTGAATGTTACCTGCAGTGAATGACTTTCCCGGGAGACCCAGTGCACGGGAGGTGCTAGTGCAGTGAAGCTCATAGCAAGACTTCAACGAGGTACAGTCATCTAGCTATGCACACAATCTACCGCATTGATGCGGAGGTTATGCTATTTACCCTGGGAGGTGTGGTCAAGGTGGAGCTGAGGCTAATTTTCCCATGATTACATAACCACCAAGTCAACAGAGTAGATATCCGACTTCTACCACAGTACTAGTCAAGGTGAGAAATTTCCCCATGATTGCATACCGTATAGCGCCAAATTTTCGAGGCGCATAATTTTCGCGGTTGGTCTCGGACCGCGAAAGTTAAGCTCGCTAACATTTTTCAATACTAGTAGCGCCCAGAGGATAGCTATCAATCACAGTGAATTGTCCCGCCATGCAAACATGGAGCACACACTCGATATCTTGCATTCAGAGGCGACGATTCATTGGTATCATGACTACCAAGACAGCTGAGATCCGGGATGCAGCTATCGCTTATTGGTGAACATTTGCCTTGTATGAGAAAGCCTGGGAATCCCTTCACTGTGGCAGTGATGAGATTGAGTGTTACCGTGTCACAAAAACTACGAACGATTGAGTGTGCACATCGTCCCGCACTGCTGGTTTAATTGTGCGTGGCGCCGGCTGCAGCATCAGACTGGGCATGTGACCTTTGACCCTCAAACTCCTGAAGCTGGGACTAGATCTAGCTAAGTATGTAAAAGTAAATAAAAATGATCTGCTTTCTAGAAAGTAGTTTAGGCTATAATCCATTCCAGCGCTACAGTCCAGTGATTCACTGCCTTCCTGGTACTGGCTGTGTAGCACTGAGTGGCAAGTATGAGCTGTAAACTCAAGTACTTATCAAGGTATCACACACAAGTTAAATAAGGACATCTTACAGTCCAGTGTGTGTAGCAGGTATACAGTCCAGTGTGTGTAGCAGGTATACAGTCCAGTGTGTGTAGCAGGTATACAGTCCAGTGTGTGTAGCAGGTATACAGTCCAGTGTGTGTAGCAGGTATACAGTCCAGTGTGTGTAGCAGGTATACAGTCCAGTGTGTGTAGCAGGTATACAGTCCAGTGTGTGTAGCAGGTATACAGTCCAGTGTGTGTAGCAGGTATACAGTCCAGTGTGTGTAGCAGGTATACATGTAGCTGCAGTTTTCCCTGCACTGCGTATGAAATTTTCTGTTACTTGGAAAATGGATGTAAGTAGTGACAATTCAGAATGACCTTGGGATGGCCACCCAGCCATTGAGTGCTGTGCTATTAGATGTGAATAGTTGTCAGTACACTTATCAATTGAAGTGGTGTCGCTGTTCTTTCACTTTTTTGATGTGACTTCCCTCACCAGGTGAGGAGACAGTGATGGAGTTTGCCAAATATATCCAAGGAGACAAAACCGCCTGCCTGAGAGTACTCCCAGCAAGCCTCAGGTGAGAGGTTCATTTGTTGTTGTTTCAGTGTCCCATTCCCAGTCTCCAAACCTCACTCCCCTCCCCCTGTGTGTGGTAGGCATGGGTCACTTCCTCCCCCTCCCCAGAAGTGATCCAGGAAACTTTATAACAAGGAGGAGGTGCTATTGTGTGAAAGGCTGTTTGATTCTAGAGGTGCTATGTACCTTCTAACACATGATGCAGCCGAAAAACCACACGAAGCAACTGAAAAAATGGATTTTTGTCATCAAGAGGGGCTCTTGTGGCAACTTTGCACATTTCACTGCCCTGCTAGTGCTTTCCGCCTCCGTACCATCTTTCCTACCACCATGCACGGCGTGGTGATCACACAGAGTGATGGTGAACCGAAGGTGTGCCCATGGGTGTGTCCTTCAGTGTAACATGGAGGCCCATAGCTTCCCTATGCAGTAGATAAGGTCACCCCCTCAGCATCTAATAGGCATGGTCACTCCCTCTCCTCCATATCCTTGTTCCCAGTCCTCCATCATGGCTTGCAGTGCATATTGCAGGAGAAAGTGTGGTAAAATTTGCACTCCTCTGAACGTAGGTACACCTTGAGTACTCTGTGAGGAAAGGCCTACTCAGGTTGAAACGTTGTGTCATTAAAATTATTGCATCTCGGTCACGAATTTTGAGCACTCCTACCTACTATGCACTATTGACCCAGTAGCCGAACCTAGTAAACCAGTCCTTGTTCGGCACCCTTCCCCCTACTTTTGATGTACTGTCTGTTCAGGAGTGTGCATCGCATGTGAGTTATTACAGAGGCCTGCCAACTCTCTCAGATTTACTCTGACTGCATGTCACACAATCAATGTCGAGTGGCTCACCTTCATTATGAGTGGTGGATTCCAGTTTTACCCATGCTTCTTTCTACTGGAGCCGGTTGTTTATCGTGTGGGATCGTAGCAGGTATGAGGCTTGTGGGGTTAGCTTTGCTTGACCCAATACCTTAAGCCTGGTCATGCACTCTGACCTTCCTACGCCTGGCATGGTTTTGTACTACCCTTAAGCCCCCATGGCATCTTGGCCTAGCACCTCTGGGATCATACCTGGGATCATACCTTGCTCTTTAACCAGAGTGATTCTTTGCCATACATCTGCTCAGGAGTGGCTTCAATGGCTGACATGGATGAGGTTTCCAATTAACTCCAGCTGCTTGGATAAGCAGACTTGTTTTCGCTCTTGTCAACACACACAGGAATTAACCCATCCTCCTTTAGAGTAGCCACTTCCCTTCCTTGCTCATTGCCTTACAGTTGAGAGATTAAGATAGTTTATTGTGAGGAAGCACAGTACATGCGAGAAGATGTTCAGAATGACCAATCAGATTTGACCTCTGAAATTCCTTTGAGGTACAAGAATGTTGTCCCCCTTTCTCCAGGCTAGGGTCTGTCATGCCATGGAAACCATTGTGTGGCGTTATTCTGAATAGCATCACAATTTAAGTCCCAACTTGTTTACAGACTACCGTAGTCGCGCGTTATTAGGCGCATGCGCCTATAACTCCACAGGAAGGAAATATGCGCCTATAAGCGAGATGCGCCTAATAACAAATATTTTAATAATGACATTCCTCGAATAGGAAGTGCACTTCAATTGGAATTATAGCTGTTTTCCACTCCGTATGATCAAAAACGGCGGAGTTTCTGAAAGAAGACTGCAGCGCTTAACAGCGAGTACCTGGAACAAGAGTTGAACCTGCGCCTAACAGCGAATATGCGCCTAACACGCGACTACGGTATGCTAAGAACATGAGCTGAGGTAGTGTCATGTGACTACGATATGCTAAGAACGTGAGCGGAGGTAGTGTCATGTGACTATAGTCTGCTGGATTTCATGGTAGTAGCACAAACAGCATTCCAGTGCAGACATATAATCAGATGCCATTGTTACTAAGCAGCAGTGAAGTTTACATATGAACAAGAAGGCACTTGACCCAGAGGTGGGGACTTCACCTTTTGTATTCATAGTGACCACAGTACATCCTGTTCCAAGAAGTTCCAACACCCACTTTTGAAATTGTTACCCAAACAAGTATCATGCCTGCCCAACACTCAACATGTGATCAAACAATATACACGTACATGTACCTTGACTCATCCTCAAGGCAGATACCTATTGAACTGAACTGCTGTCTACAATAAATTAACTGCATGTGCATTGCATCTGTCATGGGTTTTCTGTGATCACACTGTTACCGGTAGTTGTGTAGTTGTCTTCTCAGTCAATGAGTCACCACGCCCTCCTTAGCACATAATCATGGCGACAGAATGGATCATTCATGATCCCAGCTCATACACAGCTGCCATGCACTGACAGTGCTTACCAATCGTCTTCCGTGCCTAGCCTCATTGCCGTCACTTCATAATTTGTCTGTGCCATAGAGCCACACCCACTCATTGGTATCACAGCAGCTACCCCAGCTGCTGCTGACATACTTGGCTGTCCCTGTGCATCTGTGTTCACTGTGCAGAGAGCTATGTCCTCTGGAGTGTGCTGTAGTGTGATCATGTGATCAGTAAACAGAGGGCATGACTTTAACCTATTATACTCTTTGTCTCCTCAGACACTGAATGTGACGTTTGAGAAGGAGGCAGCCACCAGTGTCCCGGCAAGCCTGTCTAGTGCCTCAAACCTGCATGTTCAGCAGCCAGACCTCTCCTGCCACACCTCCTGAATAGACGGTGATCCTTGGTCGGTCCATGTCCAGCAGCCAGACCTCTCCTGCCACACCTCCTGAATAGACGGTGACCCTGGGTCGGTCCATGTTCAGCAGCCAGACCTCTCCTGCCACACCTCCTGAATAGACGGTGACCCTGGGTCAGTCCATGTCCAGCAGCCAGACTTCTCCTGCCACACCTCCTGAATAGACGGTGCCATCCAGGAGAAGACTAGTGGGCATATTTTTTCACTGACTCTCATGTGACTGCATGGCCATTGTTGCTCTCAGTGTGTGTGGTTCTGTACCTCATGAAATGTTTTACACTCTCATGATGTATTACAAAGATGCAAGTTACTGGCTGCAGGTGTCACTGTCTGTGAGCTGACCTGTTTCTGTCGAGTACTCCTGCCACTTGTAATGTTCCCAACCCCAAGGGGGTGTTCAGTAGCATGACATGCGGAAATTTGATTTGGATCAGGTCCAATCTAGCTCCCCATGTACTCATAAGAGTATGTACCTTGGAATCCGCCGATGTTACCTTAACATTGTTTCCTCCAAAGAAGACCTGTACTGTCCTCTTTGATTTCTAAAACTAACAACTAGGTAGCTCTGCCAGTTTCCCTGAGGGGAGGGTCTCCTGTGAGAGTAGCGCCAGTAGGCTTGCCTCCAATTGATGTCAGAAGAAACTCCTCACATCACAGGATTCACCATGAGGCTCGATCAATTAATGTCAGAAGAAACTCCTCATGCACATCACAGGATGATTCACCATGAGACTCTCTTCTTGTAATGACCAGTTGAAACTGATCTCTGCAGGAAGCTGCCCTCCAGGCAATGGGAAACCACAGTCCCATGACACAGTAACATCATTATAGCACTCCAACCGTCACTCTTACCCGAGCATGCGTACATAATTATTATGATCTTCAATCTGTGATATATAATTTTGAATTAGGTCTGAGAATCAGTGACCTAACCCACAAATATTGTATTTGCCCGCCACACTTGAGAAATGTCATAATCAGTGAAAATTTCAACAAAATTTGGGGCAAATGATGGATTCGAAGGGTATGCATTTTCTGTGCGATTCATGTGATTTCAGCATTCATTGATTTGTGGGTTAATATTAAAGGCCGCAGATTGTGAACCATAATTATTATTTCAGGGTAAGGATCAAGAGGCAGTTTGCCAACTTTGTCTTGGTTGCACGATTCCCTTAGTCTCGTTCCCAGGCCCATACCATTTTCGGTGCAGCACGAGCCTGGGAATGCGGCTATGTTTCCCTTGTTTTCAGCTGCATTATCAAGCAAGGTAGGATTGGGGGGACAGAAACAGAAGCCTAGCTGCATAAAGGCATTTTTTTTAGGGAGGGGATAACATCTCAAGCACAATCATGCTAACCTAATATTATTAGAGCCTGAATAATTTTGGGCCATGCATGTCTGTTCAAAAATGTTGGTGGGCATGTATGTTTTTTATAGCATTATGTTTGGGTGCAATTCGATTTGAGTTTCGCATGCTCTGCATGGTTCTCATGCCGATAATCGCAACAGATATCATGCATGCATGAAAGGCTAATACTTTCTCACACCAGACAAATTCATGGCAATTAATTTTGACTAGATATCTGGTTCTCGAGGGGTTCAATTAGTGTGCATGATGGTATTATTGAATTGAAGTATAATGTACCCATCCACATGCATGAAGTTCAACAAAGTAAAGTTTGTAAAACAGTGTACGTAATTTGAGGGGTGCTGAAGATCCAGTAGACTTGCACACAAAATTAAAATAACATCAACAATAACGATACTATACAGACATAATAACAATGGTAGTACTATAATGATTGTAGTCATAAACAATAATTATCAAAACTTAAAGATGTATCCATGGCATCTACAAACCCAGTGCGTTCTTAACCTGTTCAGAAAGTGCCGTGTGTTCTGCATCAATCAACAGTTCAATCAGGTTTCCCCAGGTGGCATCCGAACTGTCCAACCAGAGTCTGAAGATCTCTTGACAGCAGATGACGGAACCATTCCGTTTGTGTGCATGGTCTGTTTCAATGCATTTGACTTTTCGAGCGTTTGGATCGAGATCCATGAGAATTCCAACGTTCTTCCAGTCTGGAGCAATGGTCTTGATGATCTCCACTTTGTCCCCTCCAGTGGTCTTCAGCCTCATCAGCTGGGCCATCCTGGGCTTGGTGTCTACAAAACAGAGCATAGATACATCCAGGAGTAATACTAAACACGTTGTCCACAGCCTACAGCATGCATGTATTTCAGCATCAGACACAGTATATGATCATGCCTACCTGTGATGATTTGGGACCCACCGCTGGTAGGTGACTGGGTTGCTGTACCAGAGATAGTTGCATCTGAGGAATGATAATCATATATAGGAACCACAATCATCAGGAAACCATTATCATTACCACAATCTTGCACTAGCTGTATTACAGTACCAAAAATACTTCATACACTCGGGCGTACCCGTGATGACGTCAGATCCACTGGGATTCGGAGATGACTGGGTTACTGTACCAGAGGTAGTTTCATCTGAGGAAGAAACCATTGTACATGAAATAGGTGAAAAAAATCAGTCTAGCAAGAAAAGCAGAACACTATGACACTTCACAGCCACAGACAACCTTATTGTTAACTGGATGCATGTAGCTAGGTCACAGAGAAGCACGCACCATAAGTACTCTGCTGGTGCAAGTAGCTATGCATACCCAGGGAAGGGTGAGGTCCAGTTGCTGCAGAAGAGTCTGCTCTGCTGTCCACCGATGAACTATCCTGAACAGAGAAGAGCAAGAATATACACCATGAAGAAATTGTTCAGACACGATGCAAATGGGGAAATTAATGTATAGATATACCCTCTGTTTAGACAAGATGAAAATAACGCACAAGCTTACATTACACACTTCAACACACTACACACACACACTGGAGTCACAGCCTACCTCATTGAACCACATCAGACAGCCATCAGGGAGGTCAAACCGACTGTTGGTGATGGGGCACTTCAGGATACACGGTTTTCCATCAAGCAGCGTGAGTGTGGCAGGATGGGGTGACCGGTCGGAACCTAGCTCTTCTGGACAGAAGAAGGCAAAGGAATGTGCTGCCTTTCGAGAGCAGTGTAACGCTTCACAAACCTCGCTTATACTGCTGCTGATGCACTGGCGAACCTCACTACATACGCTTGCAAGAGGAATCCTGCGATTTGAAGCTCCTGAGAAAGAACGAAGCTCGATGGATAGGAAACCAGGTAGCACTGTCAGCTGAAAAGAATCGTATGGGCCAACAGAGAGGCAGATTTGGTCTCGAAAGATTTTGTCCTGCTCCAAGCCCCACTCCAGACTTGACTCCATTTTATTCTCGAGTAGGTGAACCGCCATCGACCCAAACAGTCCCTTAGGACAATATCCACTCTCGAACGTCACCAGCAGAGGGCAGGTAGGAGCTGGAGTCGTGGCAGACATTGTGGACTGGCTGCTCTCGGAGTGTGTAAGGACACACGGGATGAAATACTGAGAGGAAGCACCATCTTTCCTGAGCTCTGCTACGATGTTGAGGTGCTGCAGGAGTGCGACAAGTTTTGAAGGAGGAAAAAATTCGGTCGACTTGGCTAGCTTTTCGAAGACATCAAGTGGGAAGATTCCTTTGCGTGTGAACAGCTCGCGAAGGGATGGATCAGTGCGGTCAAATGTAAAAGTGGCAACAAGAAGGTCGGTGATCACATCAAAGAGGTACCGAAGGTCCTTGATAATGAACTCTCTGAGTTCTGGTACATCACGGTAGTAGCGAATCACTCCGACATTCTCATGGAGGAATTGCAGAGCATCACTCATTTCATCACGTGTTCTAATTCCACACTTCTGAGCAACTCTGAAGCATCGCTCGTATTCGAGAACAGGCGCCTTCAGCTGCTGCAAGATATTGCTAAACATGAGCCACGAGACAGGAGTATTCACTCTATAGTTGTCTCTGTGCTTTCCAATACGCTCCACAGCAGCTCGGATCTGCTGCACATCCTCATCGCCTTCTGACAGGTTGTTGACTGCAAGGATCAAGCGAGATTCGGAAGCAAACTGGACCATCCCCTCCCGATAAGCTTCGGTCCTTTTAACTACTGCCTGGAGAGCGTTGTCTATCTGAAGGAGGTGTTGGTCTGAAACACGGTCTTTGTGTGTGCCGACAAAGAAAGCTCTGGGCAAGATGTCAACCCTTTCACTGCCTACCATTCGGGTTACACTAGTGGACGCAATGGTAGCAAGGCTCTGAAGAAGAGTCTCCAATACTGTGAGGCCAGCCTGGTACGGTACAATGGACTCCCCACTAGAGTTGATGTACTCTACCTGATACCTGCTATTGAGCTCAAGATCAAGACGGAACACCAGGAAGAAGACGGAAGGACCACAGACAAGAATTGGAAGCAGCTCCTGAAACTCTGGCTGACCTCCTGTATCAGTGAGGTACACAGTCCAGTGGTCATCGAGGAGATCCTTCAATTTGGACCATTTCTTCTCGAAAGAATCTCCGAATACCTCAAGTGGATGTTTGGTACCTTGTTCCTCTGGTATCTGTGGCTGTGAGGAAGACTGCGGACTGGGGGAAGAAGCTGGTTGCTGACGTTGCTTGGTACGTGGGGTCCGTTTAAAGAGGTTTCGAAGAAACTTCGATAGAGAGAATGGCTCACCTGGCTGTGTCTCAACTGGAAGATTTACGGTGATTGAAGCAGGCTGAGCGATATCTTCAGGTGCAATCTTTGACACATCGCACATCAGCAAGGTGGCTTCATCGTCAAGATCCTCCAGTTCACACCAGAGCAGCCCAGACACATGTACCGTGGACTTCCTGATCTCCACACGCACAACCTTTTCAGCCACGCCAGTACTAGCAGAAGAAGAAAGACGCTTTCCAAGGAGACGACGCATCAACGAACTCTTTCCGGACCGAGGCATCCCTATGAATATACAGTGAATAGCCGTCTGATCTATGGACCCTTTCTCCTTCATAGCTCGCTCACAGGCAGCAAGACGCCTCCTCTTATCTCCTGGTTCAGAAAGACAAAAGAAGAATCATTACGGACCGTATAAAATCAACACTTCCTAAACCAGGATGAGTTTATCTCAAACAATATTGACCTCCATAGTTTCATGATGAAGGCGGAGCACATGCACAACAGCACTGAGCTCATTCACATCATACACTTCTAGCGACGACCATTACAGACAGTCAGCCACCAGTCAAGGACAAGACATTGGCTACTACACAGCTTATTCACTATGTTACACTGTGGCAGTATATCACATCAGGGAGCTACCTATACCCACACAGACCATGTCCAGAGTGTGACTGCATGTATCATGACAGCTGGGAGTACCAAGTCAGATACACACACTATGTATACTATTGTTGGCCTCTAAACTGTTTAACAAGTCAGACTCAATAGGAACTGCACAAATCATGCATGGAGTTTCCTTGACACAAACACACACACAACAACACACCACAATGTAACACATAACACACACGTACTAATCACGCACATACACACACATTACTGACACAAAAAGATCACAGTATACGTAGCTACATGTACATGTGGAACACACATGCACTTCACTTTTATCATAGCTACACAACATTGACAGATAAGTCGTTATTATCTCCCGAAAGAGCACCCATGCACGTGTGGTGCACCTTACATGCTCACTGGACAGAGGGTGGGGCTCTTTCCAGTGTTTCTGCATTCACCCCCAAAAGACCGTACACCATTGTTTATGTAGCAGCAAGCGTGTGTGTGTCAGAGCCATGTCATCTACATCACAGGAGTCACTAGCACTGTCATCTGTTCTTCATGCTCACTGTCAAGTTCAGGGATGCCACTACTCACCAAGTCATACCATCAAGCGCCTGTGTGAGGTCCCATGTATCTTCGTCTTCATGGGCAAGCCAGCATATAGCTAAACCACAGATATGACACGGATGCACAGACTCAGATTTCACACACTACACACGTAGTGCTTCTCAAAGCTTCACGAATGCACTCCAGTTTGGTCTGCCACAAGGCTAGCGCAAGGGTGGGTGCTCATTTGAGTAAACTTTGACCCTATACAGGAAATCGAACCATCAGTGGGTGGTGGGTTTTCTTTCGAGGGTGGGTGCTCTTTCGTGAGACTACGGTATACACAATGTGCACACAATACATGTACACAGAACAAATGAGGACTTGGCTTGGAATGCATCATGAGAGCTGGGAGCCATATAGACACGGTACATCTACATCGCAGTGCTCAGGATACTACAGTCATGAGCCCTGATGTTACTAGCTCCCTTGATCCAATATTATACACACACATACCTACATACAGTACTGCAGCACACACAATCATGCTTACACTGCACACAATGTCATGTGTATACTGAGTGTACACACACAGACACATGCCCAGCCAACGTACAGTAACATGCAGGTACTAATCACACATATTAAACCTGCAGTACTGACACACAATGATCACATCAAACACAAAAACAATTAACTGAATCGTCGCTCACAGCAGTACAACTGGCTGGGTTCAAATTCCAAGCATTACCCAAAGCTGAACGAGGCACTTCGAGAAGTTTGTCGGGGTCATCGCAGGACAGTGAAGCACCGAGCTGACCAACAGCTCCAGCAACAGAGTTACACAGGCAGACATCCTGGCATGTAAAGACACCTCATGCTCAAACTGATTACAGGTTTCCCATCCTGATTGGGAAGGTGTTAACACACCCCAATATGCCACCAATCTTCACCAGTGAGCAAGGAACTAGCTCAAGCTTACTGACCCTGATACAGATGGGGCTAACAGTGGGCCTTGGTAGGATGACTGTACAGGAACAATGTGCATAAGGAAATACCAACGTCACTATTATATGTGGGTACTAATTTTAGTGAATTGATCATAACTTATCGCGGGTACTATTATTACCAATACTCTGAATCAGTTCGAATGGCAACGTCACTGCTGGTGGCTAGTGCAACAGGTAGGACAAACCAATGATGCCTCAGGTCTTCCTCTCAACTCGTGGATATGCCGAGCACCTCCCCAATTACCGAGAGCCTGGGAATGAGGCCAGGTGGGATTGCTGAAGAGTGCTGTTACATTAGGATGTGAAGTATTTTACCTGAGACGCCAACTGGCGTCAAAGGAGTGTGTTCAGAATTAGATTCCTGGACCAGTTATCCTTAGCATCTTTACTGTCGTGATCAAAATGGCCTGGATTAGTTTGATTTTAAAATCAAGTACCAATAGTTGGCCATCAACTGCTTGATTCAGTATCAAACATGATTCACATCCGTCACATCCGTACCTTTGATATATTTGGCAGTGATCTTATCGGCCTGTTCGTCGAGGTCCTTCCACCGTAGAGCTCCAGTCACCTCCTTCCAGGAAGGGGTGGGGTGGTATCTGACGTAGTAGTCTACCACAGCCTCCATTTTGTGATGATGACTCTGGTAGAGGCTTCTGATCTCATCCCTCTTGGAGCGTCGCATACGAAGCTCAAGACATAGGTCCTCCCAGCGGTCCTCTACCTCCTTCATCACCTCCATGAGGTTGTCAGTGGTGAGGGTGGGGTCTGGGTGGGGAGACAACATGGGGGAGATAATTATAATGTACAATGTTGTAATTATTCAACAAGGACCAGTCATGGCCTTCCAGTTTTATAACAAAGTCAATCCAGGAGAGTCCGGTTCACATGCAAAATCCAAACACAAGCAGACACAATGCATGGGTACTACAGTGACTAAGTGGGCAGGTGGCAGGTGGGGGCACAGTAATTATTGGTGACTTTGAATCCTAACATCAGACAACACACTATTGCATAAAGTATGTCCCTTGTATTAGTGCAGTGCACTATAGCATAACGTACTTGGAGAGGGTCATGGTACTGGTGTGCTAACAAACTATACTATCAATACTTGGTCAGACTGTCACCAGTAGAGAACTTCAATTCTGAAGTGTTTCGACCACTCTTTGGTAGCCTTCTTCAATCAGTAATGCACAACTCTACTGGTGACAGTCCGACCAAGCATCAATAGTACAAGTAGCTTCCCCCTCGTTCGCCTACGTGAGTAATTCGGCGCCGGACAGCTCTCTGTGCGAAGCTGCTGCTCGAGCGCTCCCCGCGAGACTGCCGCTCGATTCGCTTCAGCTGCTGCTCGCCGCTTCCGTCCGCTTCAGCTGCTGCTCCCCGATTGCGTCCGTTTCGACTGCTGCTCCCCGCCGACTGTTCTGGAAGATTCCAGCCCATGCTCGAGCTCAATGTTATCGAACATTCTTCGCAGAGTTCGAGGTTCAGTAAATTGAAGTCACATGTCACTAGAGTAACTCATCAATTTCCGGACACCATATATATTCGGACGCGATTTCTTCAAATCCAAAGGAATAAAACTGCTGTCTGTAGTAGTAAACAATAGATAGTAAGAGATGTCGTCGGTTCCTGGAAGAACCAGTTGTCGAATCTACCGCAGGCGGTACAATGCCACTTCAAAGTCTACGTCCGAATTTTTCAATGCTCGGACGTTATCATCCATAGTCGGACACGCGGTGCTTGCAACGAAGGGCAGCGACAAACGGCTGGGTCCTTGTGTTGTCTTCAGACAGCTGTCTGTCTACTACTCCACGGGTAGCGGTTGGACCTGCAGGACTTTGCGGTTCGCGGTGACAAGAGCAATTAATACCATGCGGTCATTGCATCAATTATCGGACACGGAACGCGCATGCGCTGCCACCTTCCACGTGTTGTTCTGTTGTTTGTCTCGCTCACACCGCCTGAAAAAGAGTTCGGTAGCCTGACCTGCCTCTTCCCTGATCCCGGGCGTGGTGTCCACTGCTAACGAGCAGGAGTCTGTATTGCTAGGCTTCTGGGGGGTCTTATGGTGAGGGAGTGTTGGTGTCACTATGACCAAAACATGCCAAAATGTGCAGTGTGTAATGGATTATGAAGTAATAAGTGATGCTGCTGTATGTAGTCCTTGACATTTTGCTATTTTGGCCGTTTTCGACAAAAGAAATGTATCAAACTTGTTCCTGTGATGTTTGCAACATTTGGGGGTTGAGGTGTAGGAACCTGCAATGCCTTGTGTGTGCCAAAAGGCCAGAGTCAGTACATGTACATGTATATGGGAGCATTTGCGTAGGGAGACAAGAATATATACTAGTTAAAGTTCGCCTCGTGCTATATTAGGGCCTGAACGAATGGGGAATCCCCCCATTCGAATGTTCGGTAACTAACATTCGAACAACATTCGGTAGAATCAAGATATTACATAACGAAGATCTTGCGCGACCATATCGGCAATTCGGTCGGTGATTAGCTTCGCACGACTGGTGGGGCACTTCGATCGGGCGATAAAAGCATTCAGAGTTGGATCGTGTTTCGATTTCGTCTTTTGTTCGTTGCTGTGTACGCGGTTCAGGTGGTCGTGTAAGTTGGTCGTCCCTCCATGGTAAGTGTAACTTTTGTTGCACAACTTGCACTTCACTGTCTTGTGTCCTGTTATCACACGAGCAGAGCTACCTGCATCGCTATCGAGAACGCCACCAACAGCGCAGCCTCAGTCTCCGCCATCTTGCAGCTAGCTTAAGGTAGCACGTGGGGTGTGCGTTGACTAGAAATAGGTTCGAACATAAATTTTGCCGCTTCGAACGTTCGGGATTTGAACGAACGTTCGAATGTTGGTACATTCGTTCAGGCCCTATGCTATATTAGCCTTTCAACCACGCCCTTGTGCAATATTTCCCGTAGTGCACAAGCATAAGCGGTACTTTAACTGGTTTATTGCTACGTATACGGAACGCTATTTCCGGTCAAGCATTTCAAACGCTCGCCAAAAGCAGACTACTGTAAAGATGGCCATCGGTTTCAAACCTGTGATCAGCCCAAGCTTGATAAGTTCCGTTTCGATCCGAATTTCGACTTGGGCAATGGAGACTGGCTGACAGACGTAGCCGTACTTCCAGCGGATTCTGAGGAAGACATGAATGACACGGCTGAATGGTTATCCCAGTTGCCTGACCTGAGTTGTATCGTGGACGAGTCCGACAGAGTTGAACCTTCTAATTCACGTGGAGATACCAGTGAATGCAGCAGTAATGCTGCGAAGCGATTACGGCTATCTCTGAAGCAGCGGCGCCTACTACAATGGTTCCTCTCATGGAGTCTACAAATCAGGTTCATGGACGTAGGACCCGTTTCGCCAAGCCCGTGGTCTCCCCTGAACGAGAGAAGGCAGCAAAAGGAGTTGTTCCAGCGAATACTGAAGCTAGCACGCAGTGGGCCTTGAGAAATTACAATGCGTGGGCTCTCAACCATTGCTGCTGATAAAGCTGTCCCAGCCGATCTTCTGCGGAGCCATGATGCCGATCTTGTTTGCAAATGGCTGTGTTGTTTTGTAATGGAAACTAGGAAGACCGATGGCTCAGTCTACCCCCCTGCCACCTTGAGATCTTTAGTAAGTGGACTTAACCGTGTAGTGTGTACAGCAGCAACAAGCAGTTACTCAAGTTATCAACAGCTCCAAGTCCATTGAGAAAACGCAAATACAGAGAGAGCATCCTGGTGTAAAGGAGGAGTGTAAGCCCTCTATTCCTCTACTAGGCAAGGAAGAAGATGCTGAGTGTAAGCCTGTTCCTCACTCTATTCCTCAGAGCTTCTCTGGCAGTTTCACAAACTGTACTATTAACATTTCACTGAAGTAGACACTTTTTGTGCATGTTTCTTGATTGCTGTGTACAGGTTTTCTTACGCTTTGTATGATCCTTGGTTTGCTAATGACTAAACTTAGAGGTGTTAAGTAAACACTGCCGATCAAAGGGAAAATAAAGCACACTTTGGAGGGACAATATAGCACACTGTGCACATTATGGAAATTATAGCACACTTCGGCCCTTTCATCTTATACGGCTTCATACAATAATATGATATCCATGTTAGAAAGGCCTTGCATGAATGGCTACCTGTAAAGTAGGGGCATTTAAATTGTCAAGCAAGGGCTGGATTGACCATGAGCTGTTTGATGTGTGGTTTAACAACCACTTTCTTTGCTACATACCATCAGCTAGACCTGTTCTCCTCTTGTTGGATGGACACTCATCCCACTATTGCCCCGACACTATTCGAGTGGCAGCCCAGCACAAGATTATAGTTTTTGCTTTGCCCCCCAATACTACCCATATCTCTCAGCCGATGGACAAAGGTTGCTTTGGTCCATTAAAAGAGGCCTGGAAGCATGTTTGTCATCAGTATCTCACTACCAACCCTGGCCAAGTTGTCACAAGATACGAGTTTTCACAGCTCTTTAGTAAAGCCTGGATGAGCAGCATGACAATTCCTAATGTTCTTGCAGGGTTTAGGGTGACTGGCATATACCCCCTTGATCGTGAAGCTATACTTGGGCCGATTTCTGATGTCTCTCCCCTTACAGAGGAAACCGGACTCTCGTTCATCCCAATGATTAGTCCAGCTGTCAGGCGCTTTACTTCCAGAAGAGATGTCACCCCAGATTCAGAGGCTAGAGAGCAGGACTTTGGTGATCGTGAACTGGCACTGTTTGAGTATTGGTACAATGAAGAGCTTGACGTCTCAGATAATGATCGGTATAATACCTGGCTGGCCGAAAATCACCCTTCCTCTCCAGCAGCCTCTCATGTGTGGATGCGACCTCTCCAATCAACCGGCATTAGTGAATTGCTTTCCTATCCAACACCTCCCTCTCAAGTCCCCACTCTCAAACCCAAATCCTGTGGCAGAGTCTTAACGAGCCACGAGAACCTGCTCTTACTGGAAGAAAATAAGTTAGCTAAAGAGGAGAAGCAAAGAGAAAAGGAAGCTAAGAAAAGAGCAAGAGAGGAGAAGAAACGTATAAAAGAAGCAGAAAAAAGGCAGAAGGAGAAGAGATCAAAGGGTAATCAACTATTTCAATTCACTTCATTTTTTTGCACACACCACAGTCAAGCCTGAATGCTTTCCCCTCGGCAAAACAGATTCATGTAGTCACACATACCACCCCAGGGGTTCATACGGGTAGAGGGAAAGGGGATACCCCCCAACCTGACTTTTGTCCTTTGAGGTCTGACCACACGCTCTCTCTCTCACACACACAGCTTCTGTTTCCAGCTCGAAGAGTGGCCAAGGAAATGCGAGTTCAAAGTCTGGACAGCAGGACTTCAGTGAGCAAGAACAAGCTTTGTTTGAACGACGGTTCAAAGAAGGGTACGACCTAACCGATGATGAGCGATACAACACCTGGCTTGTGCTGTTTCACCCTGACATTGGTAAATATATATTGCATGTCCTAGAAGTTGTGTTCATAGATTAGTAGTGATGTTTTTGACAATAAAACAGTATAGCACACTCCTCATTTATTGTAGCCAGAGGAAAGACCTCTACGTAGGATGCCCAAACAGATGTGTGTAGCAGATAAGCACATCATTTGTGCACATGGGTCTTTGTATTGATCATGTGAAATGTCATTGAGTGTGTGAGCATGTCAGAGTAAATTCACGTTAGACCCTCTATTTTGGTTTTCATGTGAGATTAGGTGGCCAGAAGAAACTGGGTCCACAGTCCACAGCAAGTGATTCCAGTAAAAAGAGGGCAGATGGCGCCAAAACCACGGCCACTAGAAAGCAAGGTACGCAAAGATAGTGGTGATCAAATTGAACTAGAATCTGTAAAATACTCCTGCAACGTACCACTGTGAGTGAACATGTGTGTCCCACAAAGGTGTGCCACTTACTCGAGGAAGGTCAGCTGCTGTATCTAGTGAGCTCTCCAGTGAAGGTGATGAGCAGTCTGTCCGCCCAACAACCAGCCGTCCAGGTAAGCTGTCTTGAGATTGTAAAAAACATGCGACTGCTGTCAGAAACCTGGCTGTCTCTTACCTCTCACAGAGGTCAACCAGAAGAAACCTGGAGCAAGATCAACAGTACTGCATGCAGTTGGAACGGGGAGGATGGATGATTCTGGAGTTGCAGGTATTGTGAAGCTGGTAAGGAACAATGCAGTGGGGTAATAATGGTGAACCTCATCCTCTGTAGCCGCAGGAAGGACTTCTGTGAAGCCCAAGCGACCAGTGAGTACGGCAGGTGAGCACATGTTTTGTGCACTTGGGTCTTTGTCTCCATCGTGTGTTGCTATATGGTTACTCATATGCAGGAGTGTTGATTGCTGGAGAGAGGTCACGAGCCGCGAAACGTGTGCGTCCAGTGCTGGACTCTTCCATTGAGGAGGAGTTGGTTGCCCGAGTCTTCAGTCGGACAGGTGAGATGTCTTTGAGTGTGTGAGCATGTCAGAGTAAATTCACGTTAGACCCTCTATTTTGGTTTTCATGTGAGATTAGGTGGCCGGAAGAAACTGGGTCCACAGTCCACAGCAAGTGATTCCAGTAAAAAGAGGGCAGATGGCGCCAAAACCACGGCCACTAGAAAGCAAGGTACGCAAACATAGTGGTGATCAAGTTGAACTAGAATCTGTATAATACTACTCCAACGTACCACTGTGAGTGAACTCCTTGTGTGTCCCACAAAGATGTGCCACTTACTCGAGGAAGGTCAGCTGCTGTATCTAGTGAGCTCTCCAGTGAGGGTGATGAGCAGTCTGTCCGCCCAACAACCAGCCATCCAGGTAAGCTGTCTTGAGATTGTAAAAAACATGCGACTGCTGTCAGAAACCTGGCTGTCTCTTACCTCTCACAGAGGTCAACCAGAAGAAACCTGGAGCAAGATCAATAGTACTGCATGCAGTTGGAACGGGGAGGATGGATGATTCTGGAGTTGCAGGTATTGTGAAGCTGGTAAGGAACAATGCAGTGGGGTAATAATGGTGAACCTCATCCTCTGTAGCCACAGGAAGGACTTCTGTGAAGCCCAAGCGACCAGTGAGTACGGCAGGTGAGCACATGTTTTGTGCACTTGGGTCTTTGTCTCCATCGTGTGTTGCTATATGGTTACTCATATGCAGGAGTGTTGATTGCTGGAGAGAGGTCACGAGCCGCGAAACGTGTGCGTCCAGTGCTGGACTCTTCCATTGAGGAGGAGTTGGTTGCCCGTGTCTCCAGTCGGACAGGTGAGATGTCATTGAGTGTGTGAGCATGTCAGAGTAAATTCACGTTAGACCCTCTATTTTGGTTTTCATGTGAGATTAGGTGGCCAGAAGAAACTGGGTCCACAGTCCACAGCAAGTGATTCCAGTAAAAAGAGGGCAGATGGCGCCAAAACCACGGCCACTAGAAAGCAAGGTACGCAAAGAAAAGATAGTGGTGATCAAATTGAACTAGAATCTGTATAATACTCCTGCAACGTACCACTGTGAGTGAACATGTGTGTCCCACAAAGGTGTGCCACTTACTCGAGGAAGGTCAGCTGCTGTATCTAGTGAGCTCTCCAGTGAGGGTGATGAGCAGTCTGTCCGCCCAACAACCAGCCGTCCAGGTAAGCTGTCTTGAGATTGTAAAAAACATGCGACTGCTGTCAGAAACCTGGCTGTCTCTTACCTCTCACAGAGGTCAACCAGAAGAAACCTGAAGCAAGATCAACAGTACTGCATGCAGTTGGAACGGGGAGGATGGATGATTCTGGAGTTGCAGGTATTGTGAAGCTGGTAAGGAACAATGCAGTGGGGTAATAATGGTGAACCTCATCCTCTGTAGCCACAGGAAGGACTTCTATGAAGCCCAAGCGACCAGTGAGTACGGCAGGTGAGCACATGTTTTGTGCACTTGGGTCTTTGTCTCCATCGTGTGTTGCTATATGGTTACTCATATGCAGGAGTGTTGATTGCTGGAGAGAGGTCACAAGCTGCGAAGCGTGTGCGTCCAGTGCTGGACTCTTCCATTGAGGAGTCAGTTGCCCGAGTCTCCAGTCGGACAGGTGAGATGTCATTGAGTGTGTGAGCATGTCAGAGTAAATTCACGCTAGACCCTCTATTTTGGTTTTCATGTGAGATTAGGTGGCCGGAAGAAACTGGGTCCACAGTCCACAGCAAGTGATTCCAGTAAAAAGAGGGCAGATGGCGCTAAAACCACTGCCACTAGAAAACAAGGTACACAAAGATAGTGGTGATCATGTTCAACTGGAATCTGTATAATACTCCTGCAACGTACCACAGTGAGTGAACTTGTGTGTCCCAAAGGTGTGCCACTTACTCGAGGAAGGTTAGCTGCTGTATCTAGTGAGCTCTCCAGTGAGCTCTCCAGTGAGGGTGAAGAGCAGTCTGTCCGCCCAACAACCAGCAGTTCAGGTGAGTCTCTTAAATTAAATTCTACGGTCGAGATATGATGTAGTATATATATATGCATGCACAATACTTGCAGGGGAGTCAACTAAGAGTGAAGGACAATTTAAACTTAGTGTGGTGTTTCAGCCACATGCCTACTGTTTGCTATGTCTTGCAGACGAGACTATCAGTTGCAGTCACATGTTTGCACTCATACTTTAGCAATGCAAGGTGTTGCCATAGTATACTTTGTGATGGATAGTCTATCGATGGCCAAACCTTGCCTTCATGTAGGTGTACCTGTTGCTCAAGAAAGGTCAATGACTCAGCTCTCCGACCAATCCAGTGATGATGGTATGTTGTTTTCATCGCTGAGCAGGAGTACCAGATCTTTGACATTGTAATGTTGACATTTGCCTCGTTCCCAGGCCCGAGAGGGGGAGGAGAGAAGGGCCTGGTTTCCACTGTTTGCGCATGCGCGTAATCATCTATGCTAAAACGAAGGGGGCGGGGCATATGATGCCAACATATCCACGTGCTGAAGGAAGTGACGCTCTACCATAGGCCATCGATATTCATCAACGAGATTGGGCAGGGATGTCACCAGAAGGACACGGCAACTAGCACACACAGACTTTTCAAACTCGGTTGCGGTGAGCTGTACAAACATGTCTTTCACTTGTAAATGGCAAAACGGAGGCTACCTGTTCCGGCTAGAGACATATATACAGCCTATGAAGGGCATAGGAGTGTTCAATCGTTGAACCCCATTGTTGATCATGAAAACTGCGCAGACCATATAGCGATAGTATACGATTTTGACGTAGTGGTTGTATGGACATGAATCGAACGTTCGCGGTGCTGGTGGAATTCCACCGCGATTAAGCGCAAGCACAAACAGTGAAAACCAGGCCCTTTTCCCTCCCCTTCTCGGCCGTGCGAAGCTGTGTTGACATGTTCTAGTTAGTGTGTGAGAATGTATGAACCCATGGCAAGTGCATTAATTTAAGCTTACGTTCAACCGGAAATTTAGCTAAAAATGCACATTTGCACACGCTGCTAGGTACCTATGGCAACCCATTGATACTGTGTTTATGGTACTCTATAGTAATATTGACTAGCATTGATGAGTTTCCATAGCAATCTGTGGTGTAGCCTTGCAGGATATTCTGGTCAACATTTCCGTCTTGCTGTAATTAGTGGGCATGTGTGATATAATCAGTGTGTCCAGTGAGGATCATGTTTGTAGTTGAATCTCTTGGCCCATGTGAGAATATTTTGGTTACTTGAGATTTCTGGGTCGTTGAGGGTCATGTGAGTAGCACTTAGTCTCATATTTCCAGTCTCCCCTCAAGGGGGGAAAAACTGAAAAGTATTGGGAGAGCCTGGCAATTCTTAGTCTCACAAGCCGACGTTCTTTGTGGGGGGGAGGGGAACGTCTGGTAACTATCGCCACATTTCCGTGAGCAAATGGAATGTTTCATTAGCGCGTGAATACGGAATGACGTGTCCAATTGCTAACGAGAGACATCTGGTATACCGGAAAACTGTGAAATTTGTGCTGAGAGAAAGGGTATTTCTAAGAGACGAAGCAAGCTATAGCGCTGCTCTTCCACCAATCAGGTGATGGTAACTAAAACTTCGAAATCAACAGCTGACAGACCCACATGCATTCTGTGCTTGTGTGTTATTAAAGCAAAGTAACGTCTGATCAATTCAGCCAGCCGTCATGTCATTCCTGTCCTGAAAATGAGCTTGATCCGGCCGTGACTGCTGTAGCTTGTTGCGCCCTCTCAATCGCTCCTTTTTCATGAGTCTCCATTCTATATAAAGCACTATTTTCACGCGCACGGGTTTTACACGTGATTATCACGTGAACTAAATCAATCTCATTGGTGGCTCCAAGATTCCTGTGACATCCACAGATTTGTGCCAAAAAGTTACCAGATGTATTTTCCCCTCCCAAAATGTGATTGCTTGCAAGACTAGGCAAATCTTACCATGCTGTGCAGGACACGCCTGAGCCATTGGGAGGGGCCGTCAGCAACTGTCCAACCTGCACACACATTTCGCTTTGTTTAGCCAAGCCAGGGCCTCTCATGGCAGTGTTTTGATAATTTGTCAATCCAAGGGATGACAAATCTACTCTCAATATTGCAGTATAGAATGTCTGTATAATGTTATACTGAAAAAGCTGGAAGGCAGCCATGTTTGAGTAAGCTGAAAGATGTGCAAACATGATCTTGCTCACAAGGCAACCCTCCCAGTAAGATTTGCAGATTTAGATTTACAGCATTTTCTTACTGAATTATGGACCTTCTCTGTTGTAATAATATTATTGAGAGTTAATTTGTCAGCTCTTTCACCGTCAAAAACCTGCCAAGGCCCTAGCCCAGCTACGATGAGGTGCATGGGCAGGCAGGTTGAATGGTTGCTGCGGACCCCTACCAACATGTGTCTTGGCATGTCTTACATGACACTCTCTGTACTGTTCTTTGTATTTTTTTTGCATGGTGAGAATTTAAGATAGCATTAATTTGAGGCTTAGCTGTACATATGTACATGTCTCCATCTACTTCTTTAGTTGCTTGTGCAGCTTGTGGTACTCACAACGATGGGCAGTGGGTGGAGTGCACTGCCTGTATGGAGTGGCTACACTTTCAGTGTGCTGGCATTGTGCAGACGCCAGCTGGTGACTGGTTTTGCTCAAGTTGTATTGGTTCTGTTTAAGTCATCCTTTCTGTGCAATAACAGTTTCTAGTCAGTTTCTATAATTATAGTACATGTACATGTACTTGCAAGGGGTGGGGGGGGGGGGGGGGGGGGAGGGGGGGGAGGGAGGAGGAGGGAGGAGGAGGAGGAGGAGGTGGTGGGGGCAGTGAAGCATATATAGATAATATAGTGGTAGAAGCTATTATACCCTTACCCTCCAACTCTAGATTCGGTCTCAGTCTGAAGGACAGTCCTGCCAGAAATTTGTCGCAAATCAAGATTGCCTCAACTGTGAGGAAACCCTTGCATCCGAAAGAAGATAGTCCGTGTGATTGTGGCTTGTGTCTGTCACCAGAGTCAGGCTAAATGATCAAGGGCCATGCTGCCTTTGATGCTACTGCTAATGCAGAGGGTTCATGGATGGTCAGTGTTTCCAGTACTTAACTATGCGTAAATTTGCCATTTGGTTAAAGCTAGCTAAGTGTTTTGTTTCGTG
Source organism: Axinella damicornis (assembly GCA_963931865.1). NCBI lineage: Eukaryota > Metazoa > Porifera > Demospongiae > Axinellida > Axinellidae > Axinella > Axinella damicornis. The sequence goes on from OZ007512.1 coordinate 5,746,602, forward strand.
CGCATGCTCGTCCGATAATTGATGCAATGACCGCATGGTATTAATTGCTCTTGTCACCGCGAACCGCGAAGTCTTGCAGGTCCAACCGCTACCCGTGGTGTAGTAGACAGACAGCTGTCTGAAGACAACACAAGGACCCAGCCGTTTGTCGCTGCCCTTCGTTGCAAGCACCGCGTGTCCGACTATGGATGATAACGTCCGAGCATTGAAAAATTCGGACGTAGGCTTTGAAGTGGCATTGTACCGCCTGCGATAGATTCGACAACTGGTTCTTCCAGGAACCGACGACGTCTCTTACTATCTATTGTTTACTACTACAGACAGCAGTTTTATTCCTTTGGATTTGAAGAAATCGCGTCCGAATATATATGGTGTCCGGAAATTGATGAGTTACTCTAGTCTAGTCCCGCCCCATGAACATCCCACTTCCGTTACACACAGACAGACACATGGTTAAAATCTGACAAGTAGCTTCGCTCGCTTCGCTCGCTCAGCTACTTCCCCCTCGTTCTCCTACGTAAGTAATCCGGTGCCGGATATAGCTCTCTGTGCAGAGCTGCTGCTCCCCGATTGCGTCCGCTTCAGCTGTTGCTCCCCGCGCGATTGCATCGATCCGTTTCAACTGCTGCTGAGCTCCCGGCTCATGCTGCTCTCGATTGCCGTCAACTGCTTCCCGATTGCGTCCGCTTCGTCTGCTGCTCCCCGATTGCGTCCGCTTCAACTCTGCTCCCCGATGGCGTCCGCTTCGTCTGCTGCTCCCCGATTGCGTCCGCTTCAACTGCTGCTCCTCGATTGCGTCCGCTTCGGCTGCTGCTCCCCGCCAGCTATTCCGGAAGGTTCCAGCCATGTCCACTATTCTCGAGGTTCAGAAGTACGAAGGTCGCGCGTCACTATAGTCTAGTCCCGCCCCATGAACATCCCACTTCCGTTACACACGGACAGACACACGGTTAAAATCTTAATGTATTGATAGCACCACGGGTGTCTCTATTCACTGGACTGGACTACTGGACTGGACTACTGGACTGGACTACTGGACTCACCCAAAATTGCATAAAATGCCTTTTCCAGCCATTTTCAGTGTAGGACAGAAGCTAAATATGCTTATTGATTCGCCAAAGCTGCTTGCTTAGCCTGCATGTTGAAGCGTCATCCATGACTTTCTTAGAGTCAGTAGAGGTCAAAGGTCACGTGCATATTTAATAAGCTTCAGTCATTTATGTGAATATCGTTTTCTGTTTCTTATGCTTCAGCAAAAGGCTGGAGTTCTGTTTCATTGAAGCAAATATGCTCGCGACCTTGGACCTACTGATTAGAAGAAAGGCATGGAAGGCGCTTCAACAGGCTAAGCGAGCGGCCGGGTGTCTCTATTTGTTGCATATTAAATATGCACGTGACCTTTGACCTCTACTGACTCTAAGAAAGTCATGGAAGACGCTTCAACAGGCTAAGCAAGCAGCTTTGGTGAATCAATAAGCATATTTAGCTTCTGTCCTACACTGAAAATGGCTGGAAAAGGCATTTTATGCAATTTTGGGTGAGTCCAGTAGTCCAGTCCAGTAGTCCAGTCCAGTAGTCCAGTCCAGTGAATAGAGACACCCTAGCACCACTATAATGATGAATCCACACACAGGGAAAACAAAAAGGCTGGGTAATGCCAAGCAATCATGTATTATGGGAATTCTGTGGAAATTGACTCCAATGGGACATGAATATACCGTACGTCTGTATCATCAGTTACTTCCCACTTTTTTACAAGTGTGTTGTAGCAAATCATGTCTCTTGCATGGCAACCGTAGGTACATGTATACTCGCCATGCATGGAGTATACACAAGTAAGCCAGTGAGTAGACCCTCTATTAGTGTGCACACCGCACAACACAAGTCCGATTACAGGTAGTCAAGAAATGCACATACCGTTTGGCAAGTATCGTTTTGTCTTTGCCAGTGCTCTCTTCTCTCTCTTCTCGTACAGTACATGAGCCAGCTTCTCCCAGGAGGGCTTTGGGTGAGTGTTGACCCAGTACCCTCCCACAGCATGGCTCTTCTCCCTCTCTGAGGATGACTGCTGCTTGATTTCCTGTAGCTTGAAGCTTGAAATATCCAACATACCCCCCACCCCCTCCCAGTATCGCACCTCCCCCATCACCTCCATCACATTCTCCACAGTGAGGGTGGGGTCTGAGGGAGAGACACAAGCAGAAGAGGAGGACAGTTAGGGACACGCACATTATGCGGGAATTTCTTTAGGAATAATAGGGGAAATTTGGAAAGGGAAGAATAATAGGCACGAATTGCATTGCAATGGATGTCATTGCGTCACATGATTAACCGTGCATGCAAGATCATCAGTACTAAAATAGTAGCCAGCAGTAGTATCAAGCTTGAGCCAGAGTCGACTCTAGTGGTGAGACCTGTGCGATGAGTGATCTAACTGGAGAGTCTGAGTTTGTTAGATACGTTGCGATCACCAAGACCCTCGGACTTAGCCTGAAAGCGGAAGAAGTGATCGCGGGGGCCGGTACCAGCACTGGGAAGCACGACGAATGGTTGTAAAATTCTGTTATTTGAAGTGGAATATTTGTAGTAATCACATACTTATTATAGTTGCCATACATTTACTCTCATAGAAAAGCGTGCAATTTTTTTCCAAATTGCACGGTTATTGTAGCCCGAGGGCTGTCAGAAATTGCACGGTTACGAAGCGGCCGCGGCGCGCGCGAACCAATCAGGAGAAGTTCCGCCCTAGCAACAAGCGTCCGCGTCATGGCTACGCCTCGATTTCATTAGCAACAGTTGAAAATGGCTGTACTGTGTGCGTTGTTTAACCCTTTAAGCCCCATTGACGTCTATAGACGTCATTTAGACCCTATGCACTTGTAGGGCTTCTCGTCAGTCCAAAAAGAGACCAAAAAGGCTTCAGAGGGACGACTTTGAGGGAAGAACTCATGTCATGGGCGTTTTTTTTTTAATTTTAATGAGATTCATTGACCCGAGAATTTTTGATTCTAATGATATTCATAGACCCCACCCAGGGCCTCAAGAAAACCTGCAAATTGGTGGTGTAAAGTGTGCCATCAGTCAGATCTGGCCCAAGTTTAGGGAAATGCTGGGCGAAAATCCGGCTGACATCCACATTTGACCTCCGATTGCGGGGTCATGGATATAATTAACGGTATTGCCAGAGGGGTCTCTCCATGTGTACGGGCCCCACCAAGTTTGGCCGCTGAGGAGCGAATGCTGTAGTACCTACGAAAGTGGTGTGCGCTGAATGCATGAAAATGTGTTGTCTTGGTGGGAAGAATTCGGTGGTTAAAGGGTTAATATGTGCATGGAGGATCAACGAATCTCATTAAAAATCGGCAAACCATCCCAAAGTGGCACACAGTGCAAGTCTAGGCCGTTTTGAGGGCCCATTCCCACCAACTATGAATCTCATTAACCCTTTGAGCCCCATTGACATCTATAGACGTCATTTAGACCCTATACACTTGTAGGGCTTCTCGTCAGTCCAAAAAGAGACCAAAAAGGCTTCAGAGGGGCTAGGGACGACTTCGCATGTCGTGGGCGTTTTTGATTTTAATGAGATTCATTGACCCGAGAATTTTTTATTCTAATGATATTCATAGACCCCACCCAGGGCCCCAAGAAAACCTGCAAATTGGTGGTGTAAAGTGTGCCATCAGTCAGATCTGGCCCAAGTTTAGGGAAATGCTGGGCGAAAATCCGGCTGACATCCACCTTTGACCTCCGATTGCTGGGCTTGTGGGGGGTCATGAATATCATTAATGGTATTGCCAGAGGGGTCTCTCCATATGTGCGAGTCCCACCAAGTTTGGCCGCTGAGGAGCGAATGCTGTGGGAGAGGAGTACCTACGAAAATGGTGTGTGCTGAATCATGAAAATGTGTTGTCTTGGTGGGAAGAATTCGGTGGTTAAAGGGTTAAGCTTTCTGTACCTGAGCTGAAGAAACGCTGTGAGAACCGAACGATGGCGTGGCGAAAGTGTTGTCACAGAAACGGTGGCGCTAGTAGCGCTGCAGCCGTACTGTTCGTGGCTGTTATGCGCACACAGGCTCTGTGCTGCTGTTTTGGGACCTTGGGGGTGTCAGTTGCAACACCGCGTTTCCGTCCTAAAGCTTCACTACACAACTGAAGAACAGGTCAGTACTCTGAGCGAATAAGATAAGCGGTACTAGTAGCGTGTAGTTCGCTCGCGCTTCGAGCGCTTTTGTGGCTGGGGCGTGGCTTTCGACCATGCCATGCGCCTGGAAGTACATGATTAGTATTTGATCACATGTATTCTCGTGCCATTTGGGAATAATTGCACTCAAAACAGTTATAAATTGCACTCGCTATCGCTCGTGCAATTACTTTGCCTGTTGCTCGTGCAATTATTTCCCAAATTGCACTCGAAACCCATGTGATTACCTATACTAATAATAGGGGGAATAATATAATATTATAGGATAAAAGCAGGGAAATTTAGGAATAGAATAATAGGGATTTGGTTTGGAATAATGGGCCTGTCCCTAAGGACAGTGAAGAGAACAGCAAATAAACAATATTGTACACTATATGGGGATGCTGTAAAACGAAAGCCGGAACGCGGACGGAACGCGGAGCGGAAGTAAAATGCGGGCCGCGCGCTATCATCACCGTACGCGCGGGCGTCTTTATTCACTGGAGTGGTGGACTGGACTGGACTCACCCAAAAATCTGTAAGATGCCTTCTTCAGTGTAGGACAGAAGCTAAGCACACTTCTAAAGTTGCTTGTATAGCCTCTTCCCTCGAGTCGGTAGAGGTCAAAGGTCACGTGCATATTTAAGGTTACGGGTACCCGCGTACCATGCAATAACTGGAGCAATATTCATGCAAGCCATGCCGAATTCTTACAGCGCCTAGCACAAAGTGCGGTGCTGGACTCGAACCTATTCAGACCCGCCTACTTCTCAACAGACGAACTTCCTGCAGAGGCGTGGCTACATGGACGCCTTGACCCCTCCCATACACATTTATAAATTCTGAGCGCATTCTACAAACTGACTCGTTACACGCAGAATTGCACCTTCAGCTTCAGGAAGCAGCTAGAAGACATGAACTTCGAGTGCGAGAGCTATAAATGAACAAGTCAGTCGCCGAACATCTCCCGCTAGCAGCCAAAGCACACAGAAAAAATGGCGTCCAACGAAGGGTGTGGCGACAATTCACTTCGCTAGCAGTGGACAACAGCCTACACAGACTCCCAAACATAGCTCTCGCACTAGATATATGATAGTAGCAGTTATATAAATGCCTATTTCCATCTCAATTACCTTTTCTGTGACAAAAGTTGTAGAATGCGTAGATAAGTAAATTCGCACGGGAATCGCTGAAATAACATGCAGCTGCCCGTAAACAGGCAAATTAAATTTTACTTCCGGTCAACGGGTACCCGTAACCTTAATGAGCTTCAATGAAAAGATTAGAAGAGCATTTATTTACCGCAGACATCGAACTCCAGCCTTTTGCTGAAGCATAGAAACAGAAAATAATATTCCTCTATCATCCACGACTGACTGAAGCGCATTTTGCTGGAGCTCATTAAATATGCACGTGACCTTTGACCTCTACCGACTACAGGGAAGACACTAAAGCAGGCTATGCAAGCAACTTTAGAAGTATGCTTAGCTTCTGTCCTACACTGAAGAAGGCATCTTACAGATTTTTGGGTGAGTCCAGTCCAGTCCACCAGTCCAGTGAATAAAGACGCCCTGCGCGTACGGTGATGATAGCGCGCGGCCCGCATTTTACTTCCGTTCCGCGTTCCGTTCCGCGTTCCGCGTTCCGGCTTTCACTGGTACTAGGTACCCTTGTATAATGGAATGTTCAATGAAGCTACTGAGGCGTTGAGCAAGAGTGCATTGAAAGTTATGAATATGATATTTGTTATGTCTAGGGAATGTGGAGGGTTTTCGTGTGACACTCTACGCTCACTGTTTACTGCACTGGTGCAACCGGTATTGGAATATGGAAGTGAAATCTGGGGTCTGAGAGAATTCCTTATAATGGAAAGGACATTGCTCAAATATTGTAAGAAAATGCTGGGGCTGCCTTTCACGGCAACAAACAATGCAGTGTATGGAGAGACTGGACGACTCCCACTCTGGATTAGAACACAGTATCGTGTCATGAAGTTCTGGAATAGATTGCATGGAGAAGTGCCTAGCTTGGTAAAGGAAGCCCTAACAGCATCCAAGCAATTGCAAACATCCTGGGCCAGTGGTGTACGGCGTCTGCTACAGACCTATGGGGTTGTGGACATAGGGAGCTCTCTGCACCTTATCCAAAAGAAAATGGAAGATACATTTGTGTGTAAATGGTATGCCGATCTTTGGAATGATGAAAGGACAGTTGGGGGAAACAAGCTGCGCACCTATCGAACTTTCAAATTCAAATTTGGATGGGAGGATTACTTGTCTGTGGTGACAAATAGAAGACATCGAATTGCTATGTGTAGACTGAGAGTGAGCTGCCACAACCTAAGGATAGAAACTGGGAGATATAAAAGACCTCAAATTCCAGCAGAGCAACGAATATGTCTATACTGTAACAGTGGAATGGTGGACGACGAGAAACATTTTATAACAGGCTGCAGAATCACACAGGGCTACAGAGATATTTTGTACAAAGCTGCTTCAAAAGACAACCCTGCTTTTCTAGAATTATCAGAACAAGAGAAGATGTTATTTATGTTCACCACCACCAACACCAACATTATTAGGAAGCTAGCTTGGTTTATATCAGAATGCTTTTCGTGCAGAATGTGTTTTACCGGCATATAAATCCTTCATTTTTGTCACTTAGTCCTTATACTTGTCTGTCATTTTCTATATATATATGTAGCTACTGACTGATGGGCCACCTTGGGCCTCTACAAGTCATTAAAATTCATCACTATAACGCAGAATACGGAATAGCGGAATAACGGAATAACTTTTTATTGACCTGAAATGAAATTTTGAAAATATGCTTTGTTCTTTGCCGACACGGCACGTGTACTAGTATCATGCATGCACGATCGAGGGATCCGGGAGCTGCGCTGCGAGATCGAGCCACTGCTAGCTGTATCTTCAGGGGCGGCGGCACGTATTTACAATTGGGGGGGGGCAAGCCAGCCTACGCACGCTGCCGAAGGCAGTGCATAGAGGCGCGTACTGTTATTTTCCGTTCCGTTGGAACATGTTCATTCGTTCCGCGATCCGTTTCCGCGCTCCGCGCCGCGTTTAGTCTTTGTTAGTGCTATACTGTATAGTATAATATAGTAGGTACTAGCTAGGTACTGCTACAAGCGCGGTACATTTGAAGTCTTAGTTTGTGCCTGTGCAAGTGAGCGATCGCGATATGACCTCTGCTGAGCCGGGTAGAAAGGCTCCCTACGCAGCTGACCTCAGGTGGCGAATAATTTGGCAGAGAATTGGAATGGAGCTCTCTTACCGGAGAATAGCTGCTAATCTCAATGTTGCCCTGGGAACTGTGTATCGTATAAACCGTCACTTTGTCGAGACCGGGGATGTGATGCCCAGAAAAGTACCTCAGCGAACGAATCTAAGGTCACTGAGCCACTCTGATGAGCTACTCATCATAGGCTTGATCATTGAAAGTCCAAGTCACTATCTGAGTGAGATCTGCCATGCTCTTGAGGAAGTCTGTGGAAAACCAGTTTCTCCTGCTACTGTATGTAAAGTCATTCACAAGCACGGCTTTACACGCAAAAAGTTACAGCATGTGGCAAAGCAGAGATCACTACAGTACCGTGGTGAGTACATGGCTGAAATTCAAATGTACAACCGTGAGTCTTTTGTCTTTATTGATGAAACTGGATGTAGCAGCAAAGATCACACTCGCAAATTTGGTTATGCAATGAGGGGCGAGAGTGCTGTGGAGCATAGATGGTTTCACAGGGGTACTAGAGTCTCAGCCATAGCTGCAATGACAACTACTGGGATTTTGGCTGTTGAGTTACGCAAGGGTTCAGTCAATGGAGACCATTTCTTTGACTATGTGCGAGGAAGTCTCATCCCAGAAATGTTACCATTTGATGGCAGAAATCCAAAATCCATTGCAGTGATGGACAACTGCTCTATTCACCACGTTCAGCCAGTAAAACAGTTGTTCAAAGAAGCTGGAATCCTACAACTGTTTCTTCCCCCTTACAGCCCAGACTGCATGCCAATCGAAGAAACATTTAGTTACATCAAGTATTATCTCAAAGATCATGATGAACTATGGCAAGCCATGACAGATCCAACAGTACTTGTACAAGCAGCATTCGACAGTGTGAACAGTACACAATGCAAAGGAGGATATCAGATTGTGGATATCCTTAGCTATAGTAATATGTATTAGTAATAATATGTATTATAGCCTCGTTTCCAAGCCCCACCCAGCTTTCATCGCTTTCAGTACGGAAAAGTGGGGAGAGCCTAGTATGTTTCCTCAAGTGAGCACTAACTACATAATCGACAAATGGCCAGAACGAAAAAGTGAAGTTTCGTGTATTGTTCAACGCTTGGTGCGCATGTATGACAGTCGCCCCCCACTAGCCAGATACATGTGGTAAGTTACCTGGCACCTTAGCTCTTGCTGTTCTGAGCCCGAGATTGCCCATGTTGAATTAAGTCCTTTCTACCACCTTTCTACCCGCGAGCTCAACGTCACGCACGTGAGGAAACATACCAGGCCCTCCATGTTCTTTCGTGTAACCGAAAGCGGCGCGTGGGCCTGGGAACGAGGCTAAATAGTATGGGCTTCTGATGCAAAATAAGAAGTGTGTGTCTATGTACAAAACAAGAAGTGTGTGTCTATGTACAAAACAAGAAGTGTGTGTGTCTATGTACAAAGCAAGAAGTGTGTGTCTATGTACAAAGCAAGAAGTGTGTGTATATGAATAGACGTAGCTGCAGTGCTGAAACTCGGACTATAATTTTCTCTTTTTTCTTTCGCTGTACACAAAAAATCATTTATAGTTTCTTAATATCAGAAAGAATTGTCCCTTGTAGTTCTTCATACTGCTGCTGATTTATCGCTCCACAGTCTAACAATGCATGCCACTTCTTGAGTTGGTCGATGCATTCAGATCTGATACTCACCCTACGCCCAGCCTGTCCAGGTGATGAACTGGTAGGAGTCACAGCTGATTTGCTGGCTGCTGATGGACGGGATGGAGAATTTGAATTACTAATAGAATGGTTGTGGAAAAATGGTTTTTTGGGTGGTGCATCAAGAGAATCATGGTTGCCTAGCTCAACCAGGTGAGCCCATGCCCTCTTCTGCTCAGCAGAATACTTGTTCCCATGTGCGGCATGTAATTTATCATATATCTCATCCACTTTACGCATTTTTGCTACGTGGGAATCGTACCGTGACGAACCAGGTTTAGATTTATTAGGAGATTTTGATCGCGATCGTTTTTTCCCCCTTTTGGCCTCATTACAGTCATGAGGACGTTTACTATAGCACCAAAAAGTGATTTCCTTTTTCTTCAGCTTGTCACCATATTTACCAATAAACTCCTGCATGTCCTTACTATCTATGATCCACTCCTTTTTACCCTTCAGGCCATGCCCAGGCTTGACATAGCCGAACTCAAGCTTTTCAGCCACTGGATGTGGTGTGTCATCTGGAAAGTTTCCTACAATAAGCTCTCTCATCTCATTAAAATCAATTGTTTCGGCAGTAGCCTTCACCATTGTGTATTCCTTCTTCTTATTCGGATTTATACTGAGTGAATATCTCACTGCTGCTGTTTCACATTGATCAGCCACATCTTCTTCACCCTCATCGTCTTCACCCTCATCTTCTTCACTCTCAACACTTGTACATGTAGGACTCTGCGCAAAAAAAAAAAATCAGAACTTGAGTGGATCACAGCACTATTCCATTTAATGCACGCCAAAGTTATAACTTGCACTCACGTACCTGTGGATCTTCCAGAGAGAGAGGCGAACAAGGTGAACTCGGTTCTGACTCAGAACCTACCGGTATTGACTGGGAAGTGCAGGACGACCAGCAACGTGCCCCATATGGTGTCGCTGAAGTAAAAATTCCGTAGTCTTTGTCTCTGTTTGCAAAAGGAGTCGAGCTTGGAGTTCCATTGTCCTCCTGATACAGCGGATACGGGTAACGCACGTGGCTAGCTCCAGAATATAATCCTGGATATCCAGCAGTGTAGTAGCTGTCCCACCTTTCCATGATCAGGGAACGTTCCTGAGATCGAGAGAAGGCGCGCAAACGGCTTTATGAATACAATTATAAGCAGTACGGATCGCGGAACACGGAACGCGGAACGCGGAGCACGGAATGCGCGGCATGTTCCAACGGAACGGAAAATAACAGTAGTGTCGATCAGTCCGCGCGAAGCGCGGAAAAATTTTTTCGCCTTCATTTTTCAGTTATCAGGATGGGCTCTCGTGGCACCTTCGTGCTTTGTACTGCGCGTTCCAGATGTATGAGGATCGATGCTGCGCCAGATCAGCAACTCGATTCGCGTACATCCAAGGTTAGCCGAGTCAGCCTAGTACTAAGTATAGTAGCTAGCTAGGAGTTAGGGGCGGCGATGCCCCCCCTAAAATTTTTTTTGGGGGGGGGGGGGGCGCTTGCCCCCCTTGCCCACCCCGTGCCGCCGCCCCTGATCTTGACTTACAGAGGAGCTGCGAATACCGGGTAAGCCGTGTGGGAGACGCCAAGATGGTTTCCCTATAAAAGTTGAGGTTTGAGAAGTGCCGTGCCTGAGCAGGCTCAGCAAAGTATGTGCAACGCTACAAAGGTTTGACTCTGCCATCCTGGAAAGCCAGGCTTTCAATATAGATCGAAGGATCTTTGTCTGTCCTCGCGACATCGGTGCACATGCTGTGGAAGCAAATGACTGCCAAGACGAATAACCTCGTCAGTGCGTCGTCAGCCCATGGGTAGTGAGAGCTTTAGGAGGTCACTTTTTAGTGCAGTCTCCATCTCACGGCTTACCCGGTATTCACAGCTCCTCTGTAAGTCCAGATACAGCTAGCAGTGGCTCGACCTCGCAGCGCAGCTCCCTTGATCATGCATGCACGATAGTACACGTGCCGTGTCGGCAAAGAACAAAGCATATTTTCGAAATTTAATTTCCGGTCAATATAAAGTTATTCCGTTTTTCCGCTATTCCGTTATAATTCCGTATTCCGCGTTTTACAGCATCCCCACTATATGTCCCTATAGTATCAGTAATTTGCACTACTGTAGCGAAGTTGATTAATAGTGAGGTAATGCATGTTGAACCATCTAGTAGGACCATATTTGTACATGTGAGCTTTAGAGTGGTTTTGGTTTGTGCTTCACACTTATGCATTACGCTTGCTGTATTCACTGGTTTCCTTCATCTGTCATGTGCTCGGTTGCTGAATACTCCTGTTTTGCCTGCCACCTGTGATATCATCTGTGCTAGTGGAGACATGTGGTTTGGCCATGGGTTTTGTACTTCCTGTTTGTGTTTGTATTTAAGCAGCTGCTTGCTGCCTTGTATTCATGCCTTCATATATTCACCGATAAGATATTCCGAGCTCACTGTGAGAGTTAACCCCATCGCACCGCCGCAACAACACCGCGCTCCGGCAAGCTGCGCGTACAGCTGTTACACTACAATGACCATAATTCACAACAACAATGGCAATTGGCTCACAGAACACAGTTGCAGTGATCTATGTTGTACATGATATGAGTTGTAGCACATGGTTGGATTGTACTACAGGAATTGGACATAGTCCAGGCCATTTAGGGTTTGACCTAAAACAAATTGCAACACAAGCTTTTTCAACTGTTTCCTAAGACAGAAAAATGTCCTCTATAACATACTAAAAGTACCACGGAATGCCTTGAGGGGAAAGTACTGAAATAGTAACATCTATAAATTAATTAAAACAATTATTGCACATTTTCGGCACTTTTAAAAGATATATTTTTAAATCATCGCAACACAAGTTCTTTCAACTGTTTCCTAGACAGAAAAATGTCCTCTATAACATACTAAAAGTCCCAAAGAATTCCTTGAGGGGAAAGTACTGAAATAGTAACATTTATAAATTAATTAAAACAATTATTGCGCATTTTCTGCATTTTTTGAAAAATATTTTTTTAATTATTGCAACACAAGTTCTTTCAACTGTTTCCTAGACAGAAAAATGTCCCTATATATAACATAACATACTAAAAGTCCCAAGGAATACCTTGAGGGGAAAGTACTGAATTTATAATAAATCAATTATTGCACATTTTCTGCACTTTTGAAATTCATTTTCAAACTATTATATATCTGATGAAGACTGGCGTTCACCCAAACAGCCATTAAAAGTCGAAATGCGTCATGGAAAGGACAAAAAAGAAACGGTTATCTCTTTGCCCCTAATGGAGCCCTCGGGATGGAAGTGGAGAGCTCCCATTTGCTGGACGAGCCAGAGAACCCCATTGCGGGTCCCTCAGCAGCCCCCAGCCAGCCCAATCCGGGACACATCACTGTCCCCCACCAGCATGTAAATATCTCTGACAATATCATGAACTTATCTAGTATCCCAGTATGAATGATGCATTTTGTCTAAAGGACTATCATTTATCCCCAAGCCTAAACGGCTGGATCCTGTTGACTTACTCTGCGATGCCAACAATCTCATCGGAAAGATGAAAACCATGTACGAAAGGTACAATAATGTGCCGAGGAGGGAAAGAGGAAACCAATCAATACCCAACACAGGTAGCTATTGGCTGACGGATAAACAAACCTTGGAAAATATTGTCCATGGCTTGAAAGGCATCCATTCAATATGAACAGAGCGAAAGGGATAATTTATCCTACGGAGAACGCAAAGCGCTCACAGACCTTATGAGCCGTACAGATATTGTGATCAATAAGGCCTATAAGGGCTCCACCATTGTGGTCATCGACATAGATGACTACATAAGGAATGCCCTTGACCACCTGGCAGACCAATCGGTTTACCAGCAATTGGCCTCAGACACCACGGGGGACATTAAACAGATGATCTCCAAAAAGCTTGACAAATTAATGAGGTCAGGTATGCTCAGCAAAGAGATGCACACTTATTGCGAGCCCCCCGTGACCCACAGAACCTCACGGCTGTACTTTCTAAAAATTATCACCCATAGAATTCATTGGGTATTACGTTCGCTGGCCTTGCCGCGGACCTAGTAACAACTGTTAGTTTATTGCGTTGGGGTGGTGCGACAAAGTTGTCACCACTGCTTGTACCCTCAAGAGTCAGTGGTCCACAAATTCGGATATGTTCTCTGTCACACTATTGCAACTTGAGACAATCGGTCTGATTTTCATGGGGTTTTTTTGTACAAAACCCCTCCTATGTTCAAACAATTGAGTGTGTACCCTCTTCCCAAAAAGGAAATTAGTGAAACCATGTCTCTGCAAAAGACTATACCACAAAAGCAATTTTGTGAAGTCTAAGGTCGACAAACGAATGTTTCAAGTTAAACAACATGGGGCCCCCCATGACATGCCACACCAAACGGGCTGGTGGTATACTTGATACAGTGTACAGAATGCTGCAAACAGTATGTTGGCCAAAACACTAAACAACTGAACCACAGGGTCAATGCACACCTATCCTCAATAAGGGGAAGGTCAAATGTATATGAGTTGGCATTTTAACAATGACCACCCCATTGTCCGTAACTCCGGTTGAGAAAGTCAGTGATGACATCTCACCAAAAGAGGCTGAGAGAGAACTCCAAAGGCTAGAAACCCTCAGACTAGCGACCCAACAACCGATGGGAATGAATTCTCTAGTCCAGGATAGCTATTTCGCTGGCTTGCAGTACTTTCACCGACATTCCTGGTGTACCGTTTCCCCAGGTGCAGAATGGATAGTATCATCCCTTGTTTCGCTTGCCTGGTTGATGGTTGTGCTTCCCTTTAGTGTAGATGCTGGTGATGTGCCTAGAGGCTGCTTGCAGATGACACAAACCTCCATTGCTCAAAGAAGGGGGAGTAATTGGCATAAATCAGACCACATGGCACTATTAGTGTCATGTGGTCTTATAAGATCGTAGGTCATAGAGGTCATTGGCTCTGATTTGCAAACACAAATTAGAATCAACAAGAACCAACAATTTACAAGGGTCACCACCTTCAGTTCTTGTTTGAAAACATGATTTAAACTTTTTTATTTCAAAAGGCAGAAAATGTGCAATAATTGTTTTAATTAATTTATAAATGTTGCTATTTCAGTACTTTCCCCTCAAGGTATTCCTTGGGACTTTTAGTATGTTATAGAGGACATTTGTCTGTCTAGGAAACAGTTGAACGAACTTGTGTTGCAATGATTTTAAAATATTTTTCAACAAATGCAGAAAATGCGCAATAATTGTTTTAATTAATTTATAAATGTTACTATTTCAGTACTTTCCCCTCAAGGTGTTCTTTGGGACTTTTAGTATGTTATAGAGGACATTTTTCTGTCTAGGAAACAGTTGAAAGAACTTGTGTTGCAATGATTTCCAAAAAAAAAATTTAAAAGTGCCGTAAATGTGCAATAATTGTTTTAATTAATTTATAGATGTTACTATTTCAGTACTTTCCCCTCAAGGTATTCCGTGGTACTTTTAGTATGTTATAGAGGACATTTTTCTGTCTAGGAAACAGTTGAAAAAGCTTGTGTTGCAATTTGTTTTAGGTTGACCCAAAATATTCCATAAGTGGCCTGGACTAACATGCAACATAAGAGGATTGGTAACACATGCAGTCACCCACATAGCTAGTATGGAAACACTGTAGTTTACATACACACTGATGGTACTGATGAGCAAAACACATACATGTACAGTATACAATTACTGTCTAGAGTGTATTCATGGGAAACATGCACTTACACACATCAAATACACATAGCGTACACAATGCATGTGATCGCCAGATTACAGTGACTATCAACATTGCTCTGGTAACCTCAAAACTTCACCAGAGGTAGCCTCGTTCCCAGTCCCACGCCCAGCTTCTCGTCACTTGCCGTACTGCAAGCGACGAAAAGCGGGGCGTGGGACTGGGAACGAGGCTACACCAGAGGTACGTACCTAGTATGTATACTGAGGCAGTATCGCAATGGTGGAGGTAGCCTCGTTCCCAGGCCCGAGACGGCTCGGGCCTGGGAACGAGGCTATGGTGGAGGGTACACATACAAACCCTACAAACATAAATACTGCCTTGTGCATTAACAGCCGGGCCATAGGAAGTGGTACGGGCCGTTTGCTCAGGACTGCACCAGTTTAGACCTGATCTTGGTCTCCTTCCCAGATTACATGCATGTACTATAGTCTGGGGATTAGACTACTACACATGCACATGCCTATCTTGTTACTCCGTGTGCGCATGCACAGCAGGGGTAAACTGATTGCCATGTCTGTCAGTCTGTCTGTTCATTTGTTTACAACACAAAATTAGCTGCATTTTTAGGGGGAAGGTGTTCTTAGTTTAGAAGGTACGCATCAGAATTGAGAAAACATTAGTGTCTATATATCACACAGACCAGAGATCCACTCAAGCAGCTGAAAAAGCTGGGTGAACGTTAAAAACATTCTCTGTCCAAATAATTATTGAACAAAACCACACCTCGATTTCAACATTGTTTACGGTAGGCTTATAATGCATGCTGATAATCATAAAGGGCACAATCCGATTGTTGCTGCAAACAGGTGATCCCCTGCAAGCAGTCCACGGGATAAGTGCTCTGCTGGGCACTCTTGTTTGTGTATAGAATTGTGAGTCCCTCCACCAACCTGCATGACGTTTTTAACGAAGTGTGGATTTGGAAAGCTTTACTGTCTCATCCTATTCCTTTGAAGTTGTGCTCCATTCAACTCACCAAAATTTGATACTGCAGGAGCATGAAATATTCATGCCAAAGTATAGTCATGTCAGACATACCAATCACCCTAATTACAAGTCACTGGCTCAACACTTAACATTCAGAGCTACCACAAAGTTGAGGGCACCCTCGCAAACAACCATGTAGAAGGATGGCACAACAAACTCAACTGGTGGCTAGACAAACTGGATTTTTGACTGGGTGACTCAGGGTTTCATACAGAGGGGGGGGGGGGGAGGGGGGGGGGGAGAGACCCTCCTTGAACATAAATGTCTCCACCCCCTGGCAAAATATCCTGAAGAAAACACAAGATGGGTGTGTAATCTCTGCAGGTGGATTCTAGCTATAGCATAGTAATTAATTACTGCTGAAATGATGAAGTGTTTCAGTGAACTAATAGCTAGTAGATGAAATGAGAGTAGATGAAGTGGGAGAATATCCTTACAATGATCTCAATACATGACGTTCTCTATGTGTGGTCATGCACATTTCGATATGGGACGTACATGATTGCATGAGTGTTTATAAGAAATAGTAGCACGGCAAAGTAAGGAGGGAGGCATGAGTTGTCTTGCATCACAATCATAGTTCTTGGGTGTCTTTCAAAGGGGGGCAGCAAAGAATCTAGCCTCGTACCCAGGCCTTCAAGGCCTGGGTACGAGGCTACAAAGAATCAAGCAAAGACCCCCCCCCCCCTTTAGAATGAAACGTGGACTTATACAAGAATGTGGATACGGTGGTGGAGTCACATGACTTACCTAGGACAGGTTCAGTGAAATGGCGGATCGTGTCGGCAACGCTGGTTTGGCTTTGATGATCTAATATCCAAATAAGCTTCCTCCAAGATGGCTCACAACCAGCAGCTGCCCCACCACCAAGCCAACACTCAACTACCGCCCGGAGACATTCCTCATTACTAGTGTCCCTCAGTTGGTAGATTTCATAATACTTGACACCTCTAATGAGATAATAACCCAGAACTGTCCACTCCACTCCCTGCACAGCCTCACAGACACTCCCAACCGTCAGCGGTGGAGCTGAAGTGGAGAGGGAGGGAGAACACTGTGAAACAAACGGAATGTTACAAACTCCACCTCTCTATTCTGACAACCCAGACCCAACCAACCCAACACAGATTACTTCCACAGTACAAATCTCCTGTGATCCAAGTTCTGTCTAGCTTGCACCTTCTGACTTAGTGTCGCAGGCCAGACTATGACCACGCCCACTCATCAACAACACAGTGTGAACTAGCTATTGAGGTCAAACTCCCACACACAGGCTTGTGTGACACATTAGCCACCACGCCCACTCATCAACAATGCAATATTAATGTGGTCAGACTCCCACAAACATCAACAACAGATTGACCCCATTCCACAAAGAGATAAATAAGGGATCACACCCACTCATCAACAACACATGTACAAAGGCAATTTGGTGATGTTGAGCTGTGGTTGAGCTCCACAAATGTTGAGCTCCACAAATGTTGAGCTCCACAAAACAAACAGCGAGTCCAAGAATTCAAAACATGATACTCGCGATCAGCATGAGATCATCATAGCCTGATTAGGTGAATAACACATGAATATTGTACCATGCTGAGTGAATGCTCTACTCCACTCTGGGTATCCATGACTACTCCACTGAACAGCTGCAGCACTAGTGGGGCCAGTGAGGGAAAGCAACATACTAAACAGCAACTCCATCAGTAGCAATCCAAGGTTTCACAGTGCAGAGTGTGTGTGTATCAGCCAGGAGCCTAGAGCATAGACCCTGGGACGAGGAGCCTTGAGTGTAGATCCTCGGATGAGGAGCTTATTAATTGAGGCTTTGCATTGTAACTGTATTGTGCACTGGAACATCTGGTCTTGACCTCAGGTGAAACTCTCCCACAACAATAGGCTGTGACTGTGGTCACCATTGGTGACCGGCCGCTCCTGAGCATGAGACAATTAATGCTGATAGCACTTTTGCAATTATGAATCTTGCCAGTAAGTATACGGTACCAAGAGTGCATGATCAAGGCCGGCGCAGCAGGGTGGGCCGGGTGGGCCATGGCCCACCCAATTCTCAGGCCAGGTAGGGTTTTTTTTGACCTGTCGCTCCATCGCGACATCGAGCAGCGAGGCAACATCGAGCGCTCAGCTCAGTCGATCGACACTCGTACTCGTGATTGGGTCATAGCCTCGTTCCCAGGCGCCTGGGAACGAAGCTAATTATATAAGCTGTCGGCTTTTCGTCGAGGCGCGGGGGCCTGGAAACGATATGTTGCGCGAGCGAATATTGAGCAAGAAAGAAGCACATGGCAGCCGCTGGACCTGCAATCCTCTTACATCTGGAACTTGCAGTGCAAAGCACGAAGGTGCCACGAGAGCCTATCCTGATAACTGAAAAATGAAGGTGAAACATTTTTTCCGCACTTCGCGCGGACTGATCGCCGCTTCGCGCCTCTGCACACTACCTTCGGCAGCGTCCAATGGATTCTGGCCCACCCTATATCTTTTACAGTGATCCGGCCCTGATGATGACATCATCAGTACTTATGCAGGAATTTTACAGGGTACCAGTAGAAGGTTGGGTTGCCTCGAGTTGCAATTCTACAAGATGTACCCATTGCTGGGTCCAGTGCTGCAGCTGTGCACGAACCCATCTATGCAGAGTGCAGTAACAATCATTTACATTCTTGGTGCCAACATACTGATCTGGGTAGACCA
Organism: Axinella damicornis; assembly: GCA_963931865.1. NCBI lineage: Eukaryota > Metazoa > Porifera > Demospongiae > Axinellida > Axinellidae > Axinella > Axinella damicornis. Next base: position 5,765,221 of record OZ007512.1, read on the forward strand.
TTCAGTGCGTTCTGGTGTTTACATAATTGAAACTTAGTTACAATATTCACGCGCATAGTGCTTTGTATGGGGCAAAACAAGAGTGCATGATGACATCATGCGCTCCTGGGTAAAAGGATACCTATGTTCATAATTGTGGTACTAGTCGCCTTGAATCTGGTGTCCATCAAAATCCTAGAACAAATTATTGCCCAAATATTTAATTCCTTTGTGTTGCCAGTCCCTCCGTCCATCCCCAGACTGTGAAAACATGGCCCTCGAAGGGAGCACTCACACAGCATGGCATGCACAGAGTGCACACTCCATGTTGTGACAACTATGTTTTGGTACGATCCCAGACCGTTTGGTGTGGGAATGAGGCCAACAGGAGATTTAGCCTGAGAGTGATTGCTCCTGAACCACGTGTGACAAGAGCTTGACAATTAAGGTGAGGTGGAGCAAGTGATGACAATGACTGAATTCACTTGCAGTAAAATGTATACCGTTTTGTGCACAGCATGCCATAATCATAGAACCAGCCATGGTCTTGATGTACCCTAACCTATCGCCCTACTTCCTGCCAGCAGTGCTGGGCGATACCCAGTACCAGGTATCGTTACTACCGATACCAGGTTCCAGGATTGTGGTATCAAGTACTGAGACGGGTATCGGTCGATACTGAGTACTGTATATGTGTGGCCCGGGCACGTCCTACGTAGAAGCAAAGTCTGACTCAGAGTCTGACCTATACCTATAGGCCCAGGCCTTGTAGAAGAGAAGATTCCGTCTTCACTCCACTATTGTGTACATGTTACTCTTCCTTGACGCAAATTATCATGTTGAGATCATCATTAATGAAGGAGGGTTGTATTGAGATTGGTATCGGTGTCGGCCAATACCAGCACAACAGTACTTGGTATCGGTATCAAAATTCAAATGTGGTATCGCCCAGCACTACCTGCCAGACCAATATCCACTTTATATATCCTGAGCATTCGTTGGGGGCTTTGGGGGGATTTTCTGGGAGGGGGCAAATTTTCCAAGGACACTGCATTCTGAGGTAAGTCACCGGCCCTCTTAGGTCTTGAAACAGAGTCTGGTCAGGCAGTTATTTCATGGTAATACTGTAGGCTGGCCTCGCACTCACCTGTGGTCGCTTTCTCAGCCATAGCGAAGACTGCGCAGCTATTCCGACACACCCAGCGAATCGATCAACAACCTCGCTCCCGGGCCCAGACGTGAACCGACATTGGAATCAGGTGGTTTATTAGGGTGGAGTTTGATAAGCACGTGTAGCTGATACTGGAGCTGTCTCCATATCTGATACTGGACAGACATGACAGAGCGGTGCAGTGCAGCAGGATCTCATCGCGATCACGAAGACAGGGCAGATGGCAAGGTTAATCAGTCTGTACTGTAGCTAGACCATACTACGTGTGTATTCTCGTCCCCAGACCCTCCATGCGTGCGTGGTTGGAGTACGCGTGGAGGGAGGGTCTGAGGACCAGACTATTGGAAGATGCTTGTTTGTGTGAGTCACTAGTAACAGGGCATGCGTGCACTTGCGTTTTGGTCCCGGTGTCAAGCAAGGCAAGGGGCCTATGTAACCGATATATTGGGCCTGGGGAGGGGGCAAAGGGGGCTGTGGCAGGGGCGTAGCTAGGATTTGGAGACTGAGGAGGCATGGAGTTCACTGCGCGTTAATTATTCATAAGTTAATACTCAGTGCGTGCAAACAGTTGCTCTCGAAATGCTACAGCAATATGCCGGTGCCCTGACTGTCCCAGACTTGCAGCACTATCAGCGTTAAGAGTATACGCCGGCTCATGGTCAGCCTAGCTCCTGTCTCTGTCATCAGATCGAACGCACATCGTACGTTGAGTGTGCGAGACTCCGGACACGCGTGTCTTTATCCAGAAAAGCGAGGAGGCAACTGCTTCCCTTGCCTCATTGTTAGCTACGCCCTAGTGTGGCTCTCTCTAATGGATGGTAATCATGGTGGGCATGCAGGATGGTAACCCTAAGCCTGCGTGCCCACCGTGATTGCCATCCGTTAGTGAGAGCCACGGCTATGTCAAGTAGATATACATGTAGATCTGTACTCTAGCTGCTCAACAATAAGACCGTCCAGTCAGCTTGAGGCCGTATTTTCATGGCAAGCTAAAACGATGATGCCTTGCGGTATGGTCTGCTCGGGAATGTGCATCATGCGTGACTGATTACAGTCCTCTCACAGAGTAACTGATTATAGTGCTAGTCTCACACTCTCACGGTCGCACAAGGAAACTCACGGGTGGTTGGTCTTCCTCTGCAATTGCCCCCTGAGTGTGTTGGACCTGCTGCCTTCATTTTGCCAGAAGATTCCGAGGTGTCCATGCACCTTCGGAGGGTCATGTCCGATGACATTGACTCTGGTCTCTCATTCCCACCCTCCTTGAATGGATGGGAATGAGACTGACCACTAAACAGGTCTCCTGGGTGACGTCCGGCACTGGGCCACCCCCTTTAGCTAGGCCACCAGAACATAGTGTAATCCAAGTGGTGCAGGCCAGGTGGTCACAGTCTGTTTACACAAGAGTTCGATATGAATCACTGGACTGCTCCACTGGAGTGGAATACTGGAATGGAACACATGTACTGGGACAGCCTAAACTGCCTCACTCAGTGTGTGGGACAGAAACTGGAATGTACGTATTCGCTCAGTTACTTCACTAGAGTTGCTGCATAGCATGTCGAGGCATCTTTCCTCAAGTTCCATGAGGTCAAAGGTCATGTATATTTAATGGCATCGTCATAGATGATAGTGGAATGTATTGCCTATGCTTCAGCCGAGGCTGGAGTTTGTTGAAATACATTTTCATGAGCTAAGCTGGCAAAATGTTGCTCAGAAGATGTTTGTTTCAAAGTACTTGATTCGGTTGTTACACGAACAAATTACTGGGCAGCTCAGAGGAAGGCTTGGCAAATGTACTTTCCCTAGCCTCATTCCCAGACCTTCTACACCTCCAGTTTTTGATTGCTTGCAGTATGCAAAACTGGCAAGCGTTCAAAAGTAGAGGTGTGGAAGGCCTGGGAATGATGCTAGATTTCCCCAAAATGGACACAAGTCCTCCATGGATACAGTTCGTGATGTTTGAAACCTGCCTCACACTTAGCCATAGCCACCTTTGTTGAAATGGATGTGACCTTTGACCCTAAGACTCCGAGGAAGGAGGTGTCTAGGACACGTTAGTGAACTAATTATCCAATCATTTACTACTTTATTCAAAGAATGGATTGGAAATGAGAAATGCGCTAGGTGACAGATTGTTCGAGCCTGTTGCAACGAAGTACGCGGAATAATGTTGGAATAAGCAACACCGTCAATTTTCAGCATCATATTTTGCCACAACTGCTGTATGCAAATCATCACCTAGCACCAGAGCTTTGTCCATTGGAGGACCTGAATCACACGTCCTGTTTATTGGTAAGTATGTGCTGTGCGAGAATCATTTTCCCTCTTGTGAACCAAGATTCTTGTGAACCAAGATTGTTGTCAACCAAGATTCTTGTGAACCAAGATTCTTGTGACAAGTAGGTGCTGCATCCAGCTTTGCAATTCCAGAACGTTGCCCTGAGTATTATGATACATGGACCCTTCCCCCGAATCCATACAACTGAAATGTTGATGAAATACAGTCTGCATGTGGCTGCGGTAGGCAAGCTGGGAGTTACACTGTACAGTACAGTATGTGTATTGTATTGTTTATTGGTTGTGCCTCAGTGTCCCATTCCTAGTCTCCAAACCTCATTCCCCTCCCCGTGTGCAGTAGGCATGGGTCACTTCCTCCCCCTCCCCAAGAGGATTCATAATTTTGGTAGCCGGGGGGGAGGAGCTATAGTGGAAAAGGCAGTTTGATGCTGGTGGCACTATGCCATCCCACCACACACGAAGCAACCAAAAAGTCTGTCATCGAGGGGACTCTTGTGGCAACTTTGTGCTTTTCATTGCCCTGCCACTGTGGTTTGCTATATACAGACCCCCATAGCCCCCTGGATCCGTGGATCCATCCGCCTCTGCTCCTGTGAGGTAGAGATTTTGAGATTGCGAATAATACCGGGATAGGTGAAAGGAGAGATTAAGGTTACGGGATCCCCGCGTGGTGGGCGTGGCCAGACAATTTGTTCAAGCCCATTTTTCTCGCACAGAAAGTATGCTAGTGAAATCAAACTTTCTCGACACAAAGCAGGGATGGTAGACAACATGCAGACTAATCATCATTACAGTAGCTCACACTGTAGCCGTTGTACGCTGGTTAAATCGGTTCCAGCAAGCTATTTGCCAAAAATCTCCAGTGCGAAGACCGCCGGCAAATCGATTCTACTGCTGGGAGACACGCCATAGGAAGCTCTAGGGCGGGACGTAAGCGTTTTGTGGCTAGGTTGAGCAGTCCTCGAAAGAACGACTCTTGAGTGTGAATAACCGCCATCTTGACTCCCCTCTTTGGAATACAGCGTCGTATAACTTCGGAACGGCCATCAGTATTTACAAAAACGCTTCGTCCGGCCCTTTCTATATAGTTTGTGCCTATTTCAATACAGTCTTCCAAGTCCAGGTCGGGTCACACGGCTTTATTTTTGGCGACAAAAAAACTATGAAATTCAGAAGAACCAATCAGATTCTACAGATTCCTTGGAGGTACATGCAAGAATTTTGTCCCCCTTTCTCCTTTTGTCCCCCTTTCTCCTTCTGTTGTCTGGGTAGGAGGCTAGGATCTGTCATGCCATGGAAACCATTGTGTGGTGCTATTCTGAATAGCATCGCAATTACACTGTACTAAGAGTGTGAGTGTAGTAGGAGACTAAAATTATTAGGGTCTGCCTTGTGTAGTGTGACCTGAGAATAGCCTCGTACCAGGCTCCTCCCTAGCCTCGTACCAGGCTCCTCCCTAGCCTCGTACCAGGCTCCTCCATAGCCTCGTGCCCAGGCTTCTCCCTAGCCTCGTGCCCAGGCTCCTCCCTAGCCTCGTACCGGGCTCCTCCCTAGCCTCGTACCGGGCTCCTCCCTAGCCTCGTACCGGGCTCCTCCCTAGCCTCGTACCGGGCTCCTCCCTAGCCTCGTACCGGGCTCCTCCCTAGCCTCGTACCGGGCTCCTCCCTAGCCTCGTACCGGGCTCCTCCCTAGCCTCGTACCGGGCTCCTCCCTAGCCTCGTACCAGGCTCCTCCCTAGCGTCATACCGGGCTCCTCCCTAGCCTCGTACCAGGCTCCTCCCTAGCCTCGTACCGGGCTCCTCCCTAGCCTCGTACCGGGCTCCTCCCTAGCCTCGTACCGGGCTCCTCCCTAGCCTCATACCGGGCTCCTCCCTAGCCTCGTACCGGGCTCCTCCCTAGCCTCGTACCGGGCTCCTCCCTAGCCTCGTACCGGGCTCCTCCCTAGCCTCGTACCAGGCTCCTCCCTAGCCTCGAACCAGGCTCCTCCCTAGCCTCGTACCGGGCTCCTCCCTAGCCTCGTACCAGGCTCCTCCCCACCTTTTTATGGCATACTGTGCTTACCCGTTTTATGTACAGTATGCGACAAATAGCTGGGGAGGAGCCTGGGAAAGAGAGCATTCCAGTCCAGGTATATACCAGTCAGTGCATGGAGGATGGATGTCAAGCAGGCAGTTAATTGGGGCGAGCCTGAGCGAGCCCCACATAGACGAGTTTGCTCTAAATTTTCTATATATATATATATATGTATCGTACGTCGTGCCGTAAATCACTTCCTGGTCGTATTTTGCGTGTTCTTGCGTCATGCGTTATTTCCAACCTGAGTTCACTTACTTCCTGCATGCTCGTGCGTTGATGTCGCGCCGGTCTAACTGAGACGCGAACTACGAACAGTCTACTTCAACAAGGCCTTGCAAGGATGGAGACTAAAGCCGGTGAGTGGCTAACAGAGACCGCTCCTGGACCTACCTGCCAGACTGCTTCAAGTGCACGAAATCAATGATTAGTGCGGTCATAACTTTCTCTGGTGTGATCTGTGTCTGTGTCCTTAACTCTCCGTCAGACTCACATTCTGATGACATGCACATGCAACTGCTCCATGCACATTCAGTACCTGCATGTACTCGCTCAGGCTCGCCCCACAATGTTCTGCATTCGTCTAGTTAGAGTCGCTGTGAATACCAAAGGTCAAGTACCCACCTCTGGGTCAAGTGCCTTCTTGTTCTTATGTAAACGTGCAGCCAGTGCATCCTGTTGCTAATTATAAGTTGTTGCCAGGGAAGCATGACCTTATATTATGGTTCTACTGAGCTCCTATAGGGGCTGCACAGTGGCAGGTACATCAGGAAATGGAACAATCATTTTAGTACTACCCAGGTAGAGCATCAGCTTCAAAACTTTAACTACACCTGAAACATTACAAATGGTGCTATCGTACCAATAATTTCCACCGTGACCTGAACTGTGATCATACCGTAGAGTGACTGGAATGTTGCTATTGACGTCTACAGGAGCGCATGAGCCACCGAAGGCGGCGAAGGAGCGTGTAACTTCAGTGCCATTGAAATACAAATTAGTTACGTACTTCCGCGTTTTGAAATACATACGTAGATCGGGTACGTCATAAGGTCTATTGGCGTGCAAGCCTTCAGGGGCGTCCCTCGCTGGTTCCCTGCCTGTTTTCACTCTTGCAAACTTCAGCACGGTCATGCTCCGCTTGATAGCGCGTCTCATTGTATGATCCTTCACCTGGTGCTTAGAAATGTTGCGGGGAGATACTTCCTGAAGCTGAAGTTTCCTTCTAGCACGATCCTCGAATCGGCATGGAGTTCCTTCTTCAAATCAAACTCGCTTCGCTTGAGGTAGCTCACTCTCGATGTACGCTTCGCCATTATGGGTGGCTCTGTACGATGCTGTATGTACTAAGTATGTGCCACATGCACATTCCATATTCGAGTCACGTGCACTGTATTGTGTCACACAACTTCTAAATGAGCTTCATGGAAGTCATTACCACTACAGATTTGTATTTCAATGGAACTCGCGAGTCCTCGCGAGTTACACGCTCCTTCGCCGCCTTCAGCGGCTCATGCGCTCCTGACATCTACTGTACATGTATGTGCATTGTGAGTGTGTGCGTATGAGTTCTGCTTTCTGTGTGGGTGTGTCCAGTGGTTTTGGGGTGTGTGTGTGTGTGTGTGTGTGTGTGTGTGTATGTTCGTACATGTACATGTGTAGTTGAAGTGGTGTCACTGTTCTTACATTTTATAGATGTGACTTCCCTCACCAGGTGAGAAGACAGCGATGAAGGATATACAAGAGACAAGAATGCCCGCCTGAGTGTACTCTCGGCAAGCCTCAGGTGAGAGAATTCATTGCTCAGTGTCCCATTCCCAGTCTGTCCAGATCCCCCCCCCCCCCCCCCCCCCCCCCCCCCCGAGAAGAATGCTTTCATGGAAGGGGAATGGGACTAGTGTCTGCCTCATGTAATGTGAGCATTCCTATCCAGTGCATGGAGGATGGTTGTTGCTAAGCAGGCAGTTTTAATTGATGAGCCTGAACACAACCAGTCAAGCACCGTAGATCGGGAAATTTTTGTGTTAAAAATATTTCGTGGTGTTAAATTTTCGTAGTTTAGCTCATCAACGAAAAAATTTTAACGATCATTGTATCAAGAATGGAGACGTACGAACGAGCTGCTGCTATGCCATGGTCACTGACATACCGACAACGCGTTCTTCTGCATGTCTGGGCTGTACTGTATCTCCTGTACGGCCCGGCCCGTGCTTCTTCCCTTCTGCTTCGGCCCGCCGTTTGTCGAATCGAGCACCTCCCGATTCTCTGAGGCAATACCTTGCCAAGGAACGGAGAGCGACAGAGATCTTTTGAGATCGAGGAGTCCATCTGCAGCCTTGAAGAATCGCAGAACTTGAAGGATGTGTGCGCAGCACAGGTGATTCACTATATAGCTATACTACGTAATTTACACGTGGTTGACCGTAAAAATTATCCGTTGTAAATAAATTTTGTGTGTTAAATTTTCGTGGTTGCGGGCAACTACGAAAATATTTTAACAACGAAAATTTCCCGATCTACGGCATGTCCCCTCTTCATGTCAAGTGCTGTTTGCCTGGACAATGTTCCTGTGTAAACTTGCAGTAGATTAGCAAGGGTTGCTAAGGACAACAGGTCCTTAGTGACCAGTTTGAGTTCTGCATGTGTGTCTTGGTTAGCCTCATTCCCAGGCCATCTGCCGCTTAGTTTATTAGTTGTGTACGTGACCTTTAAACCCCCATCAGATAAGCTGGCAGAAGACCTGGTACGTCATTTACAAACTAAGTGGACACGGTTATGAAGCAACTCGTGCACTCGTATGCTCTTCCAGTTTATATTGCTACCACAGAGACAGCAACTTGATGCCAACTCAGTGCTAACTGCAATACAGCATGCACTAACGTTTGACTACTCAGGCGTTCCAAGCGCTTGGTAAGCAATGTAGAGGTAGGAGTGGTACCAGGCCTTCTGGCAGCCTATCTGATGGAGGTTCAAAGGTCACATATGGACTAAAACCAAAGCAGCAGACGGCCTGGGAACGAGGCTATGTCTTGGTTGTTGCCATCACTGGCAGACTCCCTCCGTAAGTAGGCCCAAATGAAGGTTACTTCAGACCCACCTCTTGCCTGTTTGTGGGGGGGGGGGGGGGGGGGGGGACATGCTTGACCTTTTGTGTACAGGCTCATGAATTAATACTGCCTGCTTAGCAACAACCATCCTCCCTGCACTAGTACACACCTGGGCTGGAATGCTCACATCACATGAGACACATGAAAAAGGAATTCTGGAGGACTACACATCAGAAACCTGGAATACTAGATAGCGAGTACCGGACCCGGACAAGAACTGTAGGCAGACCCTAGTCCCCTTCCATGAGAGCATTCTCCTCCAGCACATCAGCCAACAGACTAGCCACAAGCCTAATAATGCACACCAGTAGCACCTGCCCAATATGTAGCCTCGAACCAGGTTCGAGGCTACCCAATATGTAGTGATGGATCCGTCCAACCAGGCCTATGACCCCCCTCCCATCAACTAAAGGGGTCAGGTCAATGATAGCTACTTCTGTGCATACTCAGAAGTGTGACGTACACATGACAACCGTGTTTCTGATGTGGCAGCCCTTCTCCATTTGTGTCTTGGTTGTTGCCACCATCAGAGTTACCGACACGACTCCCTCCCTATGTATGCCTTCAGGCCCACCTCTTGCCTGATGGGGGAGGGGGGGGGGGGGGGGGGGGATGTTCCCCAGTTTGTTTCAGTTGCAGTCTTTGTGATAAAGTGTAAAAATGTATGGAGATGTAGGGATAACAGAACAGAAAAAAAGCAGGGATGATGGCATAAAACAGTTCAGTGTTCAACACCATCTTACATATCTTTCCACATAATACATGTATAATGAGAAAAGTATGTAGGGTGTTGTATACTGAACTGTATTATGCCATCATCCCTGCTTGTTTTTGCTGTTCTGTTATCCCTACATCTCCATACATTACATTTTTAATGTTTTTTTACACCTGTTTACCTCATTTTTATAGCAGTAGTATTCACTCTGCACACAGTACACAATTTTGAGTTGAAAGTTCAAAGTTGCTCTACGCATGCGCACATATGAAGAAAATGGCATCGCACATGAAGCCATAGTTATTCAGTGGGCGGTTTCAAGCGCCTCGTGAGACTTCGAATTTGCCAAAAAGTGATGGGGTCGTGCACTACTCAGTGTAAAATGCTGCTGTTTTGTGCAAACAACGTCGTGACAGAGTCAGCCAAATTTCAACTAGCCCGTCTGAAGAAAGAAGAAGTAGAAGAAGAAGAAGAAGAAAACCGATTTTGGCGGTTTGGCGACTTTTTGGCACGGTACTTTCGCGACGGTTATTCACGACACTGGGAGTCTTCTGGGCCAGGAAAACACTCGAAGACGAATAGTAAGTTGTCATAAAGGCTTATTTGCCGCCCATTTTTGAGATTTGGAGAGATTTGGGAAAAAAAATTTGTATTAGCTTCTATTGCGTGTCCGTTGTATCCCTACATATAGAGTCTACCGACTCTATGATATTGCCGTGTAGGTCAAGAGCCACATTGGTGCCACCATGTGCGTGCTTAGGCCCAACCCACTTAAGCTACAGACAATACCAGCTCTGGTGACTCTAGCATCAGATTCCAATGCTGGTGACTCTAGCATCAGATTCCAATGCTGGTGACTCTAGCATCAGATTCCAATGCTGGTGACTCTAGCATCATATTCCAATGCTGGGGACTCGGCCGGACCAACCGTGTGCATGACATTCATGCATGCACTGCATATGTACGTATTATCATAGAGTCGGTCGACTTCTGACGCGTAAAAAGGATACATGTACTAGATAGCTACCTACAATGCGAGAGCTCTGTACAAAATCAGTTGCTGAAAACGCTCTTCGCAATGACACAGACATTGCTCTTTACTATTATGCTAGCTAGCTATAATACACAGATTTACATGTAATATATATCTGCTAAATCGTAACTACTGAAGCAGGGATACATTTTTATTGTCTCTTGCTCTTTTCGCAGATGAATTTGGCCGTCGAAGACCTCAACATATTTCCGCCGCCTGGGGGGCCGGAGGCCCCAGCCTTCCAGCGGGCCCAGGGGGCGAAGAGCCACCAAGGCCCCCATCACCGCCACCGCGGCGGCCTACACCACCCCCACCTCCTTCTCCCCCACCCCCACCTCCTCCTCCCCCACCTGCTCCTCAGCAGCACCATCTTTTCCCAGACGAATTCCTGGATGTGGCCGTCGAAGACCTTAACGTATTTCCACCGCCTGGGGGGCCGGAGGCCCCCGCCCTTCCAGTGGGCCCAGGGGGCGAAGAGCCGCCACCACCAAGGCCCCCATCACCGCCACCACGGCGGCCTGCACCACCCCCACCTCCTCCTCCCCCACCTGCTCCCCGGCAGCGCCGGCCGTTGCGTCCCCCACCTCCTCTTCCCCCACCTCCTCCCCCACCTGCTCCCCGGCAGCACCAGCTGTTGCGTCCACCTTCTCCCCGCCGCCCCTGCAGCCTCTCTCCCCGACCTCGCCCTGTTGGACCTCCTCCTGCGATGTAAGCTGATCTGTTAAATTGGGAAAAAGTAGTCTTCACAGACCAGAGAATCTGTCACCAAAACTCTCTTTGAATCCGTAGTTGGAGGAGGTTTAGGGATTGAAGGTGCTGCGGCGCGGGCCATCAAGGCAGAGGCCGCGGGCATCATGGAGCTAGAGGATGTGGACGTTGGCCAATAGGGCCTATACTAAACGTAAGTATATTAATAGTAGATTACAATAGCTATAGAGTCTATGGCGATGTACTCCAATATTTACCTGTGCAGATTAACAACTGTGATGTGCCTTGTTCCCCCCCCCCCCCCCCCCCGCTGGGGCCGAGACTGCTGTATTATGTGCAGTTGTGCATGTGTGCCGTGCTACAGCTGCTCTGCATGTAGCTGCTACCTAGCCTCGTTCCCAGACCCCCACTCTGCTTAACCATACTGCAAGCAACGGAAAGCTGGGTGGGGCCTGGAGACGAGGCTAGCTTCTACCAGGAGCCATGGAGAGGAGTGTCTAACTCATTGTGCTGTATGCGAAACATGTCCTTTGGTATTTCATATTTAGAAATAAACATTCCACATGTGTGTGTATTCCGTGAGTACAAGTTTGGTAGCTTCCCACACTATAGTAGTTGACCACAACTAGTTGCTCTCCATCCTGAACCTAGTCTATCCAGCTAGACCAATTCTTCAGGAAGTTGTGGGCAGGTTTCCCTACACCCTGCCCACAACTTCCTGAGAAAGAGAAGAATTGGTCTAGCTCTAGACTATCCTGAACCGTAAGCTGTACCAGCTATGTAAGCTTACTTGAATTGTATGCTTCCTTTCAGGACTGATATTCAATTTGAAGTCGGACATTGCCCCTGTAATTGCTGCTGGGCACACTCTAGTCTGACCTTTGGAGCACGGGTGCAGTACGTCTCATCTTAGCAGGTGAGCAGGTGTCACTATTGAGGAACTGTGTATTCGCTGTCAAGTGAAACCAAAATTGAATTTTCACTGTTCCAGATCTTCTCCACACATTGTACATTGATAGACCTGCTTTTACACGTTTTACAGAGTGAGGTTAGGGAGGGGGGTTCTGGACAGTAGGGGGTTTCCGGACAGTAGGGGGTTCCAGACAGTAGGGGGTTTGCTGACAGTAGGGGGTTTCTGGACACAGCCCCAGCTTTCACTCTCTAAGAGCATTTTTTGCTAATAAGTGTACATCGTCAGAAAGTTTGAAGGCAGGGTATACATGTGCACTTACGGAAGAATTGCTGAAGGAGTGAATGTGGGTGCCGGTGTGAATGGCCTTACATGCAGACTCCTTGGATTCATATGCCTCATACCCAGGCCCACACACGGAATGTGGAAGAGGGCCTGGTGACACTTGGCAAAATTTCCGTATGTGCTCAGTCAGCATAATTGCATAAGTTTCTTACTTGGATGCATTCAAATTCACATGGAAGGTAGCTGTTGGTGATGGCTAAGTAGGAGGTGTCTTGAAAGCTAGAACAGCAGTTTTATCAAACGGCTACACTTTTCACTTGGTAAAGAATGTAATTACTACGCAATAATTGGCAATTCTACCCAAAATCAAGACTGCTGACCTCAGCACATATGGGAATTTTTGCCAAGTGTCACCAAGTGTGTGGGCCTTGGTATGAGGCTAGGATTCATATGGGCTTCAACGGGTATATGGACCATACACAAACAGCTACTGTATACCAGGTGCTCTACCCCGGGGACGGTAGTAGTACCCCCTCCCCACATTGCCTGGGTCCTCATGTACTGGACTCCCTCTACCTTCCGTGCCGGGTGGAGAGGGGCTAGTGGCTAGACTGAGTCCTCATGTACTGGACTCACTCCACCTTCTGTGCCGGGTGGAGAGGGGCTAGTGGCTAGACTGAGTCCTCGTGTACTGGACTCACTCCACCTTCTGTGCCGGGTGGAGAGGGGCTAGTGGCTAGACTGAGTCCTCGTGTACTGGACTCTCTCCACCTTCCGTGCCTGGTGGAGAGGGGCTAGTGGCTAGTCTGAATCCTCATGTACTGGACTCACTCCACCTTCCGTGCCGGGTGGAGAGGGGCTAGAGGCTATAGACTGAGTCCTCATGTTACATCCTGTAGGTCCGTATGGAGACTGTTTCTATGCTACGAGAAGAAGTTCTTACTCAAGATAAACCATACACAGCTGTACACCAGTGGCACGCATTATACTGCAAGATTTGTCCATCGTAGTCTCTGCAAAATCATCGTGTAGAACTTAATTGTAAATTTAATGCTAATCTTGCCATGGTTTGTAATCAAGTACAATTTTGGGATTTGTATGCATATATTATGTGTAATGGTAACGATAATCAGTGAGATTCGAACTCAGGACAGAGCCTGAGTTGATCACTTGAGACTCTGACTCCACTGCACACCGTATAATGTATGTGGTATGGCTGCTCAACGTCTCACCTTGGAATGTGGATGGGTGGAGCAGCATATTGAGGTTCATAATGGAGTCACTCCCCCTTGCCCCTGCTCCCCCTTGCCCCTGCTCCCCCTTCCAGCTGCTGGGTCTCCCCCTTCTCCCTCAGCTGCAAGATGTCACTCCATGAGACCCAAGTGTCCCTCTGGTGCATGGTGATGCACATGTAGGCTCTCGATGGCAGCTGCATGGTAGCAATGTTTGTAATGAGCTGTGTACAGTACATTTCCCTGAATTTAATTGCAGACAGTATATAGCTAGCATTTCATACAGTATTTTATAACAACTCTTTCATGCACCTATTCGTATGACTACTGCATTATGCATGATTCAAAATCACTGTTAAAGCTGATTGCTTGCAATAGCTAATCAGCTAATAATTATTGTTGATTAGAAATGAAACTGAAGTTGATTCTCTATGGTAGAGAGCATTGCGTATAATATGGGTGTGGAAGATTGAACATGATGCATGAGTGATGTATCCCATAGCTCTCATCAACACTTACGCTATTGGGTAATAATTAGCTATCGGGAGCCAATACTAAACCAGCCTCAAATAAATATATTTTATGTCGTTTGAGCATGGTGAATTAGACGGAAAATGTTCTCTCATCGGTTGTATGATCACATGCTTGTTTTGTGCATGTTGCTGGGTTGCCTTGCACATGCGCAGTAATGTTGTTTACATTGCATGTCCTTGTCTGTGATTGGTCAAGGCAGATGAGTATTTAAATGGTTAGCGGTAAACAGTTGGTCACTCTCGGCGACTTTACCTGTGCTTGGCAAGTTTTTTCTTTTCCTCTACCTGTGTGCGGACTTCAGTCAGTATCGTAGCCCCTCTTCCCTACCGAGCTGTGCGGTTTGATGGCTTCTGGCAGTTCGGAGGTTGGTGAGCGCAGTGGGCGACCTGCCGCGGGCGTCACAGCGGAGCAATTGGCTCAACTCCTGGGAGCAGTCAAGGATGGCCTGCGGGACGAACTGACATCGCTTAAGCGGGAGCTGACTTCGGAGAGGCAGGTTGCCGACGAGCGCCTGTTAAAGAAGCTGAAGCTGGAGAAGATGCCGACATTTAAGAAGAAGGCCCACGAAAAACAATTCATTTTCAGCGAGGGAGTATCTTCGAAAGTCGAGGAAGCGACGGTAGCGTTATCGGAGACACCACCAGCAGTGGAGAAAGCAAAGAACCTCCTGGAGGAAGGTAAGAAGTTGTTGTGTGAGAGACAGAAACTTATCCGCATTGCTGATAGGTCCGAACATGGTTGGGCCACGGTTGAGGAGTATATGGAAGATGAGTTGGCGGACAACTCAGATGACGAAAAACGTATTCAGAAGGCTGAGGTTAGGGCGGGGAGGAAGCTTAAAACGACTGCTGCCAAGAGTGGCAAGCAAAGGAAAACTGGTACCCAGTTGCCAAAGAGGTTTTCACAGCCTTTCAGTAAAGCTGTTACAGTACCCGCTGCTGCGGCTGCTCAAATTGGCGCCGCTGCTTACGGAGCGCAGTACGTGTCTGTGTTGCCCCACCCGGTGGTTGGAGCAGTCTCAAGGACTGCATCCCTCGGGCAACCTCTAGGCCCTTGTTTTGAGTGTGGCAAACTTGGGCATTTCCGGAAGAAGTGTCCATTGCTGCAGAGCAATGCAAATGCCTTCACTAGATAAACAATGGACAGTATTCAGAGTATTGTTGTACTATAGTTACAGCATGTAGCCATGCAGTTAGACAGACTGAACATGCACACTTCAACAATATAATTATTGTGCATGCATGTTTACTGGTTTACCACCACATGGTGGGTCTATTGTGTTTATACACACACCTGTTCGTTTACCATTTAGATTCCATCCCATTCGTCTATTCGGATCCCAACTCATTGGTTCCCTCACATGTTGAACTCTGCATGCAAGATTTAGTGGATTGTGAACCTCCTTGGGAGTCTGAGTTTTCTGAGCCTCAGACTATGCCTCGATCTGCTGTTTGTGCTAGTGATTCCAAGGAGCATGGGGTTACAGTGCAAGGAAGGCTTTGTCAGCATTCCCAATTTTGGATAGAGGAGCTTGAGGCCTCAGAGTTTGTTAGGGGTATCATTCTTCAGGGGTATCGACTGCCATTTAGTGTATTCCCTCCTCCATTGATTTCAAAAAATCATCATTCAGCTTTCCAGCATGCTGACTTTGTGTCTGATGCTATCACGGATCTTGGGCAGTCTGGTTGTGTTGTTCAGACGACAGTATGCCCCACAGTATGCAGTCCGCTTCAGGTGGTCGTTAATGCAAAGGGCAAACGTAGGCTGGTACTGGACCTTCGCTACGTAAATCAGTATCTGTGCCAGAGCAAATTCAAGTATGAAGGCCTTAACCTGGTCCCGTCAATGTTTCAGAAAGGCGACTTTGTTTTCACCTTTGACCTCAAATCAGGGTATCATCATGTGGATATCCATGTAGATTCCCAAACGTATTTGGGGTTTTCATGGGGTGAGGGTGTCCAGCGAAGATTTTACGTTTTCCGTGTTCTTCCTTTTGGTTTAGCCACTGCCTGCTACGTATTCACTAAGCTGCTTAGGCCTCTTGTCAAGCGTTGGAGATCTATGGGATTAAGGGTAATCCTTTACATTGATGATGGTATATGTGCCTCCATTTCCCATTCCCAATGTTGTCAGCATAGGGATGTCATGCTCTCCGATATGGAGAGTGCAGGGTTGGTATTGAGTGTTCCCAAGTGTCATCTTGAGCCTCACCAGATTGCAGATTGGCTGGGATATATCATTGATTTGGTCTCTGGTTGCTTTCGTATTCCGGGGGATAAGATTGACCGGCTCCACTCAGCCATTCAGTGTATCTCCCCTGCCGGCAGGGTTGCTGTGCGCATTCTGTCTAGCATAGTGGGTCGTCTCATTTCGATGAGGCTGGCCCTTGGCCCTATAGCTCATCTTCGTACTAGATCCCTCTATGCCGTCATTAAAGAGAGGGTGTCTTGGTCAGATCGAGTGTTCCTTTCTTTGGAAGCTCAAGAGGAGCTTGTGTTTTGGCAAGCAAACATTGAAGCATTCAATGGCCAACCCATTTGGTTTTCACCTGGTACGACTAGGGTTGCTTACTCTGATGCCAGTAGCAGTGGTTATGGTGGGTATGTGGTAGAATTTGGTCCAGAATTTGCACATGGTCTCTGGTCTCCCACTGAGCTTGAACTCAGTTCTACATGGCGTGAGCTCAAAGCTGTGGCCATGACTCTGCGTTCATTTGCTGACAGACTGAAAGGTCATGCTGTCAAATGGTTCTCCGACAACCAGAATGTTGTTCGGATTGTCCAAAGAGGTAGCAGAAAACCTCACCTACAAGATGGTGCTATGAGCATCTTTGAGCTGTGTTTTTCAGCTGGGATTAAGCTTGAAATGGAGTGGATTCCCAGGGATGCAAACGAGCTGGCAGATTATGCTAGTCGTATTAGGGAGCATGATGACTGGAAGCTAGACCCTGTCCTATTTGTCATTTTGGATGCTGCATGGGGTCCTCACTCCATAGACTGCTTTGCTTCTGAGCATAACACGCAGCTCATTCGCTTCCACAGCCATTTTTGGTGTCCCGGAACCGAAGCTGTGGATACTTTCACAGTTTGCTGGCAAGGTGAGACTTGCTGGCTTGTGCCTCCCCTTCATCTCGTATGTCGTGCCATTCAACATGCACGTGTATGTTCAGCATGGGGGACGCTAGTAATCCCTCTTTGGAAGTCAGCTCCATTTTGGCCTTTGCTGTGCCCTGATGGCCGTCATCTTGCACCATTTGTTCAAGCCTATCATATCTTCCCATTCTACGAAGGGATTATCTTGCCTGGCCTGAGTGGCAACAATATTGGAGATGCTATGACTGACGAATCCTGCCTGTTGGCTGTGTTATTTGATTTCTCTGTGCCAGAAAGACAGTTTAGTACTGGTTATTGTTTGTTTGACTTCACTGGCAAGTGTGACCTCTGTATTCCCAACTGAGTTGTCATTGCTGTGCAAGTGTATGCATGTTGTATAACCTATTATGGAGGCATGCAAGAGATCACTGTATTTGCTATCAGAAGAGCAGTACAAGTTTGTCCTCTGAGGGCTAGTAGGTCACTGGTGGTATCACATCCAGTTGCCCTCTGAGGGCTCTGACCTGGTGGTTGTTCTTTCTAATTGCCCTCTGTGGGCAAGTTAGTGATAGTCCTCTGAGGGCTAGTGAATGAACCTGATGGTATCACATCCAGTTGCCCTCTGAGGGCTCTGACCTGGTGGTTGTTCTTTCTAATTGCCCTCTGTGGGCAAGTTAGTGATAGTCCTCTGAGGGCTAGTGAATGAACCTGATGGTATCACATCCAGTTGCCCTCTGAGGGCTCTGACCTGGTGGTTGTTCTTTCTAATTGCCCTCTGTGGGCAAGTTAGTGATAGTCCTCTGAGGGCTAGTGAATGAACCTGATGGTATCACATCCAGTTGCCCTCTGAGGGCTCTGACCTGGTGGTTGTTCTTTCTAATTGCCCTCTGTGGGCAAGTTAGTGATAGTCCTCTGAGGGCTAGTGAATGGACCTGATGGTTGTTCGTTCTGAGTGTCCTCCGAGGACGAAATTATTGGAATCATATTCCTGGTATTATATCCAGCCACCCACAGTGGGCAGTGCTGAGGCCATATGGTTGTTCATATCATATATAGCTGTCCTCTGAGGTCAGTGATGGTTGTTCATTCTGATTGTCCTCCGTGGACAAATCAATATCCAGCTGCATCCAGCTGCCTTTGGAGGGGGATTATAAGTTTCCTCAATGTTTCATTTGTTTCAGATGTGTTTAAGCAAGGAATCTGGAAGGAAGTAGCTGCTATCGATGACCCAGAATTGTGTGAACTTGCTGGGGCACTCCCGTCCTTAGCATTGCAGGGGAAAGCCCCTAGTACCGTTAAGAAGTACTCGGGGGCTTTTTGTAGGTGGAGAAAGTGGATTTCGTCCAAACGGGCTCTTTCTGTCTCCCTCCCGCCTAAGCCATTGCACCTCGCACTGTATCTGAGCTTCTTAGCACAGCGTTGTAAAACGAGTTCACCACTGTTGGAAGCGATTAGTGCGCTGTCCTGGGTAAATCAGTTAGCTATGGTGGAAGACACCACCACTCATCCGCTGGTAGTGCAAGTGTTAGCGGGTGCTAAAAGACAGCTGGCGTGTCCGACTATCAAAAAGGAGCCTATCACCCCAGAAATTCTCACCAAGATTGTCGATAAGTTTGGCAAGGACGATGCATCTCTTTTGGATGTGCGTACCCTTACAGTATTTTTGGTGGGGTATGCAGGGTTCCTCAGGTTTGATGAATTGAGTAATCTGAAGGAGTCTGATGTTCAGATTTTGGAGGAACATATGGAGCTATTCATAGAATCAAGCAAAACTGATCAATACCGAGACGGTGCATGGGTTGTGATTGCCCGCACAGCTTCTAAGCTTTGTCCTGTAGCCATGATGGAGCGCTACCTAAACCTTGGCCAAATTGCTGGTCAGGATTTGCCAGATTTGCCACTCTTTAGGGGCATTACCAATGTTGTTTTAGTTATGTAAAACTGAAATAGTTTAGTTTTTGGTTTTAATTAGGTAGAAGTCGCATTGTTTAGTTTAGTTTTAGTTTTAATTACTAAATCTCAAAACGGTTAGTAAAGGCTCTTTTAGTTTTAGTAACCACCATTTTTGGGTGATTTTCATATTAGTTTAGTTTTAGTTTTAATTAACAGGCTGAGACAGTCCTCATTTTAGTTTTAGTTTTAATTACTAAAGTGAAATATGCCATACTAAAATGCATTATAGTTTTAGTTTTAGTTAACTAAAACAACATTGGGCATTACCAACACCCGTGGTGGTGGTAAGCTATAGGAAGAGTGGTGGTCTCAGTTACAGCAGGATGAGAGAAGTTGTTTTGGAGATGTTATCTGCTGTGGGTCTTGACAAACGTAGGTTTGGGCTCCATAGTCTCCGTTCTGGTGGCGCTTCAGCTGCTGCTAATGCTGGGGTTCCTGACCGTATGTTTAATGAGATTCATAGTTGGTGAGAATGGGCCCTCAAAACGGCCTAGACTTGCACTGTGTGCCAGTTTGGGATGGTTTGCCGATTTTTAATGAGATTCATTGATCCTCCATGCACATATTAACCCTTTAACCACCGAATTCTTCCCACCAAGACAACACATTTTCATCCATTCAGCGCACACCACTTTCGTAGGTACTCCTCTCCCACAGCATTCGCTCCTCAGCGGCCAAACTTGGTGGGGCCCGCACACATGGAGAGACCCCTCTGTCAATACCGTTAATGATATTCATGACCCCCCACAAGGCCAGCAATCGGAGGTCAAAGGTGGATGTCAGCCGGATTTTCGCCCAGCATTTCCCTAAACTTGGGCCAGATCTGACTGATGGCACACCTTACACCACCAATTTGCAGGTTTTCTTGAGGCCCTGGGTGGGGTCTATGAATATCATTAGAATCAAAAATTCTCGGGTCAATGAATCTCATTAAAATCAAAAAACGCCCACGACAGGCCGAAAAGGGGGGCTGCCGCCCCCCATTCGAAACCCCCCCGCTTGTACATTTAGTGGGGGAGGCGCGCGAAATCTGACCAAATTTTTGAGTTCGTGCCTTAAAGTCGTCCCTAGGCCCTCTGAAGACTTTTTGGTCTCTTTTTGGACTGGCGAGAAGCCCTACAAGTGCATAGGGTCTAAATGACGCCTATAGACGTCAATGGGGCTTAAAGGGTTAAGAGACATGGGAGGTGGCGGAGTGAAAATGCCAAAGATGGCTATGTCCAGGATGCATTGGACGAAAGATTAAAGGTTTCAC
Organism: Axinella damicornis; assembly: GCA_963931865.1. Classification (NCBI taxonomy): domain Eukaryota; kingdom Metazoa; phylum Porifera; class Demospongiae; order Axinellida; family Axinellidae; genus Axinella; species Axinella damicornis. The sequence continues at coordinate 5,785,569 of OZ007512.1, forward strand.
GCAATCTGGGCCTTTAATAGGTGTTGTACTCTGCCTACTTTCTTTGTTGCCTCAATTGCCGCCCAGCCCAATTAAAATTGTTGAGATGTGTGCTGTCACTGTGATGCATGTGTGCATGTGTAGAATTAGATGAGAGATATATTTTATGTCGTTTGAGCATGGTGAATTTGACGGAAAATGTTCTCTCATCGGTTGTATGATCACATGCTTGTTTTGTGCATGTTGCTGGGTTGCCTTGCACATGCGCAGTAATGTTGTTTACATTGCATGTCCTTGTCTGTGATTGGTCAAGGCAGATCAGATGAGTATTTAAATGGTTAGCGGTAAACAGTTGGTCACTCTCGGCGACTTTACCTGTGCTTGGCAAGTTTTTTCCCCTCCTGATGGAGAGGAAGTGTGAAGGTATGTGATATCTCAATCAGAATGAGCTGATTCTTTATGCACATATTCCTCTTTGTCCGAGGTATCTGGTGCAAGGGAGATATTGCTGGAGCTGGATTCATTGCATGCATGGGTACACCATGGCTGCTGAACTTCTAGCTATCTATGTGTGGGGTGTTATTTATTTTTTTTGTTCGGGCTTTTCCTCACCCATATTTTTCCTCGCTGAGGTTTTTAGGGTGAGGTTTTTTCCCGTGGGCATGAGTTGGCTGCATGCTCTAAAACCATAGGTGTGGCAGTTACACCTGTGTTGCTTTTCTAATTGGCTCACCCCGAATTTTCTGCATTGTAGCTACTGCAGTTCTATTGTGTTGTTAAGTTTGTGTGTTTGGTTTGTACTGTTGATCTTGTCCTCGGTTGCCATGCACTCAATTGCCGCCCAGCCCAATTAAAATTGTTGAGATGTGTGCTGTCACTGTGATGCATGTGTGCATGTGTAGAATTAGATGAGAGCGGGCGTCTTTATTCACTGGACTGGACTGGACTGGACTGGACTGGACTGGAGTGGACTGGACTCACCCAAAAATCTGTAAAATGCCTTTTTCAGTGTAGGACAGAAGCTAAGCATACTTATTCAGTCACTAAAGTTGCTTGCACAGCCTGCTTTCGCGTCTTTGCTCGAGTCGGTAGAGGTCAAAGGTCACGTGCATATTTAATCAGCTTCAGCAATGAGCTTCAGTCAGTCGTGGATGATAGAGGGATATTTATTTCTGTCTTCTATGCTTCAGCAAAAGGCTGGAGTTCGATTTCTACATTAAACAAAAAATTTAATGCTCTTCTGATATTTTCATTGAGGCTTATTAAATATGCACGTGACCTTTGACCTCTACCGACTTGTAGAAAGACATGAAAGCCGGCTATGCAAGCAACTTTAGTGAATAAATATAAGCATGCTTAGCTTCTGTCCTACACCTAAAAAGCCATTGTACAGATTTTTGGGTGAGTCCAGTCCACTCCAGTCCAGTCCACTCCAGTCCACCAGTCCAGTGAATAAAGACGCCCTCAAATAACCCAGGGTAATAATAATAGCACTAGATCCAACTCCACCCTAGTGCTAAGCCACATGACCTATATAGGCATAATTATATAGTTCCATAATCATTATGCAAAAAAAAGCCTATAGCAGCCTTAATAATTCCCTCCATGCCAAAGGAAAACAAAAGAACCGGAAAAAAGGAACAAGAAAACCAAAAAACAAAAACAACCAGTACTTGAGGGGGAAAGAGAGAAAAAAAAGAAAAAAAAATACAACCTAGCAACAACCCATCCCTCCGTGACAGGTCAGACACCGAAGTGTAAGCCTCAGGAGCGCTGGATAGGCGTGACTGGAATCACAGGAGGCTAACCTGCTTTCTACCAGAACACCTTTAGCTTCGGTGGTCAGATGGGAACCGGCGTACTCGAGCTGCTAGGCGGGGAAGTCGAGAACCGGTATGTACGGAGTAGCCTGTTGCGCATGCGCGCAGACTGACCTTTGAACCTTCGAGCATAAATTTAATGGTGGCCGAGTCCAAATAGCAGTTTGCTACATTATTACTCTGCTCTTAGCGGCATGGAATCACTAAAGAAGTTTGGAGTCAGCATTGAACTGAGTTGGTGAGTAGACTAAGCCGGGCAGACGAAAAGAAGCGTGTGGGGTCTGAAACTTCAAAGACGTCTGACTCATTGGTCTTACTTTGCTTCTGTGACGAGGAAGAATGTGCTGTCACCCAAAGAAACGTTTATGGTATGGTGTGATATCAGTGTCAAAAACCGATATCCCTGATGCAAGCGTTCGAAACTTCATGCAAGCGTTCGTAACTTCATGCAAGCGTTCGTAACTTCATGCAAGCGGTTCAAAAATTTCATGCAAGCGGTCCAAAACTTTATGCAAGCGGTTCCAAAACTTTATGCAAGCGGTCCAAAATTTTATGCAAGCGTTCGTAACTTCATGCAAGCGGTCTAAAACTTCATGCAAGCGTTCGTAACTTCATGCAAGCATTCGTAACTTCATGCAAGCGATCCAAAACTTTATGCAAGCGGTCCAAAACTTTATGCAAGCGCCAAAACTGCAAGCGGCATTAAACTCCCGTTTTCAGTGGTTCTGCCCCCTACAGTGTATCTTGTTGCGTTAACCCATAGTATTACTTATCTTAGTGGTCTTCGATCATTGTATCATCAGTTTTGAACCGATCATCAAGTCATTATAATCTCTGCCAATCAAAATCAGTATCATTCCTTATTATCCTATAGCTTTGATCATTAGGGCTGCAACAATGAATGTTAATCTAATTTCCTGCTAACAAACTGTAGAGTTCTAGTATACAAATCAACTCCATACTCAGTGCTTGATGTGAGAGGTAATACAATAGATTGTAATTCTTGCATGTCGCAGGTTGTCAAAGGGCAGTTTGTTTCTGGAACACTGATCACTGTCTCCAAGTCTCCACAAGGCACTGGTCCCCCCCCCAGTCAATGCCATAGTGCTCAGCTTCACTCTATGCAATGATATTATATACATGTACATGAAGGAAGCAAAAATCACTGGTCTCATGCCCAGATGCCCACATGCATTGGCGGAGAATGTCTGGTGGGTTGAGTTGCATTTCTTGTCACAGAGGTGTGTCCAGCGTAGGTGTAATGAAGCGCTGAGAAAGCAATTTATGAGAGAAATTTCCATTCTGTACTATATGTCGCGTAGCCCTACCTTCAAGTAGTCAGCGATGTCCACTAACCCCCAAAACATCGGCTGTGAACCCAAAGTGCGGTGGACTTCTTCATATCCTGGTATTGCTGTAAAACCACTTGTGTAAAACCGTTCTTTTTCGGCGTTGGAGATGGCTGAACCATCAACGAAATAAAATCCTTTGTTTATGAGCTGTTTAAACTGATTCCTGGATCGATATTGGTGAAATATCCCACAATAATTATTACGTGTGACCTCGTCGATTTCATTGGCAATCTCAAATTCCATAATATTATGTTATAGTGACAATTAAGAATGCTCACTCAAAACACCAGACCTCTGTGGGGGTGTGCGTGACTAGCAAATCACAAGTAGAACATTATGCATGCATGCACAATTCCCACTGAATGGTTTTCTAGGCTATATGGGTATTACTCAGAGACACGCATAACATGCGCAATGCCTCGAGCTCATGGTCTACTTGATGTCGCATGTAGGGCCAAATCACACATAAAAATTATGGTACTTCTTACCTCTGACATATTCTCAAATACTTCACTAGCAATGCGTGAGGAAGAGCCTGCCATGCTGTTAAGGCCTGCTGTCCATAACTGTTCTGGAGACAGATTATGCTCAGACCTCATGGGATGTTTGATCCATGCAACCTTCCAAGCGTCTAGGTGAGCGTTGATGCGGGGGATGAATACGTAATGAAGGCAGAACAAGTGAAGATCAATGTTGGGATCCAGCATCCTACTGGGCTCAAGGTGAGAGAACAGATCACGATAGAGGCCAAGTACACCCTGATAGACATCCCTCCATGCACAGTCTTTCAATTCGCTGGTTGTGTACACTCTTGCCTACTATCACTGATCCACGCCCTGGACCACGAAGTTCATGCGTTAACATAAACAGGGATACATCCACATTTTGATCACATCTCACTCGTGATGGAAGGCCATACCACCAAACTGCTTCTATGAAATCTTGAAAGACCGTACTTGCACGGTTGTTGTCTGAACACTTAAGAAAAACAGGTATCCGGGAGAATCCATCTACTCCACCATGCACCACCAGTCTCCACCTGAAAAACAAAATGAAATCGATCAAAGAGATGTGCACAGTTAAGCAATATTTACATTAATACTTTGCTAACCTGATTAATTTATGGTTGCCATCAATATGCCAAAGGGATAGAGGTGAAGGTACGGTGTATTTCCGTCTCTGAACGGTTGTAGCCCATCTAATTGCAACACCGTCAGGATCAATTCTATGAAGACAGTTCCTGATGCGGGCATGTGGGATCAATGGCCTTGACGCAACAAGTGTCCTTGCATCATGCGATAACCACAGTTGGGAAAATCCTGTTTTATTTGCTCAGCGAGGTATCCAATTCCCTGTCACTGATAGTAGAATATAAGGCATGCACTGTGAGTCCATACTCTGTCATCCTCCTTATTGTGCTCAAGCTCACTCCAATCACATCAGCCACGTCACCTTAGAGCAACTAAACCCAGGTATTCAATCTGCTCCTTGGTTATACACAATCTTGGACGACCCCTGCCATTCCCAGAAGATAGTTGTGGTACATAGCCCTCCACACTAGTTAGGGAGGATGAACTTTCAAGTAAAGTCAAACTTTGCCCAACAGCATCCAGGACTTGGTCACTGCAGTACGTGACTGCTATCAGTATTCCTAGCAGTTTAGAAACCTGGTAGATAAGGAGATCTAAATTGCAAGGGTCTCTGCTTACTTGGTAGGAACGAACAATGCGCTGAATCACTACACAAAGGCCAGCAATTGCTTCATGTAACTCCGCCATACTTGTTAGCTCTGCCTAGATTCCAATTCCAATCCGATTGGGAACGAGACAGAAGTCCGACACCACTGCCGGCTTTCAACAAGCGGCTTGCATTTCTTTTTGACCGCTTGAATAAAGTTTTGGACCGCTTGCATGAAGTTACGAATGCTTGCATGAAGTTACGAACGCTTGCATGAAGTTACGAACGCTTGCATAAAGTTTTAGACCGCTTGCATGAAGTTACGAAGGCTTGCATAAAGTTTTGGACCGCTTGCATAAAGTTTTGGACCGCTTGCATAAAGTTTTGGAACCGCTTGCATAAAGTTTTGGACCGCTTGCATGAAATTTTTGAACCGCTTGCATGAAGTTAGGAACGCTTGCATGAAGTTACGAACGCTTGCATGAAGTTTCGAACGCTTGCATCCGGGATATCGGTTTTTGACACTGATATCACACCATATTATGGAGGATGTCTGGGTTTTGGTGAGTGTCATCAGCGAGAAGAAAGTAGTCCCTAGTTGTCTGCTTTAACAAAGGAAAGCAGTACAGAGGCATGGCTTTATAATTTTATAGTCAGGAGAAGACGGCTGGGAATGTGAAGAGCAGTACACACACACTCACACACACACACACACACACACACACACACACACACACACACACACACACACACACAGTCACACACACTTGGGTTCTACTACCGGACTATGGAACGTATTTTGTTTCAAAATGCAATGCCTCAAAATTCAATGAAAAAACAGAGATTACAGAGAGTGTAACGGATCTGAGGTCAGGATACTAGTGCATTGAATTGTTCTTCGCACACACCATTGAATGTTTCAGCAAGCATCATTGAAGTCTTGGATTCCCATTGAACGTTTCAGCGAGTATCATTGAAGTTCTGGATTCCCATTGAACGTTTCAGCTATCATTGAATCATATTACTTGTCCGTTGAATCAAACTTCAGCTATCATTGAAGTGTCATTGCTAATTCATTGAATTTTTTTCACTCGCCATTGAATCAAACTGTAGCAGCATTGAATTGAAATACTACTTCTTTGAATTGAAACCACTTCTTCCACTCAATTCAACTGTATTGAATTTCTGTGCCATTGAATAACTGTACCGTTGCACTTCGTTTCAAAATTCAATGCCTCAAAGTTCAATGCCAAATGTAAGATTACAGGAATATACCGGTAATGTAACGGACTTTCGGGAACGGATTCCATACCCTAGTGAACGTGAGTATGAGAACGGCTGCTCGGGATCTCCGGGAATGGACGCAGCGTAGAGCATACTGTAGCAGCAGTGAGAATGCCTTGAGTTCGTGGAGCTCCTGAATGCAGGCGTGCTCTCAGGGGTGAGCTAATTTGTAGATAACAGGCTTCACTGAGGTCTTTTTCAGCAACCAATGCTTTCTTCTGTAGCCCAGGAAGCCAGGGATGAGTGTAAACCTGGTCTATGGACTGGACCATGGACTGGACTGGACTGGCCAAAACAGCTGTATGCAGACAGCAAACGCCTAGCTACCACACCGACTGTTGAAACTTGTATCAAGGCCAATATTTGTTAGAAATGCAGTCTGCTGACTGAGCGTTCTGCGGAGGACTTTATTCTTCATTGCTAGTGATGGATTGATACTGCAACACATGATGCCAACCAAGATGACGGCACAAGCTTCAGTATAAATTATGGAAATACCACGCTGCTAGAATGAGGCTGCCTGAACAAACGCTGTAAGGACTGCTAAATGAAGCTGCATTTCTTTTTTGGTATGTCCGTCAAGGCATAGTTTCTATCCTGGGGAATTCAAATTGGTAACTGGCACTAGGTTTGGCAGTATACATCCGCTGGGGCTCTACCAAGCCAGCAGTCTCCCTCGAACGCATGCTCTATGGAGCTCCACTATGGAACATCTCCAAGACTGAATGGAAATGTTTGAGAGGGTACATAGGAAGATTTTGCGCACTATCCAAGGTCTCCCAACTAGATGCCCAAAGGCTGAAGTGCTATGGATGGCAGGTTCTAGAAACATCAACAGCATCATCTTACATCCTTCCTCCACTCCATTATCCAACTCCCTGACTGTGCTGCTCCCGAACAGCTCCTTCTGGCAAGCCTTGGCTCATAATACCCCAAGTCATGGGCCTCCACAATGCAGCAGCAACTCAACTTACCGGACATCTCTGCCCTGGCTGCCAACTCTTCCTCATCAGGAACCTGGCGCATGCATTGTTTGGAAATTAAGGCTTATTGGCTCAGCTAAACCTCCTCGAGAAAGCTGAAGGAAAAAGAGACCTTGACCTCCTGACCCAGTGCGGCACCAATCCCAACGCTCCAGCCCCACAATGGAAGGTTACTCATAACGCCAGCATGCTGCACCTAACAGCCAGTTCAGAGTGTCCTTGGTTGTCACGTCCAGGAGAGCTATGCCGCCAGGTTCAGGGTAAGGAGAGATGGTGGACTCACTGTAGTCTCTACACGCAAGCTGTGCAAGTCCGGGGTGGAAGATGTGACACACTTCCTAGCTACCTGCAGTGCTCTGCTGGTGCAACACCAGGCACTGCTCAGCCATGCCCCACTCATGTTTCCCGACCCAGCACTAGGGGTGTGTACATTATGCTTTTTCTTTTGCCTATAATACTATTCTTCTATGGTCAAAGGCATTCCCTATTATGCTTTTGCAAAGCTCAAAAATAATTGATTATGCTTTCTTATTTTTCTTGAAATTCAACTTTTTTGAAATATTTTTAAAATGACTCTTTCTGTAGCGGCCACTACATGTACTTACTGTTCACTAGCTAACTCACAGGTACTGTTCATGTGTTCTAGCTATAGTTCTGCTGCACGTGAACCATGATTAGAATCTAAAGTAACAGTGCAGAGTTCAAGAAACTGTCAGATTGGTGAATTGCGAAGAGCAGTTTGTGCTGCATTGGTAGTTTGACACACATCAGTAATTAATAATTATGCTGAAACTTTTGCCAGCATAATATACACATCAAGCCTACCCAGCTGATGTAAAAGCCTTTGCATCAGCCTTTGCTGCCATGATGATGGCATATGATACTGTGTTTAGTGGATCAATAATCTGGAAATTCAAGAATTCCACTGAGAAATACATGTAAATAGTGTGCATGAGGCACAAAATGAGTAAAGAAAGGTGTTGGTACGAGCAAAATGTTTGCAGTTTATAGCTAGCCGCATTCCCAGGCCTTCTCGCCCCAGCGTTTGTCAATTTGCAGTGCTAACTGGTGTGAGAAGGCCTGGAAATGAGGCTACTGTTAGCATGATGTGGAGTTCATAGTTACAGAAATGTATCACATTACAATCTTTAACAGTAATGAGTATGAGATAAAAATTAAGTCTCCTCGATGATAGTTCAGGGTTTCATTAAGCTTCTCGGCCGTTCAATTATTAAGACCAGCCATGTACAGGCATGCATATCTGCACTGTTAAAATAACGTGGTGAACATCACTAGCAACATTTTCACTACACTGTAGTGATACAGTTTTTTTTTTTTTTTTTTTCTTTTTTTTTTTTTTCTTTATAATAATTTCTTTGCAGCAGTGCCAGCAACAGGGGTTACATGAGTAGCAGTAAGCTAATACAGGCATGCAACCGTTACAAATTACAAAAATATATATACTATAGAAGTGAATGTTTGAATGAAGATATAGATGAACTACTCACAGAGTCCCCAGGTAACATGTTCCACAATGATATTGCGTGAGGAAAGAACGAGTGCTGGAACAGGGAAGTCCTGGAGTACAGGGGCTGGAGAAGCTGGGAGTTGTCAGATCTAGTACTGTAGTGGAGTTCTCTCAGCTTGACAGGTGCTGCAGGAAAGTCTTCCAAACCATGTATGATTTTGAATAGGTGACATAACTTGGCCTGGGAACGGCGTTCTGAGAGAGGAGGGAGTTGTAGGTGACTCAGCAGTTCATCATGCGAGAGGGACCAGTTCTTGGCACAAACTTTTAGTGCAAATCTCTGTGTTTTCTCCAGCAGATTGATATCCTTAATAAGATAAGGATCCCAGACTGCAGCCGCGTATTCGAAGTGGGGGCGAATGTAAGTCACATAGAGTTTAGTTAGGGTACAGGGAGAGGAATATCGATAGAATCGGCGATACAGTATATAGCCCAGTCAGTTTCCTAACTTTTGTGCTCACACGAGTTACCTGGAGGGACCAGGACATGTCTGAGGTTAGCATGATTCCAAGGTATTTGACTGAGTTGACCTGGTTTAAGGGAGAAGTGCCCAGATACAGCGGAGGTGGGGGATTAGAGAGTGAATGCCTGCGGGTAACAAACATCAGGCAACATTTACCGGTATGTAAAGTCAAGTAGTTGTCATCCACCCACTGAGAAATAGCTGTAACATCATCCTGAAGTATGTTGTAGTCAGCTGGGACATAAATGGTGCGATAGAGAGTCATGTCATCAGCAAACAGGGAGATTCTGCTATATGGAGAAATTCGAGTTGCAACATCGTTGATGTATACTATAAAGAGGAGTGGGCCTAACACTGAGCCCTGCGGTACGCCGGAAATAACAGGAAGGCAGGTAGATTGCTCACCCCCAACAACAACAAGCTGAGATCTGCCCATCAGATAACTGTGAAGCCATGCAATGATTCTTGGGTCCAAATGAAGCACAGCCAGCTTGTCCAACAGGTGAACATGTGGGACACTGTCAAAAGCTTTACGTATGTCGAAGAAAATTGAGCAGACTTCGTTTCCACCATCAAGTGCCTGGGACCAGTTGTGCGTAATTGAACAGAGTGCAGAGGTGGCTGACCGATGGGACATAAAGCCCCATTGGCATGGAGATATAGGTGCATTTTCAGCAAGGAAGTTGGAGACAACTGTGTGGACATGGCGTTCCAATACTTTACTGACAATTGACAAAATCGATATTGGTCTATAGTTAGTGGGGGTGGCTTTGTCACCCGATTTATGGATTGGAACTATCCTTGCAAGTTTCCAGGCTTGTGGGTAGCATCCTGATGCTATTGAGCGGTTGAATAGCTTTGTCAGGCTGGGCGCAATGGAATAGGCAGTCGATTTAAGCATTCTGGGAGAGACACTATCGGGTCCCGTTGACTTATCAACATTGAGGGTACAGGTAGTTATATGTGGTGACGGTCATGCACTACTGCAACATGATTGTGATGCATTTATAGGTGGTGATGGTCACTACTCTTGTGGGTAGATTATTGGTGAAGTTCAATACCAACACTCTAAACAGTGCATGTGGATGTTATCTGGTTTCCAGACCTGATGGGAACAACACCTACATGGACTTGTGGGAGGGGCTGACAAGCTAATTTCAGGTGGAATGGAAATGGAATTGGCATATATGACTGTGTGGGAATTGCTATAGCTGCAAGTGAATAATGAGGTGCTGTGACCACTGCACACTATTCTGAGAAATGTATTATGGAGTGGTAAGCATGTACGCATGCACTCCATTGCCGTGACATGCATGGTGTGCATGACTCACATGCATGACTGTGTAAGATGACAGAGCCCAATGCATGCACTCATGAATGTAGCTACAGGTGGAGTGGAGTGTGCTGACATGCACTTTGTACTATCTTCATATCTCAAAACGTTTCAGGTGATTCACTATTTTGTATAATTTATGCACTGTCAGGCAAGCTTTAGCTTACCTGATTCCCTCACACTCCCCTTTACAGTTCATAATCATGTGAATGAGCACTGATATAATTATGCTTTTAAGGATTTTCTAAAGTCCACCCCTGGCTCCCAAGGCCAGGCATTCACTCACTTGCACAACGTACTGCTGACACTTAGTTTAGAGTATACAGAGGGTTAGATACGGTGTAGCTACAATTATAATGTTCTTGCTAATCACATTTTTGATTGAATATGCATAATTTATGATTATCATTATTGCTTTGGTAATCATGACCATTCTATAGCTAGTGACTGGGTAATTGGCAGGGACTTACTGTGATGATGTGAGACGACGAGGGCATACTCTTTAATGATTTGACTTAAGATGGTCCCACAACATATAGTATGCTGTCTATCACTCATGGGACCATTTTAATGAACGCCATGTGGCTCAGGACATGCAGGTTAGTGAGGGAAGACCACCAGCAGTCTGCGTCCAGTTTGCTGTCGCCACAGGCGAGAAGGTGCAGAGCCTGGTTAGACTGTTCATGGTTCGGTCCACGAGTGGTCTCCGTCTGTGTTGTCGCCATCGAACAGGTAGAGTATTCGCACGATGCAATTCAGTGTTGTTGTGTATTGTTGCATGTTTATTGTTTTGGAATTAACACGACATAAGAATACGCAAAATAAGAGCCACAGAGATTTACGGCACGACGTACGATGAGGGGCTCACTCACGCTCGCCCCAACAAAATTTAATATCCAAGGCACAGCAAGTTCAAGTCAAAATAGAACAAGTGAATGAACATGTTACAACACATGGTTATTACTAAAAAAAAAGTCACACTCAAAAGTGTAGCACAATATTCAGCAATGTACAAAATTAATAGCACAAGTAATAAATTCAAAGTACAAGGAAGACAAATTATGTAACCTATACTATGGCACGACAGAATGGTTATTGAGTTTGCTCAGTTGATATCTGCACTGTAGTAGGGACCTGTGTGGTTGTCAGGACCATAGTCACGAACCAAAGAGGGTGGGTCAGAAACAGACAGCTCGCTGAAACGATCTAGCAGTGCACCAGTGGATGGCCGTTCTTTAGGGTCATTGCTAAGACACTGTATAATCAGTTCAGTTAGTGGATGTTCACGTTCAAGCATGTCAAAGTACTGCCCTCGCCTTTCTGTCTCTGTTCGTGCTTCAAGCCTTGGTCGTCCATTGACATACGGTACGCGTCTTTAAAATTGATGCCGAACTTCGGAAACACTTCCGTCGCTGTTTCCGAATGCCGGAAAAACCGAAGCGCGGAAGTGCATAAACGCAAAAGCGGAAGATCCGTAAACGAAGTCCGGTGACTTTCGCGGAAAAGGTAAGCGAATTTCGGAAACTTTCAAGTTCCGAAGCGAATTCCGCTTCTCCGGAAAAAACTTTCCGAATCTCGGAAGAAGCCTTCCGCTTTGCGGCGGAGACGCGCCGCAAACGCATTTCGGAAAGGTTCCTGTTAGGTACAGGCCGAATGCCGCATCCGGTGGGTGGAGTCCGTGGGTGTAACCAATTACAACCGAGTCGCGGAGTTTCTGAACGGCGTTCAGCTGTCCACATGGCGCTATGATCGCGACATGATGGAGGCCCAGAGGAGCAATGAGGCTACGATCGACATGATGGAGGCCCAGAGGAGCGATGAGCCCTTGAAAGACAGTGGTAAGCTCAAGCTGAGTATAGTATGCTTGTATGATACATGCAACATCATAAGCAGTCTGAGTGTACAGCATCAATGCAGGTACTTTTTTAATATACATACACAGACACTAAAATTGAAATCCTTGGGCGGTGTACTGCTTGTTTCAAGTCAAAGCGAAGCAGTAAGTACTGCAGACTAGTAAGACGGCATCAGGGTGAGAAAGCAGCACCATGTCCTTCCTGCTTTCAGCAAGGCATTTCTGTGTCGGACTGTCGGCTGACACACAGTCACTGTGGACGAGGAGTCACCTGGCACACATCTGTTGTGAAAGAAATGGAACAGTTCAACCTACCACAGTGCTGTTCAGAGCTCAGAAGTGTTTCAGTTACATCAACCAAAACCACCATCCCAGTTGAACTAAGCTCGCTGCCAAACGCTCCAAATCCAACACCACAGAACTACACCACAGGCTTTCTATACCCGTACACCAGTGATAAATAGGATGCATGGGTGAAGAGATTCAGTCTCCAAACCAACACAGGATACAAAATATGTACCGGGATAAATACCAACAAAGAAGCTGACACGGGAGTGCTGGATAATGGTGGAAAGAGGCAGGCTTATAACATCGTTTGGCGACAAAGCTACCAATGCTCTCGAGGAGGGAAACCAAGGTACATAACAAACAGCAAAGATAGCCAGAGGAGGGAAGTGAAGCCTCGAAATGCCCCAGGCAGTCGACTAATGGCCTGTAAAGCAACCCTCATGTCCACCTTCTAAACCTGGGCTCTGGTAATGAAATATTACACATTTCGTTCCCCATGGCCTCTGCCCACACTAACCACTCTCCTACATCTCTGGCTGACCTACAGTCCCACAAACCCCTACCTGAGGTGATGAAGAAAGTGGAGTCACTGATATCACAGAGCCACCTCAGCCACATTAGCCTTCAGCTTGCTCTCCGTGACTGGATTAATCACACAATTAATTCCAGACCACCTTTGTCAAGGTACTCTCACCGCCAAACCCTCAGAGTATGACAGGCGATACTACCCTACAGTAGAGGATGTGAGAAATATGAGCAGAAAGGTCATCAACAACATACGAAACAACATGTTCGACCAGAGCATTCTTTCTGCGGTATGGGGTACTTCAGTACATGTATTAATGAGAATATTCATTGTTTTGGTCGCGTGTTAGCAATCAGACTGGATTCCCATTGAACGTTTCAGCTATCATTGAATTAGCCTTGTTCCCAGTCCCACGCCCAGCTTTTCGTCGCTGCTTAGTACTAAGCAGCGACGAAAAGCTGGGCGTGGGACTGGGTACGAGGCTATCATTGAATCATATTACTTGTCCGTTGAATCAAACTTCAGCTATCATTGAAGTGTCATTGCTAATTCATTGAATTTTTTCACTCGCCATTGAATCAAACTGTAGCAGCATTGAATTGAAATACTACTTCTTTGAATTGAAACCACTTCTTCCACTCAATTCAACTGTATTGAATTTCTGTGCCATTGAATAACTACCGTTGCACTTCGTTTCAAAATTCAATGCCTCAAAGTTCAATGCCAAACGTAAGATTACAGGACTATACCGGTAATGTAACGGACTTTCGGGAACGGATTCCATACCCTAGTGAACGTGAGTATGAGAACGGCTGCTCGGGATCTCCGGGAATGGACGCAGCGTAGAGCATACTGTAGCAGCAGTGAGAATGCCTTGAGTTCGTGGAGCTCCTGAATGCAGGCGTGCTCTCAGGGGTGAGCTAATTTGTAGATAACAGGCTTCACTGAGGTCTTTTTCAGCAACCAATGCTTTCTTCTGTAGCCCAGGAAGCCAGGGATGAGTGTAAACCTGGTCTATGGACTGGACCATGGACTGGACTGGACTGGCCAAAACAGCTGTATGCAGACAGCAAACGCCTAGCTACCACACCGACTGTTGAAACTTGTATCAAGGCCAATATTTGTTAGAAATGCAGTCTGCTGACTGAGCGTTCTGCGGAGGACTTTATTCTTCATTGCTAGTGATGGATTGATACTGCAACACATGATGCCAACCAAGATGACGGCACAAGCTTCAGTTTAAATTATGGAAATACCACACTGCTAGAATGAGGCTGTCTGAACAAACGCTTTAAGGACTGCTAAATGCCTATTCCATTGTAAACCTCAGCATTTCTTTTTTGGTATGTCCGTCAAGGCATAGTTTCTATCCTGGGGAATTCAAATTGGTAACTGGCGCTAGGTTTGGCAGTATACATCCGCTGGGGCTCTACCAAGCCAGCAGTCTCCCTGCTCTATGGAGCTCCACTATGGAACATCTCCAAGGCTGAATGGAAATGTTTGAGAGGGTATATAGGAAGATTTTGCGCACTATCCAAGGTCTCCCAACTAGATGCCCAAAGGCTGAAGTGCTATGGATGGTAGGTTCTAGAAACATCAACAGCATCATCTTACATCCTTTCTCCACTCCATTATCCAACTCCCTGACTGTGCAGCTCCTTCTGGCAAGCCTTGGCTCACAATACCCCAATACCCCAAGTCATGGGCCTCCACAATGCAGCAGCAACTCAACTTACCGGACATCTCTGCCCTGGCTGCCAACTCTTTCTCATCAGGAACCTGGCGCGGAAATTAAGGCTTATTGGCTCAGCTAAACCTCCTCGAGGAAGCTGAAGGAAAAAGAGACCTTGACCTCCTGACCCAGTGCGGCACCAATGCCAACGCTCCAGCCCCACAATGGAAGGTTACTCATAACGCCAGCATGCTGCACCTAACAGCCAGTTCAGAGTGTCCTTGGTTGTCACGTCCTGGACTCACTGTAGTCTCTACACGCAAGCTGTGCAAGTCCGGGGTGGAAGATGTGACACACTTCCTAGCTACCTGCAGTGCTCTGCTGGTGCAACACCAGGTACTGCTCAGCCATGCGCCACTCATGTTTCCCGACCCAGCACTAGGGGTATGTACATTATGCTTTTTCTTTTGCCTATAATACTATTCTGCTATGGTCAAAGGCATTCCCTATTATGCTTTTGCAAAGCTCAAAATTCATTGTGCTTTCTTATTTTTCTTGAAATTCAACTTTTTTGAAATATTTTTAAAATGACTCTTTCTGTAGCGGTCACTACATGTACTTACTGTTCACTAGCTAACTCACAGGTACTGTTCATATGTTCTAGTTCTGCTGCACGTGAATCATGATTAGAATCTAAAGTAACAGTGCCTAGTTCAAGAAACTGTCGGATTGGTGAATTGCGAAGAGCAGTTTGTGCTGCATTGGTAGTTTGACACATCAGTAATCAGGGCTGAGAACCAGAGTGGTCTAACCCAAAATCAAGTACTGGAAATTGCATGAATTGCACAAAAATGGAGTAAAAAATATGCAATGGGTATGAGCATATGACCGAAATTTTGAAATTCTTGAAATTTCAGCAGCTCCTGAAACACATTTTAACAGTATTCTCAAGTTTAAGGGGGCTAGTTCAATGTTTGTGGGTTAGACAGACCACTATGGTTCTCAGACCTTCATTATTATGCTGAAACTTTTGCCAGCATAATATACACGTCAAGCCTACCCAGCTGATGTAAAAGCCTTTGCATCAGCCTTTGCTGCCATGATGATGGCATATATGATCCTGTGTTTAGTGGATCAATAATCTGGAAATTCAAGAATTCCACTGAGAAATACATGTATATATAGTGTGCATGAGGCACAAAATGAGTAAAGAAAGGTGTTGGTATGAGCAAAATGTTTGCAGTTTATAGCTAGCCACATTCCCAGGCCTTCTCGCCCCAGCGTTTGTCAATTTGCAGTGCTAACTGGTGTGAGAAGGCCTGGAAATGAGGCTACCGTTAGAGTTCATAGTTACAGAAATGTTGGGGGGGGGGAAATATCACATTACAATCTTTAACAGTAATGAGTATGAGATAAAAATTAAGTCTCCTCGATGGTAGTTCAGGGTTTCATTAAGCTTCTCGGCCGTTCAATTATTAAGACCAGCCATGTACAGGCATGCATATCTGCACTGTTACAATAACGTGGTGAACATCACTAGCAACATTTTCACTACACTGTAATGATACAGTTATATGTGGTGACGGTCATGCACTACTGCAACATGGTTGTGATGCATTTATAGGTGGTGATGGTCACTACTCTTGTGGGTAGATTATTGGTGAAGTTCACTACCAACACTCTAAACAGTGTAGCCTGCATGTGGATATTATCTGGTTTCCAGACCTGATGGGAACAACACCTACATGGACTTGTGGGAGGGGCTGACAACCTAACAAATCAAATTTCAGGTGGAATGGAAATGGAATTGGCATATATGACTGTGTGGGAATTGCTATAGCTGCAAGTGAATAATGAGGTGCTGTGACCACTGCACACTATTCTGAGAAATGTATTATGGAGTGGTAAGCATGTACGCATGCACTCCATTGCCGTGACACACAGTCATACATGACTGTGTAAGATGACAGAGCCCAATACATGCACTCATGAATGTAGCTACAGGTGGAGAGGAGTGTGCTGACATGCACTTTGCACTATCTGAAGTTCTTTGTTCACATCTCAAAACGTTTCAGGTGATTCACTATTTTGTATAATTTATGCACTGTCAGGCAAGCTTTAGCTTACCTGATTCCCTCACACTCCCTTTACAGTTCATAATCATGTGAATGAGCACTGATATAATTATGCTTTTAAGGATTTTCTAAAGTCCACCCCTGGCTCCCAAGGCCAGGCATTCACTCACTTGCACAACGTACTGCTGACACTTAGTTTAGAGTATACAGAGGGTTAGATACGGTGTAGCTACATGTATAACATAGAAATCTGGTGAAGGGAATGTCCTATAGCCATGCACCCATGCACTTGCATTTAGTCTTGACTCCACCAGGTTTCCAACAGAATGGGCCGGAGAATCTAACATATACCAAATAGTGAATCGCCTTAGCTTTTATCCTGAGATAAGGCAACGTGCACATCAGTACACTCCACTCCACCTGTACATTCATGAAATCAATGTAGCTGAAGCAAAACTTCAGGTGGAATGGAATGCCAGCATGCAGCATCCCTGTAGTGTAATGTGCATACCTGCGTTGTAGCAGTGATCGATGTATCATCTGCATTGCATCATGCCTGTATCACGTGTGTATGTAGCTGGATCTGTGTGGCTATTTTCTATGAAGTAGGCTAAAGTATCAGGTCTGAAGTATCCAGCTCAATCGGCTCATCAGGTGTCTCTAGCAGAACACTACAATCCCTAAGTTAATTTACCATTCCACCCGAAATTTCAATTGATTTCATGAATGTACAGGTGGAGTGGAGTGTGCTGATATGCACCCTTCTCTATTTGTTGCATGAAGGGCTGAAGTACACAAGCTCCGTCTACACACATGACATTGTGCAGTGGTGTACTGGTAGAGAGAGAGTGAGTCTGTGGCCTGGTGCTCAATTCAGGTTGAAATCCCACTAAAGCCCTTGGTTTCCGGGCTGTGTTGGAGGGTGTTTTGCCTTTAATTTTCCAAACTCACTCCAACATAAACGGTGCATTAAACACCCATGTGACTGCATAATACACAGTCTCTTACCCATCATGAAGGCCTTTTGCATGTATTGTTTAGCTACTGTACATGTCTTTCATACTGTACCATGAAGTCATCCTCATGCACCCATTTCACTTAGAAATAATATAGCAAATGAATAGTTATGCACTTCACATAATAATTATATCTGTGGCAAGGTTTTCACTAACTTGCACCTTTTAGTTGTTATAGTGTGTGCTACTGGTGCATTAATTTATCCATGCAACTGTATACAACCAGTCATGTACTTTGGTTACACAAAGTATACTCAAGCTAGTATATTTTTCCTCCTGGCCGTGCCATTGTCAATCCAGCAAGTTTACACTTGCCAAGGGGTTTGATGTCCTGCAGTACCAGTGTGGAAGAACTGTCTAGCGGTTCTTAGTTTGTAGCCGACTCAGTGTACAGTAAGTATGGGTTCCACAACAGACAGTCAAAGAGTGATGATTCACAGTTGCATACACTTTATATACACTCCAGAAGAAGTACAATAAACCACAAGTATGACAATTACAATCACAGGTCATTACAATAACACAGAACAAGTCATGCCACAACCAGTTCCTATGTGAGGTAGAGAACACAAACGTTGATAACAATGGTAAGTCCACTTGTATATGCTATGCATACTCTACAGCTACAGCTACACAGAATGCAAACGTCACACCATGGTGGAAGCAGTGTTCTAGGCAGAATACAGGGAAGTGCAGGATTGAAAAATACAGAGTTTCTGGAAGACTTTAGCACCTAGTGGAAAAGCTATAATTCGAAATGATATGCACTTCCGATTTGAGGAATGTCATTCTAAATGAAGGTTACAGGTACCCACGAATGCCATGCAACAACAGTAACTATACATTATGCAGCCCATGCCAATTCTTACGCCACCTAAGAACTTAAACCTATTCAGACCCGCCCACTGCTTGAAAGATGAACTTCCTGCAGAGGCGTGGCTAGCTGGACACTTTGGCCCCTCCCACATACTTGTATAAATTCTGAACGCATGTGACAAACCATTCTTGTTGTGTGCAGAACTGCACCTTCAGCTTCAGGACGCAGCTAGAAGACATGAATATCTGATGACAGAGCTATAAATGAACAAGTAATTCACCGAACATCTCCAACAAAAGGTGAGGTGAAAACTAGCTCTGTCACTAGATATATAGCAGCAATTTAAATGCTTATTTCCACCTCAATTACCTTTTTGGATACAAAAGATGTCGCATGCGTGGATTTCACACACGAATGGCTGAAATGACGTGCAGCAGGCGGGTTGTCAGCACTGCAGAGAAGGGAAGGGAAGGGAAGGGAGGGAGGGAGGGAGGGAGGGAGGAGGTGAGGGAGGGAGAGAGGTAGTTGGCACTGAGTATTTACTGCAACCAGCTGTACTTTGCTTTCTCACCTGTGACAGTGACAGAAACAGTAGTCGACCACCTCCCCCCTGGGTTAGTATCCGATTCACTGTCTGTAGCTTAGACAGGGAAGGAGGGAAAGAAAGAGGAGGGGGAAAAAAGGAAGGAGGGGGGAGGGGGAAAGGAGAAGGCGGAAGGAAAGGAGGAAGGAGGGAGGTGGGAGGAGGGGAGGAGAGAGGAAATATTTGTTTTCACTGCAAGCAACAAGTGAAAGCATGAATAAGCTAGGCGAGATCCAGTGTGGTGGCATGACAATATGACAGCTTGAGGACGTGGTAATCACTCACTTTTCGTTACCGGGCCCACTCAGGGAGTAGTGCACCTCCCCAAATGTCCCGCTATCTCAATCAGCAGCTGTCACAACTTCCACAGTGGAGCCAACCGGCAGGTTCTCACAGATGGCGAAGTCGTACGTTGTGTTCTCAAACAAAGGGTCATTGTCATTGATGTCAACTACTTGGACATTAATGATAATGTCGGCAGCATTTTCTGTCATTGACGGTGACTGTGACTGATTATGATAGTGGTCACTTGGACATCCCTGGAGGGGGAGGAGGGGTGGGAGAGAGAGGGAACGAGTGGTGGGAGCAGAGGGAGGAGGAGGAGTAGGGGGATGGGAGGAAGAGAGTGGGAGGGATAGGGGAGGGGGAGGGGAAGAGAGTGGGAGGGATAAGGGAGAAGGGGTGGGAGGGAGAGGGGAGGAGGGTGGGAGGGAAGGAGAAGGTCAAGGGGAGGAAGGAGGTATGGGAGGAAGGAGGTATGGGAGGAAGAGGAGAGGAGAATGAGAAGGGGGAGGAGGGGGTGGGAGGGACAGGGGAGGAGGGTGGGAGAGGGAGGGAGAAGGGAGGAGGGTGGGAAGGAGAGGAAGGAGGGATGGAAGAAGTGGAGAGGAAGAGTGGGAGGGGAAGGGGAGAGGGAGAGGGTGGTAGGGAGAGGGGAGGAGGGGTGGGAGGGAGGGAGAGAAAAGCAGGGTGAGGAGAGGGTGCACAGTCGTACAGGTCATACCCCCGGTTGTGATTTCAAATGACAGGGGAGTTAGGTCACCATCAGCACCATAGCCTGCGGAGTGTGTGTGTCAGTACAAACTTGCCAACTTGATCTGGACCACTAACACCCTCACCCACAGCTGCCAACTTGGAATGAGTGGCAATCAGTGTTTCATTTACAAAATTAAATTGTAGCAATGCAAAGCATTGGGGGGGGGGGGGGGGGGGGGGGGGGGAGGATACCACTTTGGTTTGGTATCAAAGACCATTAACCCTACGACCATTAACCTACGTACCGCTACCAACTTGACTACCATGAATAACACCCACTTCAGAGTTGCCACGCCCACTGAATTGGCTAATCAACATCATGATTGACCGAGGGGTAAAACTATGTCTTTCTTGGAATAGTCTACCTAAAATCACAGCATGTGTAACACATTTCAATGTTGGTCTTGTCAGGGGGAGAAATTTCGGTCAATGATAATAGCGTGAGATTGAACACAAAAGTGTGGGACCCACCCAGTGTGTGACACTTGGTAGCTATGCCTCACCTCTAGCCGGATGACAACAGTGCCAGCAACCTGTTGCTCGGTTACATTCACCTGCACCTCCTCCACCATCACACGGTCACTGAAAAACATTGGTACATTGTCGTTGAGGTTCTCAACCATCACCCGGAGTTCCATTACTCCAAGGCTGAGGAGGGAGGGATGGAAATTTTGCCATTGGTTGCAAAGGTCCAGAGGGTATCAATCATCTGTCTTGCGAACGCTCTGACATCCAGCATTTTGGACAGACAGCACAAGACAGGCGTTGAGATTCTTCACTGGGCACTGCCCTCAGTGTGCCTACCATGTTTCTACCTGATGGCACCACATGTGACCAGATCTCCCAAGCCTTCCTCCACCGTATTTCATACTAGAAGTGATCATATACTGGAGCTGGGAACTTGGCCAATACCACGATACATAACCATGCATCTATCGACACACAAAAACATTCTCACGACCCTTGTCTGAACGAACATGAGAGGGAACATTGAAAATACTAACCGCTTCCTCAAACAACTTCAAGACAGTCTGGTTACACATCTACAAAATCCACCAATTCCTCCGTTAACCACAAATCGTCGTCGAATCGGGCTGTGGTGGCCATCATGAATTTGGCCATGGAACATTGTGTTCTTCTGCCAATAACTTGTTCACCTGATAGGATCTAAACGCTGTAGCACCTGAGGTACCCTTTTTCGCTGAACTCTTACTCCAATTGATATGAATGAGACTCCCAGAATGAGGCATTTCAGCTTGAACAGCTCTTCCAAATCTCTGTCACTGATGTCTGTAAATTTATCCAGTACTATGTTATTTTCCTTCAGTCATCTCCACAAGGTGGTTCGGCTAATGAGTAGGGCCTTGGCAACTTCACTTAGAGAATACCCCGCATCTAGCTGAAGTGCAGTTTGGGACAACCTGAGGTGTCTGTTGCACCTGACGCAGTGTCGCAACCCATAATTCCAGCAGGAATACGATCATCTGGTGCATCCTGCCAAAACAGAATTTGCAAATTAGCAAAGGCATTCAGGGGAGATATTAGTAGCAAAACCAAAGTACCTCCTGCTGCTGATCTGCATCAGTGGCACTACCACTGCTGTATTGTAGGCCTGCTATAATTTGCTCCACAGTGACGTGCATACGAGTTGGCATATAGACACGAAGGGTCTAGTGTAAGAACACTGACGCTCATTGAGCTTACAGCATGGCTCCGATCTATCCGAATACTAGACACATGGGCTGCACCAGGGGACAACGGTGCTTGGGGGCATGGCTGGTGTGGGAACTGTGCATGTGCTGATCGAGAATTAACTGTGTTGATAGTGGGATCTACCGTGGGGATCTTCAACCCAGCCTCTTTATTCTCGTAGCCAGCTATTCCTGGATCGAAGTGGTTATCGGTCAGGCAGTAATTAGGGCGATAGGAGAGGGGGCATTTCCAACTTGAGCTATTATGCGTACACTTGCCCCCCCCCCCCCCCCCCCCCCCCCCCCCCCCCCCGGGACAAATCAGTTGTTTATTATCCTATTATAGCTATCTCTGTAGGTATATCCACGGATAGTCCATTTTCTATGGACCCAATGCAGCATGTATTATGGCTACTTTTCATTTAGCAGTCCTTACAGCGTTTGTTCAGACAGCCTCATTCTAGCAGTGTGGCGTTTCCATAATTTATACTGAAGCTTGTGCCGTCATCTTGGTTGGCATCATGTGTTGCAGTATCAATCCATCACTAGCAATGAAGAATAAAGTCCTCCGCAGAACGCTCAGTCAGCAGACTGCATTTCTAACAAAATATTGGCCTTGATACAAGTTTCAACAGTCGGTGTGGTAGCTAGGCGTTTGCTGTCTGCATACAGCTGTTTTGGCCAGTCCAGTCCAGTCCATGGTCCAGTCCAGTCCATGGTCCAGTCCATAGACCAGGTTTACACTCATCCCTGGCTTCCTGGGCTACAGAAGAAAGCATTGGTTGCTGAAAAAGACCTCAGTGAAGCCTGTTATCTACAAATTAGCTCACCCCTGAGAGCACGCCTGCATTCAGGAGCTCCACGAACTCAAGGCATTCTCACTGCTGCTACAGTATGCTCTACGCTGCGTCCATTCCCGGAGATCCCGAGCAGCCGTTCTCATACTCACGTTCACTAGGGTATGGAATCCGTTCCCGAAAGTCCGTTACATTACCGGTATATTCCTGTAATCTTACATTTGGCATTGAACTTTGAGGCATTGAATTTTGAAACGAAGTGCAACGGTACAG
This sequence comes from Axinella damicornis, assembly GCA_963931865.1. Taxonomy (NCBI): domain Eukaryota; kingdom Metazoa; phylum Porifera; class Demospongiae; order Axinellida; family Axinellidae; genus Axinella; species Axinella damicornis. The sequence goes on from OZ007512.1 coordinate 5,808,616, forward strand.
TTATTCAATGGCACAGAAATTCAATACAGTTGAATTGAGTGGAAGAAGTGGTTTCAATTCAAAGAAGTAGTATTTCAATTCAATGCTGCTACAGTTTGATTCAATGGCGAGTGAAAAAAATTCAATGAATTAGCAATGACAATTCAATGATAGCTGAAGTTTGATTCAACGGACAAGTAATATGATTCAATGATAGCTGAAACGTTCAATGGGAATCCAGAACTTCAATGATACTCGCTGAAACGTTCAATGGGAATCCAAGACTTCAATGATGCTTGCTGAAACATTCAATGGTGTGTGCGAAGAACAATTCAATGCACTAGTATCCTGACCTCAGATCCGTTACACTCTCTGTTTTTTCATTGAATTTCGAGGCATTGAATTTTGAAACAAAATACGTTCCATACCGGACTCGCGTTAGTCACGCAAGCCAGCCTCTTCATTTACTGGTGATAACGTGTTGGTACGTGTTGCTGATGTGCGTCAATGAATACTGAATTACTGCATGATCTTTGTCTCCTTCCTGTGCAGGCTATTAGTAAGCTAACAACGCTTGCTAATCTTCACTGAAACGGCACAACTGAGCTGCTCAGCTGATACTACTGTAAGTATGTGTGTGGTTGCAGGGAGGGGGGGATGGGAGAGGAGAAGTATGTTTTTGAAACCCCAAATAAAATTTATGTAAGGGACACAAGTCATCCAGGTGTGAATCTTACTTGACAATAGATTCGTCCAAAAACGGAATGTGCAAATCATTCATTTTACAGTCACTTACCCTCGGGCGTGAAACTCAGGCGGCATTTCATGCCCCCATGCTCGTGACTGTAAATTGCGTACATCCCGACTAAGCGTGATCTAACTGGCTAATCTGATGTTGTTTACTATAGCTTGTGTCACATTGCAGCACGGTTGCTATGGAGACTCCTTGGTGACCGCTGTATCGATGGCCTGGCTTCAGTTCAGTACTGCAGTGCAGAGCTGCTAGTTGTTGATAAAGCGTCCTTTGTAGATATATTGTGACCCTATCTCGGAGGGTCCACTATCGGAGATTTTACTGTATACCTGCTGTCTGCATTAAACTGCATGTACATTGCATCAAGAGCGCATGAGCCGCCGAAGGCGGCAAAGGAGCGTTCAACTAGTAAACACAAGTGTGAAGCCCAGCAGTAAAAACCAAAAGTTTTTATGCCCCCAGGCTCCTCCCCCAGCTTTTTGACGCATACTGTACAGTATGCGACAAAAAGCTGGGGAGGAGCCTTGGAACGAGGCTACTCGCGTATACTTTTTTCAGATTTGATGTAATCTCAGAGCTATAGCTAGCTTCCGAGCAAATCTTGTTAAACCATCTATAGTGTCCAACACTTGTATCAGTCTTGCAAGCAAACGCTGAGACAAAAAAGGCACTTGGGTGTCAAACGTAATTCCTGGAGCTCCAGGAAATGTCTCTAGTTCTTTTGATTGGTAATTTTCAACAACGTATGTGTATGTGTCATCTGTAGGGAAAACAGCTTGTAGATTTGAGTTGAGTTCTTGCCATGTAAGTGTAGTTGGTGGTGGAGTAAGAGTAGATGGATTGGACAAAGATTTGGGTGGTTGACATTTAGACTTGTGAAGATCAAAGGCACACAGTGACTCAGTCTCAGTCTCATTACCAGTAAGTGTAGTTGGTGGTGGAGTAAGAGTAGATGGATTGGACAAAGATTTGGGCGGTAGTGCAACAAAGAACTCAGAGCTATGGCTGAGATCTGTATGTTCTATGCCTCGTTGGGATGGATGAGGGGTCATGGGTGTGATTGGTATCTTAGTGCACACAATAGCCTGAGCAGTGTTCTTGCTAGAAATCTACATCCAAATGGTGCACAATGTATAATTGTATCAAGCAGACATGTGAACGGCTTTGTTTACACACTACTGTTGAATGTTAAGTGGGAAACCCTGCCAGCAGCTGCTGTGGGCAGGGAAATAAATAATTAAGGAAGCATCCAAATGGTGCACCTACTTAAGTTTACTACATCCAAATGGAGATTCGATTAACCAAATGGTGCTGCACCGTCTGCTAAAGGCCTAGCGAGAACACTGAGCCTGAGGGTATAGATTATAGAAGGTATGACTCTATAGTATCTATGCTGAAGGGGTTTCCCTGAGAGATCATTAGTTGATCACTTGCAGTATGCAAATGCATGTATGGTGTGGGAGATCTGGTCATGTGTGATGATGGCAGGTAGACAGATGGTTGGCACACGGGGGCGGCGCCCAACGATTATGATACCTGTTTTGTGCTAATCTGTCCCGGGTGTTTTGAATGATGACCGGTACTGATCTTCTGCCTTGCAAACCCTTTGACATCCGACCTTTGGACAGACAGTACAAGAAAGGGCATTAGATTTATGGACACCACCCCCCGTGTGTCTATCATCTGTCTACCTGCACGCTACCAGGCCTTCCCCTGCCGTATTTGCATACTGCAAAGTGATCGAGTACTCTGCACTGTTAAGGCATGGTTGCATTGTATTTTGAATTAAATTTCGGTCTTCTTCATCACACGATATCTCAGCACATGAAAGTGGCACAGACTTTCAGTCTGCACTGAAGTGAAGCTCCACCCTTGTGAATTAATATGGTTTCATACTTGACCACGCCCACTAATCACGTGGTGCTCAATACGCGCTGACAAAGCGGTTATCTCTGGTACTTCTCACACAAATACGGAGATGCCTTAAGGCACCTAGGAGCTTCAAACTCTCCATCGAGGCTTAGCACGATGTCATCTTCAAGATTTTATTTTGGGAAACTTGAAACAAAGTTACGTTTCTTCAGAACTGACAAAAGAAGCCTTTTCAAGGGTGTTGTGAAGGTGCTTTTCAGCTGCCTTAAACGCTACAGTAGACTACAGCAGATTTCCCAAAATAAAATCGTTGAATACACATAGGTACCTACCTCCAGAACACCAAAAGAGACTCCAGCAACAGCTACAAGAGCTCCGTGTTGGCCTTCACCGTCGTCATCTCTACCCTCGCTCCGCGATTTTCACAGTCCTAGCACAAGATTCAAAAGCGGATGGAGGCTACTTTGTTTTGCCCCGAACTACCCATCTACTATGCGTACAAAGAAGCGGTCACATCCTCGCAGTTTCATCTGTGGATGACACAAACATACGCTGGACTAAGCTAACTCACATCGCAACCGCGAGGTAGCTTCCGTGTATCAATTACACTTTTCCGTAATCTCTCCGGATTTGACCAATTCATTCAGCCATGCCTTACTATACGTGAGTACTGCTGGTGGGGATGGCCTGGGAACGAGTCTACTATACATGTACAGGATGTTATGGTACCTGTAGTGATAGATCACACACGTCCTTGTAGTGTGTTGGAATGGCCTGGGAACGAGTCTACTACACATGTACAGGATGTTATGGTACCTGTAGTGATAGATCACACACGTCCTTGTAGTGTGTTGGAATGGCCTGGGAACGAGTCTACTATACATGTACAGGATGTTATGGTACCTGTAGTGATAGATCACACATGTCCTTGTAGTGTGTTGGAACGGGGCCTCATGCCAAGTTAGCTTGTGTTTCCTAATCTGTAGGTTGAGGGATATACCTGAGGACACCAGGACTTCCAGTGCTACATCCAGGTTGGATGATACAATTCGACACGTCTTTACTTCAAGTTAGGTAAAGACGTCTTACAGTCCAATGTGTGTAACAGTTGTAGCTACAGTTTTCCCTGCACTGCGTACAAAATTAGTGCATGGATTTCTGTTACTTGGCAAATATTGGTCATCTGGTGACGATAGTGGGAACATGACTTGGTCTCCCCAGGAAGGGGCGGGCGGTGGACAGGAGATTATTGTCTGAATGACCTTGGAATGGCCATCCCTTAGAATGCTGTGTACATGTGAATTGTTGTCAGTACAATCACATGTGTGCACTTGAAGTGGTGTCACAGTTCTTACACTTTATTGATGTGACTCCCTTACCAGGTGAGGAGACAGTGATGGAGTTCGAAGGTATTCCAGGAGGGAGAATACTGGCCCGAGAGTACTCCCAGCAAGCCTCAGGTGAGAGGATTTGTTGGTTGTGAGTCAGTGTTCCATTCCATTCCCAGTCTCTCCTAGCCTTGCTGCCCCCCTCCCCGAGAAGAATGCTTTCAGAAGGGGACTACTCATGTGATGTGAGCATTCCAGTCCAAGTGTATACCAGAGCAGGGAGGATTGTTGTTGCTAAGCAGGCAATTTTAATCCATGAACCTGAACACAAAAGGTCAAGCATGTCCCTCCCTCATGTCTAGTGCTGTTTGCCTGGACAATGTTCCTGTGTAAACATGCAGTAGATTAGCAAGGGTTGCTAAGGACAAAAGGTCCCTTAGTGACCACTTTGAGTTCTGCATGTGTGTCTTGGTTCTTGGTTGTTATACCATCACTGACAGGCTCCCTCCGTATGTAGACTATGTAGCCCCGTAATGAAGGTTGCTTGTGGGGGGGGGGGGGGGGGGGGGGGGGGGGGGGGATGTTCCCCAGTTTGGTACAGTAGCAGTCATTGTGATATTTGCAATGTAGAAATTAGAGTCACATTGTGCCATCATGTGTGTGCTTAGGCCCAACCCATTAAGCTACAGACAATATCAGCTCTGGTGACTCTAGCATCAGATTCCAATGCACGTGCGAACACACATACACACTCACACACTCACACTCTCACATACTCATACACACACTCTCACACACACGCACACACACTCTCACACACTCACACACACACTCTCACACTCACACACACAGATTGTCATAGAGAAGAAGACCACGTGTGGTCAGGTGTGGACTGATTATTCTGCTATGGACAATCATCACAGTATGGCCGTCTCCGTCCTATTCCACCTGAGGAACTACCAGCGGAATGGCAGTACAAGAGGCTCTGAAGAGTGAAGTGGATCCAGAGCTGCTACACACTTAACAACTATGTGATGACATGACTGATTTGCAACCAGTGGCCATTGTAAGCACTAGGCTGTGCTGCATTACCATGGTATAATATGTCAGTATTTCACCCCAAATCCAGTCCTGCTCTAGCTGTTTATATTGAATTTACCTTGTGTGCTTTGATGTCTTTAGAAAATTGAAGGCAGCTGCCATGAAATTCTCCGTGACAAGGAACTGGAGCGAGCAAGACTGATGATCACCGATTGGATCTTGGCACACCTGACCCCTCCCTCTCAGCCGCCGCAGCAGCAGGGAGAGCAGGAGCAGCAGGCCGGGGAGGAAGGGCAACAAGGTGGTGGACAGGAGCAGGAGGAGGAGGAGGAGGAACAAGGGAAACAAGCTGGAAATTCTCCGTGACAAGAAACTTGAAGGCAGTTTTAGAAAATTGAAGGCAGCTGCCATGAAATTCTCCGTGACAAGAAACTGGAACGAGCAAGACTGATGATCACCGATTGGATCTTGGCACACCTGACCCCTCCCTCTCAGCCGCCGCAGCAGCAGGGAGAGCAGGAGCAGCAGGCCGGGGAGGAAGGGCAACAAGGTGGTGGACAGGAGCAGGAGGAGGAGGAGGAGGAACAAGGGAAACAAGCTGGAGAACAGGCAGATGAAGAGGAGCACCAGCAAGACGAAGAACCACAAAGTTGACATTAAGACACCACTCCAAGTTGATGAGCAGCTGTGCTACAATGGTGTTGATGTTTGTTTGTTTGTCATCCTAAGGAAGTTATGCCTTGAGTGTTCGTTCGTTTAGCAATGAATTGTCAAAACAGAGATTGATGTTACCCATTTTCTTCATGTGCTCATTTAAGGGATGGTCAAAGCAATGGGTGCCATTTACTTCTGAGGAGAGGAAAACAGCTGATCGATGTGAACCAGCAGTCGCAGCTCCCTGGGGACCTCCATGACCCGGGGGGGGGGGGGTTAGCCAATGTCACTCCTCACAACCAGAAGGAACTCAACCTCAATGGGGTTCTGCTGGAGGATGGCAGCTCCGATGACAGCTAGTGAGTGACCATGATGAAATTATGAAAAGAAGGCATTTGGATCTTAGACGCTGGGTTACATTACAAACTGTAAAACAGTTTAGTTGCCTGCATGCCTATTATGGAGGTTGTTAGATCGCCTTCTCCATAAGCAGCAAATTCACACCATGCAGTTTCAGGCATTATGCCTTCAACTTGCTTAACAATGAGGATTCAGTGATCGCCTTCTCAGCAGCAAATTCACACCATGCAGTTTCAGGCATTATACCTTCAACTTGCTTAACAATGAGGATTCAGTGATCGCCTTCTCAGCAGCAAATTCACACCGTGCAGTTTCAGGCATTATGCCTTCAACTTGCATGCAATGAGGATTCAGTGATCAAGCATGGGCAGATGTATGCCAACTCTAAAGCTTACTAGGGGCAAAAAATTTTTCCACAAAAATTCCAGGGGATTTAGTGATGGCCTGTCACATTCCATGCACCTCATGAAAAACCTAAGAAACAAGAGGAAATGCCATTAACCAGCCTCAGTCCCATCCCATTTATAAAAAAAGTAGAATTTAGGGATGGGATGGGACTGAGGCTGGTTAATGGCATTTCCTCTTGTTTCTTAGGTTTTTCATGAGGTGCATGGAATGTGACAGGCCATCACTAAATCCCCTGGAATTTTTGTGGAAAAATTTTTTGCCCCTAGTTTGTGCACTTTTTTGAGCGCATGAAATGCGTAGCTTATAGGTGTTGCTAACATGTACCTAATCACCATGTCAGCAAAGGAAAGCTATGACAGTCTCTCATGATGGCAGTGATGGATGTGGACCTTCTGCTGGGCATTGAGCAGGCTTTGTTGCTTCCATTAATAATATTGTTCTACGCATGTTGCTCTTGTCATCAGCTAGCTAGCTACAAGTCTTTGGGAGGTGGTGAGCATTCACCCTTCATCAGATCAGAGAGCTTGATGGCAGTCATAATAATTATAGGTCACGTACATGCAATGGCTCCATATAATAGCTTATAACTCCAGCCTCACTCACAGTTCTGGTCAGTATTGGTACAAGTACAAAGTCTTGTTCTGCACTGTAGCTACGTCATGAAAAACAAAGCCACGCCCCCATGATGGCACAGCCACGATAGATCTTGACAAGAACAGGTTGGTAGAAATTCCTCTCAGCCGTAGTGAGCCACCAGATGACGGATTGACAAGGATTCAGTAAGTGTCTCAAACGCAGCTATCACAAGCAAAAAGAACACAACATGCGCTTGCATGTGAAATGCGCATGCGCAATTGGCGGAACGCGTGACCTCTGGCTGCCTCAAAATGGCGTCGTGCTACGAGTACAATTTCGTCGAATGGTAGCTAGCCAAAACTGCTGTTCTTGCCAGTTCGCAGACAAAAGGGCTCAAAGACTCTACTGCGGAGAAAGCGGTGTTGTTCTGTGCTTAAATGAGCTCAAGGACTCCTTCCGTTGGTGAGCTATGCTTGACTATGAGAAAGAAGAAGAAGAAGAAGAAGAAGAAGAAGAAGAAGAAGAAAGAAGATGACGAAATCGGAATTTTACAGCGACTTGTCTCTCGACTCCCGCGTACTCTCAGGTACGTTTAAGAGTGTTTTTGTGAACTGCTAGGCAGTGTCATTCTGTCTGCATGCTTGGTTTGGGCCTTTGTAGCTTCTTTAGCTGTTTTCCTGCTAGTGTATCCTATGGTAAATTCGAAATTTCCTTGGCCATCCCTAAATAGAGAACGCTATCGCGTTCTCTGATAACAAAGTCATCGGAATGACATGCAGATATATTACGTTATAGCTCTCCAGCTTGTTTTAAGCTGTATATCACAGTCATGTTGTACGCTTCATGTGGGCATTCAGCAGCTGCTTACTGGAACAACAGTTGCAATTGTTACAATTTGGGAGGAGGGGCCGGGGCAATGGGTACACTTGGCTGCATGCCTGATACAAAATTAATAGTGAAAGAGCAATAACACTTGAGTAATAATAAGTAATGATAATTTCACTGAAGTTAATAACTGAATGATACTTAACTTAATTACTAAAGGATACTATAATGATAAAATACAAGAGGGCAATGGTGTCTACGAACCTAGTGCATTCTTAACCTGTTCAGCAAACTCTTTGTAGTCTGAGTCATTCAGCAGTTCAATCAGGTGGCATCAGAACTGTCCAAACAAAGAGTGAATGACTCGTTGCAGCAGATGACTGTACATTCAACCTGTGTGCGTGCTCCACTTCAACGCTCCCAATCTTTCATCTCATAATATTGGCATTGGATCGAGTTCCTTCATTAATCCAACTTGCAATTGCTTCAAGTCTTGGGCGATGGTCTTGATAATTTCACTTTATCCCCTTTGGTCTTCAGCCTCATCAGCTGCATGGGCCATGCATCCTGGGCTTGGTGTCTACAAAAGAGAGTGCAGATACATCCAGGAGAAACATGCATATGATATGTTGTCTGCCCTATTGTAGTTCAGCATCAGACACTTTATAATGGTTACTATGATCATGCCTACCCGTGATGATTTGGGATCCACCGATGAACTGAGCGGAAAAGAGCAAGAATATGCACGACATGCAACTGCATGAATTATTTGGCTAAGCTTATGCACCATATATACAAGGTAGCTAGTCCATGAACTGCATGATTTATTTTCCCCATGATAATTATATTTGTGCCCAAGTTCACAGGTCAGCATCTAAGTCACTTTGCATTCAACCATTTGCTCATAGGTAGCTAATGCACAAATTTACAGTACACTTCCACACTCTACCCACATGCACTGGAGTCACAGTTGAACCACACCAGGCAGCCATCAGGAGGTCAAATTGCTTGTGGGTGGTGGGACACTTCAGGATACACAGTTTTCCATTACACTTTCACACTCTACCCATTAACTCAGTGGATCACGTGTTCTTCTACTGACTTCCAGCTGCAGATGACAGATGCACACCCCCGGCCACATGTAACTGTGTATCCGCAGTGTGTTATGCACGTAGTTTAGTTAAGGTTCCTTGTGCAGATACATGTACAGTGTTGCCTTCCAAAACTGCTTGAAAGAAAGTCTTCTTACCGTTTTGCAGCATTGCTTCACCATATCATTCAGCTAAGAATAATACAGGCCTGTAGTTAATTGGGCTCTGTGTTTTTTGGATTTTAAATAATGTTCCGTTCTTCCAAACTGACGGCAAATTTTCTGAATCAGTTTTGATAAAGATTTTTGTCCGAGATGGGGAGCAGTTTCCCTTCTCACGTCCTGGCTGAAATGACGTCAAAGCCACTATATAATAATTATATGTCACATCACAACTTCATGCACAGACCAAGAGAAAGCAAACAATTGCACTGTCATGCTCTAACACGTACTGCTTCTCAAAGTGCTTCTGTACAGATTACAATGTTAACATGACTTGTAATGTCATTTCCATGACAAATGATGATTATTATTATTACACCATTAGCGTATTCAAGAATACAACACGTGTGTTATTGTCAGTCAGGCTATCCTCATGAGCCCCTCATATGACTGCAGCAGTCCAAGAGAGCTGACAGTACCATCACAAAGACCAGCTGCATACTTTTAGAAGAAGGCTGCAAATGCCCTCAAATCCAAGGAATAGAGCTCAGAATTTCGGAGTGAAGGGTAATAGAGTTCATATTATTTCATCACTGGAGTAGCTATCCCCAACCTGCATGCATGTGTGTGCAAAGAGATACCTCCAAATACCTGCAACAATGACGTCAGATGGTGGCCTTCAATGGTGTGTCTTATGCTGAGGGCATTTGCAGTCTTCTACCAGTAATTCCTCAATCTCGTCATAAAAATTCCTTGCATCAACAGGAGGAACTGGTTTTGGTTGAAGAAAGATTCTCTTCTCCTATAGAAATTACGCATACCCCTGTAGGATGTACTGGCTATGTGAAGGCAGACCGTGAACTGCATACTTTAGCTCGCTCTCCCCTCACTCGTCGTCTCTTACTGTACAATACTCCTCCCTCTCGATCCCTCTCCCCATCCCCCCACCCCTCTCCCACATCCCGTCCCAATGGCCATACCATGTCCTCGTCCCGTCCTTTATTGTCCATTTCCAGGTTCCATCCTTGTCCATTTCCTGGTTCCGTCCTTGTCCAGTCCTTGTCCATTCCTTGTTCAATGTCCTTGTCCAGTTTTTGTCCATTTCCTTGTTCAACGTCCTTGTCCATGCAGGACGTTGTGGTTTGTATTAAAGCCCTCCTAGAGTGCTACCCACCCTTATTGCATGGGTCTTGGGCTTATAAACCAGCAACGTTTTATAATATATACATCCGGTCCTTGTGAGGATGATTTGATTAACTAGTACAATGTCTAATATCATAGCCTTCACTAGAGCATGCAGTATTTATTGCAGTATAATTAGAGTCCAGTTATTTCAAACCTGCAGTTGCATGGTTTGGAATCACGATAATAATAATGCAATTATGTGCATGAAACTAAAATGAACGCATCCATGATAATATTATTACAGTCAAACCTCCGATATAATTATAGTGGACCCTCCGAGATAGGGACACAATATAATCTACAAAGGACGCTTTTCAAGGTCCCAAATAATTGGTTTGCCTATGGTTCTAATATACATTTTGAACCTCCGAGAAGAGACAACCTCTCTACAAAGGACAGACGACTTGAATTTATAAAGTGTCCTTTGTTTGGAGGTTTGACTGTATATTGTAGCATTGCATATATAATTATTTCCACAAAGAAAACTTGAACTGCATGCTTGCAAGCTTCTATATAAATGCAGCAATTACTGCAGTTGTATCAACCATATTATACATGTATATAGTTTGTGCCAATTGCTGCTATGTACAGCAAGCAGTAGTTATAATCCCTGATTGCAGGTCTCATGCAATTTGTTATCATCAGGATTTCAAACCATGCAACTGCGCGTCCTTGAAATTGCCAGATCATAGCTTTACGTGCATGAGACACATGAAATTCAAACATTACTGCATCAAAATGATATTATTATATTGTAGCATCCAGTGCACATTTCAACAAAAATAATTTGAACTGCATGCTTGCAAGACGACAGCAGTTATTGTGTTGCAGTTGTGTCAGCCAATTACTGCTACAGGCAAAAGGGTTTGTGTTGGTGGAGGGTACTATTGTAGTCCTGACTGTGGCATATCAATCCCTGAGAAACAGTGAGAAACAGAGAGAAACATAAACCGCTGCACACAGCTAGCCTGCACAGTCCTTCAAGAACCAGGTACAGAGATGATAGCATATTTGTTGCAAGACTCACCATATTTCCTGCAGAGGCGGTCTGCTTCCCTCACATCACCGGACTCGACCATGGCTTGGACCAGCTGCTGGTATGATGCTTGCGGACAGTTCCTCAGCCATGCCTTAAACATGTCTCGTTTGCAACCTTCCTGATTTCGTGGGCGGTTACTTTCGATGGTATCGAGGTCGTCATCTTCAATGTCCAATTGTAGTCCCAGGTTATACCAGCTTTTCACTCTGACCTTGACCAGATCCTTCAGGGTTGGCCTGGGGGCTGCACAAACAAGAATTGCATAATCATCATAATTATGGATGCAAAGATGTTGGATAGTATACTATCATTAGAGAATACATAAAACTTAGTATTTCTGTTCATCTGTGTAGCGCAACGTCTTACTGCATCAGATAATCATGCCTACCTGTGATGACGTGGCATCCAGGAGCTCGAGGTGACTGGGATACTGCACCAGAGGGAGTTGCATCTGAGGAATGATAATCATAGGAACCACAATCACCAGGAAACCAATATTACAACAATCTTGCACATGATGCAGTAGTTTATCATAATAATGGCCACTGGATACTCCAAGATATTATGTTATAGTGAAACCTGTATACATGTTAGTGCGATGACAGTGCACCATGTGGTTTGTGTTCAACACTTACCAAGTGGGTCAAGTTTGGAGGTCTGCAGAGTTGGGAGAGAAGGTGGAGTACACACTGCTCCTCTTGATACTGCAAGTGCAGATGGGAACAATACATGATGTCTACAGTCCATAGTGGATGTATTACAGCACCAAATACTTTGATACAATCATGCCTACCCATGATGACTTGGGATCCACTGGGACCGGGAGATGACTGGGTTGCTGCAGCAGAGGTGGTTGCAACTGATAGAAGAAACAATTATTAGCAGTAGGGCAGTAGCCACCTTGGGCACCCATGCACATAGAATCTCAATAATAGCCGCAAGATAATATTATGATGCCACTAACTGTAGGAAGAATGATCACCGGTGGTGTGAGCTACTCACCTGAAGTCTCACTGGACCCAAACCACACCAGGTGCTGCTCTGTCAGCATGGTGCAGACCTCGGCAGGATTCCTGGAGCACGTCATCAGTGTGCGGCTGCTATCAACTACGGTAGCATGGGGGGGAGTAGTGGTGTCAGAATGCTCGCAGCAGAGGAAAGCGTCCTGTGGGACTGAAATATCATAATTCAGTGTGGTGGATGCCTTGCGTAACCCCGCCATGATGGTATCTCAAATCCGGGGACACACTTTCGAACAGAGTGCTGCAGGTGCATTTCTGGGAAACTGCAGACTGACCTGGAAATAGGTTGAAAAGGAGTCGGTCAAGATAATCTTCCCAGGAAGACCTCCTGGAACCTGGAACTCGATCGTGTTTCGGTCTACTTTCACTGGGGACAGGTCAGAATTCAAGAGTAGCTTCCACTTGGCCTCGGACAGAAGGTAGGCTACTAGAGCACAGAAGACTCCGACTAAAGGACTGTGGGGGAAGTAGAGCAGCAGAGAAGGAACACTGCCACTAGGAGAGAGAAGAGCCAGATCGTCTGCTACCGGTAGAAGACATGGCATCAGGTATTCCTCCTCAGAGATCTGGGACACAATCAGGAGCTTTTTGAAAAGCTTCAGGAGTTGCTCTGGACCGAAAATACCTGGAACGTAGTGTGAAGCAAACTCCTTCTTGCTAAGCAATTCTAGTGTGATGATTCCCTGATTGTGAAACTTCCGCAGCTTACCAACGGTTGGTGTAAGCTGACTCGGATCAGTTGGTGACCTGTGGCAGTGCTCCACTAACTCCGTTATCTTGGCAAGGAGCACCATGGGATCACAAAACACAACCTCAGGAAGTACGTCCTTGTAGTAGAAGAGGATGTTGAGGTTGTGAAGATACTCCAAAGCTTCCTCGAATGATTCTTCATTGAAGTGAAATCTTTGAGCTACAGCGAAGCACTCAGCTTTGGTAAGTACACCTCGTCCAAGCTCCAGCATCCGCTCTTGAAGTGCAAGCTCTAGGGCATTCCATCGAAGTGGGATCTGCTTTGGTTTGACATGTGATCTCTCGACTATCAATCTCCTTAGCTTGGCAGCAAATTCTTTCTCCTGTGGCCCTGGGATTTTCACATTCAAAGGGAAAATGAGCTCTTTGAACTCTTCACTGCAGAAGATGGCATCCTCCCGAATTGCAGGAAGCAAAATTTCACAAATCTTCAGATTTTTCTCCTCTCTTGATTCTGGGCTCTGGTTCTCGAGATCTTTGTGGGTCCCTATGAAGATTGTGTTGGGACAGAGGCCTTCCTCAGACTGGGATGACTGTGCCTGTATCACTCGCATGCAATGACTCAGAATTTGTTGGTTGGTGTAGGCTGAGTGATAAGGTGTGCCCACGAGGTTACCATTGTCGTTGTAGTACTCGATAAGTGGGTGGTCGCTGAGCCTCTCACTGAGCTTGATGGTAAACATGGAGGCTGAAGTACCTCGCATGAAGATGGGGAGCACCTCGTGAAACTGAGGCTGCCCCCCAGTGTCAATGAGAGTAATACGGTCTCGTTTGAAGGCTTTCTTTTCATCTTGGTAAACAGGTGACATCTCAATGCGTAGAAGAAGCTCATCCTCTGCAGAAGTGGAGACTGAGGACATGTTTTCATGTGTGATAGAAGATGCACTTGCACTCTCTTTTGAGTCTGCTGTAGGGTGAGCACCACCAGTTTGCGGCTGGGAGGTTCCTGGTGCTGTGGATGATGAGGAAGAAGCTGCAGAGGTGTCAGTGTTCATGGAAGGGGAAGGAAGCATTGTGGCTGTGTCTGCGATGGTCTGCGATAGGTCATCACGAGTTACCTTAGCCCACTTCCCACCTCTCTTCTCAGCCCTAGTTGCTCTCACTGGTCGTGTAGCACACGGTGTGCTACGGCGCACAGAAGGTGGCTCCTCGTCCATGATGAGTGCTACAGTATGACTTTTCCCTGTGCCGGCTGCACCAAAGATGAGCGCTTTAATGTCCCTTACCTCCACATATCCATCCTTCATTGCCTCATTGAAGAGCTCCTTGGACTTCTCACTCGCTACATGATGGAAAACATTAACTTCATACATTGTACTGAGTGTGATGTGTGCAGTGAATGTACTACATTCAATATTATAGTAATATGCCACACTTCACTACCAAAGCAACAGGATCAGTGAACACAACTAAAGTGGTGTACATCTAACACAGATCGAGGGCTTTAGACTTACATAAGCACACACAACACAGAGACACAGCACAAGTAGCATGCACTGATTCAGTAATTCTGTACTAACACAACACGTGGGTGGTTCTAGTAAAAATGGTACCTTATGTTTTTGAAATCAATTTTTATAACCTCAGAGACAAAGGAATACAAATGGCTGTCCTCACCTGTGACTGGTGCAGCTAACTTGCAATTGCATATATATAATGTTAGATTGCATATATAATCAGTGCACAAAGACAGAAAGCCACACCCACCTTAATTGACTGGAAAATGAATATCATTAAGGTACAGTTTTTACTTGAACCACCCACACATACATAACATATGACATATGTACACACAATACATGTACACAGAAAAAACGAGGACTAAATTACTGCAAACATTAACTGAATGTACCAAACTGTAGTGTGGGTGTAACAAACTAAAGCCATTGGGCCATGTCTGTAACAACGCATCATGAGAGCTGTGCTCAGGATACTACAGTCAAGAGCCCTCATATGTTTCTAGCTCCCTTGGTCCAAACACACACACACACACAACAGCAGCACATGCTTACACTGCACACAATGTCATGTGTATACTTATCCCACATGTACACAAACACAGACACAACGTACAGTAACACGCGGGTACTAATCACACATTACACCTGCATTACTGACACACATGCAAAGTTCACATTGTACATGAACACATTAACTGAACTAGAGGTGTTCATATATAGAACACACACCCCATGCGGAACATCTACAGGATACAGTGCAGCTACAATCGACGTGACATCTCTGCCGATGCGCATCGAACAGGTGCTATCGCGTATAATATGGCCATATCCAAGGTGTGGGAGTGGACCACTTACCATAATACCGTATGTACAACAACGTGCGCGTGCATATTATATTGTGAAGCTGAAGAGGTGGGACCAAATGTTACAAATTATAGGAAATAGCTGAAAAAAAAACATAGGCTACGTAGGCTAGGTAGGTAAACATTTTTGTACACTTAAAATTAATCCACATCATGTCGAGAGTCATGCAGCTCAGACGTAACCTCGTACCCAGTCCCACGCCCAGCTTTTCGAGGCTAGCTCAGACTGTTACAGATTGCAGAGAGCTGTGGAAGTGCAGTGCAAAGCACGAAGGTGCTACAACAGTCCATCCAGGCAACTGAAAAATGACCTTGAAAATTTTTTTCCATGCTTCGCGCAGAAGACAGATTAGCACTTCGCACCTCTGTTCACTACCTTCGCCAGTGAACCCCCTTTCCAAATTTCTAAATCCGCCACTGCTTAAGCCTAACATTACAGCTTGTAATTACCACTTAGTGAGTATGACATCATGGGAAAAGAACTGCTTAGGAGAGAAGCTCGCTAAACAGAAAGGTAAAGAATATAGCGAGATTGCCAAAGGGAGCTGTTACATTAGGATGTGTAATAATCTGGCTAAATTTTTGTCTCGAGACACAGTGCTGGATGCGTAGGTACGTACGTACGTGGTACGTGGTATGTACGTCGCTTTTCGCAATGCGCCCGCGCAAGTGCTGCAAGCATGCTCTACACCCGGTGTCAAACATATTTATAGCCTGCAAGTAGATCTTCAAAAATGATTATGGGTTTGCATGGCTGCTCATGAATCCTCTTACCAAGACTGCCGCTACGTAGCTCTAATACTTAATTCAGGACGATGAATACTCACCCATCCAGTGTGCTGCACTCAGCCATCCCAAGTGCATACTAAAGCTCACTCAGCTCTAGCTAGCTAGCTATAGGCCTATAGATAAGTGTTGAAAGAATTGGCCAAGGTGTTGACTAAACATCAAGCCCAGACACGACCATACTGCTTCACCCTTTGGGTGAACATTCCTGACCCACCCCTTGCTCACACAGAACCTCCAAGGATATTGACACTCACTTAAGCTGAAAGTCTCATAGCTAACAAGTTTTGCAGTCATAAAGGGTTAAGCAGCTGCCATGTCCTCTGCATGATTCTAGCTGATACCAAGTCGTGCCGAGACACATCAAGTCTTTTAATGACTCACTTGTTATTAATTTCTTAATCAAGTACCAATAGAGTTGGCCATCAACTGTTTCATTCAGTATCAACCCGGTCACATGATTAATGTCCGTACCTTTGACATAGTTGTTAGCGACCACATCTGCCGGCTTGTGGAGGTTCACCCGCTGTAGAGCTTCAGCGACACGCTTCCAGGAGGGGGTGGGGTGGTGTCTGACGTAGGAGTCTACCATGGCCTCCATTCTGTAATGATCACTCTGGTAGAGGCTTCTGATCTCTACCCTCTTAGAGTCTGGCACAAGCCAGATACCTAGGTCACTCCAGCAGTCCTCTACATCCTTCACCACCTCCATGAGGTTGTCAGTGGTGAGGGTGGGGTCAGCTGGGTGGGGAGACAACATGGCGGAGATATAATGTATGTGTTGTAACTATTCAACAAAGGCCAGTCATGGTCTTCCTGTTTATAAACAAAGTCAATCCGGGAAGAGTCAGGTTCACATGCAGAATCCAAACACAAGCAGACACAATGCATGGGTACCTACAGTGACTAAGTGGGCAGGGGGCAGGTGGGGGCACAGAAATTATTGGTGACTTTGAATGAATCCCAACATCAGACAACACACTATTGCATTGAGTATGTCCCTTGTATTAGTGCAGTGCACTATAATAATGTACTGGACGGGTCATGGTACTGGTGTGCTAACAAACTGTACTATCAATGCTTGTTCGGACTGTTACCAGTAGAGAATCTCAATTCTGAAATTGTGACTACTCTTTGGTAGTCTTCTTCAATCAGTAATACACAACTCTACTGGTGACAGTCCAACCAAGTATCCATAGTTTAGCACTATAATGATGAATCCACACACAGGGAAACAAAAGGCTGGGTAATGCAAAGCAATCGTGCATTATGGGAATTCTGTGGAAACTGACTGTAATGGGACATGAATGTACCATACGTCTGTATCTTCAGTGACTTCCCACTGTGCGTACTTTACAAGTGTGTTGTAGTGAATCATGTCTCTTGCATGGCAACCATAGGTACATGTATACTAGCCATGCATGGAGTATACACAAGTAAGCCAGTGAGTAGACCCTCTATTAGTGTGCACACCGCACAACACAAGTCCGATTACAGGTAGTCAAGAAATGCACGTACCGTTTGGCAAGTATCGTTTCGTCTTTGCCAGTGCTCTCTCCTCTCCCTGGTGATACAGTACTAGAGCCAGCTTCTCCCAGGAGGGGTCTGGGGCTGTGTTGACCCAGTACCCACTGACAGCACGACTCTTCTCCCTCTCAGAGGATGACTGCTGCTTGATTTCCTGTAGCTTGGAGTCTGGGATTTCAAGTTCTATGGCCACCCTCTCCCAGTGTCCCACCTCCCCCATCACCTCCGTCACATTCTCCACAGTGAGGGTGGGGTCTGAGGGAGAGACACAAGCAGGAGGGGAGGACAGTGAGGAGAACAGCAAATAAACAATGTTGTGGTCACCATCAGTTAATCCACTTTATGCTAAGTCAGCAGAAACACCTGGAAGCATCTGATAACATTCAATCAGGTGATGAGGTGATTGGCAATTGGCTCACAGAACACAGTTGCAGTGATCTATGTTGTACATGAGTTGGGGATAGCTTGAGCACATGGTTGGATTGTACTACAGGGAATTGGACATGTAACATAAGAGAATTGGTAACAGTCACCCACGTAGTACGGAAACACTGTAGTTTACATACACACTGATGGTACTGATGAGCAAAACACGCTGATTCTCATGGTGGATATGAGGGTAAAGAAGTGTGGCAGTATAATCCTGAATTCATAACACAATGTGGAGTACACTAAGGTACAATAGCCATGCATGGAGTATGCAATTACTACACAAGAAGGCCAGTGAGTATTGGTGTGCATCCATTACACCACAGAAATTGCACAGTACAAGGGATTGTCATTGCCATAGCAACGGAAACCTGGAAGTTTATTTTAGGTCTTCTGTGGTAACCACCTCAGGAGTGACAGAAACAACTACACATGGACTCCATACACACATGATTGTCAGATTACAGTGACTACCAACATTGTTCTGTGTAACCTCAAAACTTCACCTTAGGTAGTACGTATACTGAGGCAGTATCGCAATGGTGGAGGGTACACATACAAACCCTACAAACATAAATACTGCCTTGTGCATTAACAGCAGGGCCATAGGAAGTGGTACGGGCCGTATGCTCATGGCTGCACCAGTTTAGACCTGATCTTGGTCTCCTTCCCAGATTACATGCATGTACTATAGTCTGGGGATTAGACTACTACACATGCACATGCCTATCTTGTTACTCCGTGTGCGTATGCACAGCAGGGGTAAAGTGATTGCCGTGTCTGTCAGTCTGTCTGTTTGTTTATTACACAAAAATCAGCTGCAGTTAGAGCCTCAGAGCTGAATTGAGGAAACATTAGCATCTAAACAACTCACAGACCAGAGATCCACTTGAAAAAGCTGGGTGAAAGTTGAAAGCGTTCTCTATCCGAATTATCGAACAAAACCTCACTTCAACATTATAGGCATTGATATTCATAAAGCCTACAATCTGTGCAATCTGATTGTTGCTGCAAACAGGCAACCACTTGCAAGTAGTGCATGTGGTAAGTGCTCTGACTAATGGGCACTCTTGTTTGTGTATAGAATTGGTGAGACCCTCCACCAACCTTCATGATGTTGTTTACAAAGCGTGGATTTGGAAAACTTTACTGTCCCAACATGATTGTCTCATTCTGAAGCTGGTTGTGTCAGACATAGAAGTCACTAGCTCAACAGGTCGACATTCAGAAGTACCACAAAGTTGAGGGCACCCTCACAAACAACCATGTGGAAAGATGGCACAACAAACTCAACTGGTGGCTAGACGAACTGGATTGTAGAGTGGGTGACTCAGGGTTTCATACAGAGGAGGGGGGAGGGGCACGGGATCTCCAACCCCCAGCAAGAGGGGGGGGGGGGGGGGGGGTGGGGGGGGGGGGGGGGGGGGGGGGGACCCTCCTAGAACAGGCGTGCTATATGCATGCCATCTGCATTAGGTGCTTCAGGTGCTAAACGTCTCCACGCCTGGAAAAATATCCTGAAGGAAACACTGGGATTACTCCCTCAATGGGTGCGTATTTATCTTCAGGTGGATTCTACTGAAATGATGAAGTGCTTCAGCGAACTAATTGCTAGTAGATGAATTGAGAGTAGATGAAGTGGTAGAACATCCTTACAATGCAAACTAACAGTAGATGAAATGAGAGTAGAAGTGGGAGAACATCCTTACAATGATCTCAATACATGTACGTATGAGTGGTCATGCACATTCCGATACGGGACATGATTGCATGAGTTTCAGTGTTTCATTCCAGAGGGGGAGAAATTGTAGCACAGCAAAGTAAGGGGGAGGCATGAGTTGTCTTGCATCACAATCATAGTTCTTTGGTGTCTTTCAAAGGGGGGCAGCAAAGAATCAAGCAAAGACCCCCCCCCCCCCCCCCCCCCCCCCCCCCCCCCCCCCCCCCCCCCCCCCCCTTAGTGGACTTAACAAGAATGTGAATACAGTGGTGGAGTCACATGACTTACCTAGGACAGGTTCAGCGAAATGGCGGATCGTGTAGGCAACGCTGGTTTGGTTTCCATCATCTAATGTCCAAATAAGCCTCCTCCAAGATGGCTCCTGACCTGCAGCTGCCCCACCACCGAGCCAACACTCCACCACCACCCGGAGATATTCCTCATTACTAGTGTCCTGCAGTTGCTTGATTTCATCATACTTGCCCCTTCCAATGAGACGTCGACCCAGAACTGTCCATTCCACTCCTGCACAGCCTCACAGACACTCTCAACGGTCAGTGGTAGAGCTGAAGTGGAGAGGGAGGGAGAACAGTGTGAAACAAAACAAACTCCACTACTCTATTCTGACCCAACCAACCCAACACAGATTACTTCCACAGTACAAATCTCCAGTGATCAAAGATCAGTAGTACAGTCTTGAGACAACCTTTCTATAAAATCATCCTTCTGATCTCTAACAGCCATGTGCAGTACCAAACAATAAAGGTAAATCAATGCCAGCTTGCAAGGATATTGTGTGGTTGCAATTCTTATATGGGGGTGGGGCATTATACAGCGTCACCCTCAAAGTGAGGAACCAATATGGGGGGTGGGGCATTATACAGCGTCACCCTCAAAGTGAAGAACCAATATGGGGATGGGGCATTATACAGTGTCACCCTCAAAGTGAGGAACCAATATGGGGGGTGGGGCATTATACAGCGTCACCCTCAAAGTGAAGAACCAATATGGGGATGGGGCATTATACAGTGTCACCCTCAAAGTGAGGAACCAATATGGGGGTGGGGCATTATACAGCGTCACCCTCAAAGTGAGGAACCAATATGGGGGTGGGGCATTATACAGTGTCATCCTCAAAGTGAGGAACCAATATGGGGGTGGGGCATTATACAGCGTCACCCTCAAAGCAAGGGGGGGTCACTCCCATAGACTCTATAGTCACAGCTGCGACCGCAGTCGGTCAATGGTCAACGGTCAAAGCCGCCCAAACGGGTGCAGTCAACGGTCAAAGCGGCTCAAAAATACAGTCAAAAACACGCGCCGCCCTATTTATGGCGACGTGCAGGCAAGTATTACAAGAGCAAATAGCTGATCGGTCAAAGGTCAACGGACGAAAATCGGCGTGGTCAACGGTCAAAACTCCAAAAACAGCGGTCAAAGCTTTGACCCGCGGTCGCAGCTGTGACTATAGTGTCTATGGGAGTGACCCCCCCTTGTCAAAGTGAGGAACCAATATGGGGGTGGGGCATTATACAGCGTCACCCTCAAAGTGAGGAACCAATATGGGGGGTGGGGCATTATACAGCGTCACCCTCAAAGTGAGGAACCAATATGGGGATGGGGCATTATACAGCGTAGCCTCGTTCCCAGGCCGCGTGGGTGGCCTGGGAACGAGGCTATATACAGCGTCACCCTCAAAGTGAGGAACCAATATGGGGGTGGGGCATTATACAGCGTCACCCTCAAAGTGAGGAACCAATATGGGGATGGGGCATTATACAGCGTCACCCTCAAAGTGAGGAACCAATATGGGGGTGGGGCATAATAAATACAGCGTCACCCTCAATGTGTTGAGACACTGCAGCCCCTTTAGGTCGAGCAGAGTCTGTTCAGACAGATATTTCATGGTAAATTTGCCTCGCACTAACCTGTGCTCGCTTTCTCAGCCATAGCGAAGACCGCGCAGCTTTGACGTGACACACCCAATGGCCATCAAATTATCTACAACGTCGCTCCTGGGATCCCGGGTCCAGACTGTGAGCCAACAATGCAACATTGGAATCAGAAATTGGGAATAGGGTGGAGTTTGGTGAAGCACGTGTGCAGGCTAGCTGGATGCAGCAGGGATCTCATCGTGATCACGAAGACAGGGAAGATACCAAGGTTCATCACTCTGCTTGTTGTGTGAGTGACACACAGGGCTATAGGGCATGCATGCAGTGGACCATGGGATGTACTTACTACCCCTCTCCCCAAACCCTAACCCCCCAAGGCTGCCCCCTGCCTTGCTTGGCACTGGGGCCAAAACATGAACATGTATTATACATACTGTCATGTACATGTTTTGGTCCCAGTGCCAAGCAAGGCAGGGGGCGGCCTTAGGGGGTTAGGGGTTTGGGGGGGGGGGGGGGGGCACGGCTGTTTTTGCGCAATCGCGACGTGGACATTTAGACACGCCCCCGAAATTTTTTCGTGCGATGGCAACGCGCGTCAACGCCTTAGCAACCGCGTTTCCGGTTTTAAACATGGGCTGTTCTCTGGCTTCGCGTGATAACCGCGTGACCGCTGGAGCCACGTGTATAGGCTAGATTTAGAAAGGACAGCTAGCTCTACACGATGGTCAAAAAAAGAGCGAAATCTTGTGAGGGACGCAGGAGATACGACTTCAAGTATGGCGAGACGCTTCCTCCAGAAACTGAGGGTCTCACAGCAAACCAGAAGCGCTTCAGTGAAAGTGGAGAGGTGCTCTGATGAGGAAAATTCATGAACTTGTAAGTAGGCAGTGAGTTTATATGATACTTATTTTTTGTCGCGCGGGGTACGCCATCAAAGAAGGTGTATATATTTCCGCGTGTAGCCTCGCTGTAGGTTATGGCATTGCAGCAAGTGGGAATGACAAAGGTATGGAATGCCTCCTGTGGAACTTACACAGCACACTAAATCAAAAGACCACAGAAAATGTTGACACCTCTAAGTTTCATCTCCCATTTTCGATGATATGGGCGTTCACGTCTGGGGCCGAGTTCTGGTGTGGATTCCATGTAATGCTCGATGACCATACACTTGAATCTGTCTACAGGCTTGACAATTCCTTGATATTAGGTCTCAGAAGTGGGCATAGACAGACTCGGCTCCTTGGTCTCCCATGAGTCCAGCCCCAATGTGCCACCAATGTATATACCCAGTATATAACATGTACGATGACGTCCAGTTTTGGAAGTCTGTATAGTGCGTACAAGTAGATTTGCTCACTTCGCTCCGTATTGTGTCCTGTGCGAGTTTGGCCCTTAACACAGCTCTAGGTTCTGATGTCTGGCCTGAGCTTTCACCTCCCTCATGGCTATCTTACGATAACGTGGCCCACGACAGTTCTCTCTTTCAGAGGTCTCGTGAACTTACACCTCTTGGGATCAGCATAGCTCATCGCTCTGCTGCACAGCCAGCCTTGTGTAGTAGTGTCTCCAGCAAAGAGCATTTAGCACTTGGTTAGACTACAATAAGTAAATACAAAGGTCACAGGGTACAAAGGTCTCGCATCACTAGTCTTGCCAAACACCTAATTCTGTTACACGCACGCGCGCGCGCATGCACACGCACACGCACACACACACACACACATCAATATAATGATGACAGCACACTCTTCTAAATGTCCCTCCCAGGTGAAAACCTCAACTGTGGTAGTATGGATGAACCTTGGAGACCGCAGCTGAATGCCTCTGCATAGCAGCCATTGTAGAATGTTTGTTGGTGCCAGATGTCAGGTGGATCGGTGGTCGCATCGACCCAAAATGTAGCTCTTAACGTTTCCATGTACAACCTTATACTTGTAGACAGATGCTCTGGTGTTTGGATTCTCCCTCCACAGGATGTAGTACGTCTCCAGGCTGAGATGATGTGCCATTGTAGCTGCACCTATGATGTTTATTTGTTGTATTTCCAAGGCTCACAAGTAGCCCCAAAAAATAAGTATCATTTTGCATTGCACTCTGTTATGTACCTCTCTCCATCCTGTTCAGTTCCTGGAAGGCATTGGCTGTGAAGCGCTTCCTGCTTGGTGTTGCATGGCTTCAAACACAAGTGCTACTGCTGACCTCGTCCCATACCCCAGTTGTGAAGCAGCTGCGCAGTTGGCATAGTATAGCGTAGCAACTGCGCATTTGTATCCATGGTTATCTTCATGTTATGTATGAACTGTGAAGAATGTTAATCAACGAATTCCTAGCATGCCAATCTTCCTATAGGGTTGTGAAGTGAGTGAACTTTCACCGCATTTGAACCGCCTAGTTTCGGGGGCGTGTCCTACGCGTACCGTAAATTTTTAATTGAACGCTAAATGTCCACGGAAAAACAGCCGTGGGGGGGGGGGGGGGGGGGATGGTTCTTGCCTTGTTCTCATACAGGCCCCCTCCCAGCAAGTAACAGAAACTGTTTGGGGCCTGGGAATGAGGCTAGGATGGTTCCACCCCTGGTGTTCGTTTAATCACAGTGTCTTTGCTATACCATATGTAACTGCTCAAGATGGAGCTGTCCAATCAGCTTGAGGCCTTATTTTCATGGCAAGATAAAATAGTGATGCTTTGTGGTAGGCTCGTTCCCAGGCTCCCACCCAGCTTTTCGTCGCCAGTGATGAAAAGCTGGACAAGGGGCCTGGCTAGCTTTGTGGTACTATCTGCTCAGGAGCGTGCATTGTGTGTGAGCATAGGCTCTATTATCTGCGGTGGTGAGTAATTACAGGCCTGCCAACTCCCACAGATTTACTGTGAGTCTCATGGTTTTAGAGCTACGGTGTAGTCTCACGCTCGCCGCCG
>OZ007512.1:5833456-6047507 GCA_963931865.1 Axinella damicornis
GCTACCAAAAGTACACCCCTCTACACTACGCTGCCAAGAGTGGCAGGACAGAAGCAGTGAAACTCCTCCTAGAAGCTGGAGCCAAGGCTGACATGAAGACTAAGTACAATGATATACCGATCAACCTTGCTGCTGGGAATGGGCATCTGCTGTGAGTTGCTTTTAGACAAGTAATGTTTTAATTGCTTTTTGTCTTCTTCATCAAGCTACTCTGGGGATTCAAGTAACAGCTACGTAGCTTTGCTAGTTGTTAGGCCAGGGTGCCTGCCGGGTTGTGCCTACCCGGGCATTGCCACCGTCACCACACGTGACCAGATCTCCCAGGCCTTCCTCCATATTTGCATACTGAAATACTGGAGGTGGGAACGGCCAGGGAATGAGGATACCGGTGCTCTCAAAGAGAGCAACAGGCACTTCTAATAGGTGATGGCATACCATACAACTGGTTTTGATTGATGTATTGTACGTGCATGTATAATTATTGCACCCTTCTATCCACACATGTGTAAATGCATCATAGGGTTGTCCAGGAGCTCTACAATCACTCTCCTGGGTCTATCTCCTGTGAAGGGGAATTTAGGATGACTCCGCTTCACCTAGCTTGCGAGCATGGACACCCCGGCATTGCAAAGTTCATTCTGGAATCAAATCCTGATATAAATGTTAATGTGCGGTATGCTGTGTAGCTAATGAATAATAGTGTATACAGATAGTGCATATGAGATAATAATTATTAATATTATAAGCATCACCATAGTACGTACTAAGCTATACCGGATAATATCACGAATTTGTTGCCGTAGTATTGTTACGATAGCGAAGCACGAGTAACAATGCCAAAGGTAACAAACGAGTGATATGTTTCCGGTATAGCTTGGTACTATGGTGATACTGATGTTTATCATACAAACCATTGCACGTTCCTCTACCAATGAATGTAGCGAATGCACATTACCATAGCTTGCTTGGCGACAATATTTTCATTTCTGGTTACCAACCCTTCGCATTAGTACAGCAAGCTACAAATGCTTGGGCGAGAAGGCCTGCATACCAACCCCCAAGGTGGAGCCACTCCAATAACTGGCAGCTGTACGGTCGGTCCACGCCAATAACTGGCAGTTGTACGGTCGGCCCACGCCGATAACTGGCAGCTGTACGGTCCATTTCAACCTCTAGTTGACTAGTAATCATCTGTATGGGCTGCCTTTTTGATTGTGAATCTCAATATAAATTTCATCAAATTGGTATTGCAGGGATGAGCGTGAGCGCACTCCACTGCACTATGCAGCTGCTGCTCGTGACAACTCCGACCAGCTGGTGGCAATGCTCATCGATGCAGGAGCAGACATCAAACCAAAGGATGGTTCTGATGTACGTATGTTGATGCAACCAATGTACACGCTTGCCCCGGGGGGGGGGGGGGGGGGGGGGGGGGGGGGGGGGGGGGTAGAGCATGGTGGTTGGTCCTCTACGGTTCAGAACCAGAGGGACACAGCTGTGAGTTGTGTTTATCACAAGGACACGTGCATGTTACTTTAACCACTTAGGTATACTAGTACTCTACAATCTATATAGCTATGCATGCCACTGTGGAAACTACATTGTTGAAGTAACAATACAGTTTGTCATCCCATGACTGGCCTGCAGCTGTCAGTTGTGAGTATTGCATGCACATGCTGATCAGCAGATGCATCCATGACTAGCTATATACGAGCTGCAACTGAGGTGGCTAAATTTGAACAACCATGGTGTTTGTGCAGTGCACCAGCACATCCAAGGTAAGCTCGAATCGTCTCAGTTAGTGCACACGTGGCTGTCTCATTCCCAGCGGATCCGGAACGAGAAAAAAAAATTCCACCCACACAAGGAGGCACCTGAAAAGACCATAACTCCACCACAAAGATGAGTTTCAGCTCAAATATTATACGTTTGGGTCAGTCAAAAATTACAATAATGACGGTGTAGTCAGAATTTCTCCATGTCCTCCACTGTGCTCAGGATTTTATTTCCCTACCAGTAGTGTAACTACCTATAATTTCAAGCAGCGGTGACGAGCATCGAGGGCAACGTCGAGCGCTCGGTTAGGCTAGCTGCCATTACATTGCAACTCCTGGCTGAAACCGAACGGCTTGGGAACAAGACCACGATCTAGTATAATTACGTGTACGTATGTATTATGCTGCGTGAGCGAAATTTGAGCAAGAAGTGGAAGCACATGGCGGCCCCGGGTCCTGCAATCCTTTTACATCTGGAACTTGCAGTGCAAAGCACGAAGGTGCCACAAGAGCCCATCCTGATATTAACTGAAAAATAAAGGCGAATAAATTTTTCCACGCTTCGCGCGGACTGATCAGCGCTACACGCCTCGGTGCACTGCCTTCGGCAGCAGTCCTGCATATAAACGAACCCCCCTTTCTAAAATCCTGGATCCGCCCCTGGAATGATACTTAGGGGTTTAGTCAGTCATTCCACATCTGCTTATGTTAATAAATGTCACAGAGCCTTAACTTGAACATATTTGCAGCTATATTATACTAGTATTCCTGCAATAGTATTTTCTTATACGTGGATTGGAGTCGGCCCGAACTGCATTCCCATATGTATTTCCTGTTGACATTTGCGAATGGGGTTAGTTCTTGCTGTATGTTACATGCAAAAATGGCAGTGTTAACGTTGATCAAAGCTGTCAACAGATTTTCCAGCAAATTGCATCTACAAGGCTTTGTCTAGCACTGGAGTTAACATTGTTACTGCCTTTGACAACTGACTAGTGTTGCCGGTTCTTGCCTGTGTAATTAGCTTCTTGCGGCTTACCATGCTGTGGATGCCGATTGATTTTGCAAATCACCTCCTGAAGCTTAGTTAAGAGCTCACTCTCTCACTGCAAACAGCCTGGACCGGTTTCGACCCTCATTTGTATAGCAGTGGGTCATCATCAGCAGGCACCGTTCTGGTGGAAAGTAGCAACTGCAAGGTCTCTTTTATACTCAACAGGGGCATTGTGATGATGACCCACCGCTATACAAATGAAGGTCGAAACCTGTCCAGGCTGTTAGCAGGGAGAGAGTGAGCTCTTAACTGAGCTTCAGGAGGTGATTTGCAAAATCAGTCAGCATATTACGCCCCTCCTACCTGGCACGTTTTTCACAGTCTTTGTGGATCAGTACAGTATTTAACCCAAAGTTAGTGATCACGCCTGTAAGCAATACCCTCCTTTCCCTCCTTACCCTACCCACACTTTTCCCCATTGCACATCTGCAGGGATTGTGCTCTGGCCATTCTCAGAACACCACAGTGGGCCAAGGCTCTGAGGTACAGCTTCAACCTCGGGAAGGGGAGAGATACCACACCCTTCAGGGAAATAGTCAAGAAAATGCCAGGTGCGTAGCTACATTGCATGTCTTTAAAATGGACCTACATGTATGAAAGGCCTAAACAAAGCTCTGGAATATCCGTAAGCAACGCTGCACCGTTTATCAGAAACTTAGGTACAATAGAACCTACCTATAGTGGTCACTGTCTAAGGTAGCCACCTCACTGCATGTAAGGCTGGGTCGAGTTGACCACAGCAAGAATTTCGCGCGCCGTGCGTATCTATGGAAACGATTGCACGCGGCACTTAATGTCATCTGATTGCGGTTAGTTACGGAATATCATGAATACTGATTTCGTGCTTTATTGGACTGTATACGGCATCTATCTTCAAGCGATTGCAAAGCGCTAGCGATCTAGCATTAGACGCCGATGTCCGAGGTGCCCTGCCTGCTGTACAGACGATTTTGTTGGTTGGAAACGATGAGAATAGTGGGGCGTGGTCACTTGTCCCGTGACTTTCAGGCCTTTGCGGTTGATATGGCCGCAAATCAGAGAGTGAACAAAAAGTCGAGCGATACGGAATACGTGTGCTTTGGTATTCTTGACTTTACCAGTGGCAATCCAAAGACTACGAATGGCTGCGTCTGCCTACTGGGTAGATTGTGGAAATATTGCTCGTAAGAGTTGCTGTGACAGAAACTATGCTCCCACTGGCCATCTCTGGAGTGGCTGTTTGCGTCGTTGAGCAACTTCCCAGCTGAGTTTGAGAAATCTACCGGGTAGGTTTTGAGTCGGTTATGTGTACGTTCGAACGGTACCACTCAGTACGCTCTAGCTAACCGGCACATAATCCGTATATCAGTCTTTCTGTATGTTTATGTTGGCAACGCCAGTCCCACCCACTGACGTCATGTAATAGTTATGACGTAATTGAATATACATGGGTG
The DNA here is from genome assembly GCA_963931865.1 of Axinella damicornis. NCBI lineage: Eukaryota > Metazoa > Porifera > Demospongiae > Axinellida > Axinellidae > Axinella > Axinella damicornis. The sequence continues at coordinate 5,837,719 of OZ007512.1, forward strand.
GAGTTTTGAGGTTTCACTTTCATATTATCATCAACAACACGGAACACAATGATCTATGTCGGTGTTAAACCAAGGTGAAGTTGGCATACTAATATGTACATCCTAGCTCGACCTAGGCCTTACATGCAGTGAGACCTCTCTATTATGGTCATACTGCTGGTCCCATTTCTGCTAATCCAGTACAAAATGACCTGCTCAAAGCAGCCACCTGTCTATGGTGGCCAGAGAATACTATTCCTCAGGTGACCACTACAGACAGTTTCCTCTGTATGTACAAATTTAGTCAGCACTCTTCGGAAGAAACCTCAGAGGATACTTTCCGATTCTCGCAAGAAGCTTTCCGGTTTTGTAGGAAGCCTTCCGATTTGCGGCAAGGCTGCACCACAAACGCATGTTGAAAAAGCATTCTGAATCTCAGCATCATTGTAATGACGTATTAGCGATTTGCAACCTACAGCAAAGACATAGTTAACACTCGCCTTCTATTACTGACACATCACAGAAACTGAAACTAGCAAGTCTCGTTCCCAGACCTTTCATCCTGTGCATATATCGCTTCCAGTATAACGCATCCAATACTGAAAGCGATCCGCACTGGAGTTGGTTTGGGTCTGGGCCCAAGACTAGAAGTTACCCAGCCCATGTGGTTCATTACATCTGGCTTCACTGGAATGGCTTCATTCAGTATCCATGTGATATTATCTCCTCCCTTTCTGGATGTTTGTTACCTACAGCTGCAGCTGAAGAAGTGCTCAATCATTGCACCATGAAGGATCCTAATCATAAAGCAGTTGATCGTTACTTCAGCATTGCCTTCAACTATGAGTTCATAGAAGACATTCAGGACAAGTATGTTATCCTGTACTTCTGCCTGATCCATACTACATTCAGGACAAGTATGTTGGTCCATACGGTACACGCTCTTCGGAAGAAGCCTTCAGCATCTTCGAATGAAATTTCGAATTCTCAGAAGAAACATTCCAGCTTCGGAAGAAGCCTTTTCATTTGCGAGGCGAAGCTGCACTGTAAGTGCCTGTCGGAAAAGTGCTCTGGATCTCAGCATCAATTTTAAAGATTTTTTTTACCTTACTTCTGCCTGATCATGGCCTGCATGTCTTCTGTTCTTCATGTTTTAGGTCGTCTGATGGTGTACTTGAGATAGAGACAGGAAAGAAGGATGAGGAAGATGAGGAAGTGGGGGAACCTGACTTCGATGACCTTTGGAACCAGAAGGGCAGAGGATTCACTACCAAGTGGGGACCGGTTGGCTTCAAGAAAGTCGACCACCCTCTAGCAATTATGGTGAAAACCTCTTCCCTCAAAACATAAATTGTAGAAAGTTCAGAGTATTGCTGCACACAAGAGCGTAGACACGTTTGCAAGAGTGGGGGTGATCACGCATAGCACTGAAGCCCCCCCCTCCCCCCCCCCCCCCCCCCCCCCCCCCCCCCCCCACATCTACAAAATTGGCATGGCAGTTAATTTCATTCTGTTGCAGGTTCAAGAGGGACGACTCAAGCTGCTCAAGCATCCCCTAGTGGGAAGTTTGCTGCACTACAAGTGGAAGACCTTTGGGCAGTATGGCTACTTCCTCAACATGCTCCTGTACATCATCTTCCTCATCTTCCTGACCACCTTTGCTCTGGTCACACTCAACCCACAGTCACAGTCGTGTGAGTATTGATCAAGATGTTGAAATCACTGACTATTACTGCCCAACTGACTATTATGCCAAATCCTCCTATCAGATATTGTTCCAAATGCTAGTGAGGAGAATGTTTCCAATCTAAAGAGTCAGCTAGAAGTGTTAGGTTGTTATAGCTGTGCGCATTTGTTGTTTCATATCCTGTATTCTTTGTCATTAATTTTGCTTGGAAAACGTAGTAATGGACAAATTTGCCAGGAGTCATAAAAGTTTCTTTGTCAAACACGTACCATTACTTAGCTGCACAAACAAACAATGCTCTTATTTTGATAAGACTCGCTACTGTAGTATGAATTTTTTTTTACAGCAACTGCTAACACACTCTTCTCCCTCAAAATAAGGTGTTGATGTCTTCAATGGTACTTTTGGGGGTTGCAATGACAGTGGCAGTGGTGCATCAGATATGGCAAATCAATGTGGAGTGTGTGGTAGGTCTTTGTCAATCAATCAGGGGCATATCTTTCATGTTATAATAATGTGATTTCCTGATTATCAAGTCTCCCTTGGGTTTCTACTCGGCAATATTTAGCCACTGAAAGTGATATGCAAAGACATCCTTTGCTGGTATAAGCCTTAATTAGCAACACATGTACAGGGCGTTACTGAAACCCAGCCCGCTGATGTAGCAACCCTGTTAAAAGAACATTTATACAATACAATACAACTAGTGACACATGTGACTCATGGAGACCATGCATTTTGTGTGTGCATGGTTACCACGTCTATTACCATATTTGGGATGCAACCATCAGCTGCTGGAAGTGATACGCAAATGACATGCTGGGGATATTTTGCTGGTATAAGCCTTAACTAGTGACTCATGGAGACCATGCATTTTGTGTGTGCATGACTACCATGTCTATTACCATATTTTGGGATGCAACCATCGGGGAAGAGCTACTGTGTGAATGAGAACACAGGAACATCAAGGACAGATCTGCTGTAGCTGCAGCCGAATGCCGGAGGCCTTCATTCCTTGCTAGTACCCATTTGTCACACCTGCATGTGAACTTTGTGAACGAACTCTTAACTTTGATAATCAGAAGTAATATTTTCACAGTCTTCCTTCACACGTGACTAGCACAACAATTTCTCTAGCTACCATGAAATGATCTACAGCTGCTCTTGCTAAATGTGAGTGATTGCACTTCCTGTCATAATCTTGCTTCTTGCACAGGTCTGAGTGAGCATGAGCGGCGGTTTATACTTTCTGCTGCTGTCATCATATTTGTCATTTCCATCGTCGAACTTGCACTTGAGGTTGTGCAGTTCATCCAACTAAGGCTGGACTATGTGCTGGACTGGGTCAACTGGATGGAGGTCCTCATCTTCGTCTGTTCCATCATCTTTGTCTGGGTCTTCCACACCGGTTGCCACTGTCCGTTCAACTGGCAGTGGCAGCTTGGAGCTGTGGCCATCTTCCTCGGATGGATCGACTTGATAGTCTTCATTCAGAAGTTTCCCCTCACTGGAATCTACGTGCTGATGTTTGTCAACATACTCTACACGTTCCTGCGAACAGTCATGTTGTCCTTGCTCCTGGTTATTGCCTTCAGTCTGACATTCTACATGGCCTTCTTTGAGCCTGGGATTACAGTAAGTGCTCAGCAGTACCGAGGACTGTTTTCATTCCACTTCTTCTTTGCTCTCCTCTTTTCCACATGCATGACCTCCCACACACTGTCCTACCGCCTTCCGGTACATATCATTATTTTGCTGCTCGTTCCCTGCACACATACACACACACACACACACACACATACACACACACACACACACACACACACACACACACACACACACACACACACACACATACACACACACACACACACACACACACACACATAACATGCACCCACACACAATTGTGTGTAGATTTTGTGGTCCACTGTTGTATCAGAATGAAATTAACTTACCATTAAATTTTGTATTCCTCTTCAGCGCTCTCCATTCTCCACTCCTGGCCGTGCTATCATCAAGACTATGACCATGACTACTGGGGAGTTCGACTTTGACTCAATCTTCCGCCAGGCCCCCAACGGAGAGAGCGACACAGAGCAGGAGATCCCCTTCCTTCCCGTCTCCTTCACCCTCTGGATTATCTTTGTGATCATCATGCCCATCCTCCTCATCAACATGCTGGTACGTCACGTGATACAGTTTACATAAGAAAGTTAATCGTGCATCATTTTTGTCTAGGCGCCGAAGCGCCAAGACACAGTGATGGGTATGTATACGTCTGTCCACATAGCTGGAGCGCATGCGTCACGGATTTTACTAACTAGTAATGTGCATGTGGCCGCACCCTACTGTACTGCACAACTGAAGACACAAACAAGATCATGTGAGATTTCCACAAGAGAGGCTAAAAAACAGCAAGAAGTCGGATTACAAGGTATACGCGAGAATCATCGTCTGAGCTGAGGAGCGCCAAGAATGCAGACTATACAAGCTGACTGAGAAAGGCAATGGCAAAGAAGGCCTGAACAATAGAGTCCGGAACAGAGAGAGCAATGACTACAAGCTGACCGAGAGAGGAGATGACTATGAAAGCAATGAGAAACCACTGACCAACGTAGGCAACGTGTTGCTAGATGCTCATAGACTACATCAGTGTTCCTCCATTGACAACTTTAAGTCTTCTCTTCAAGCCACTTTGTCTGTGTACTCGCGTATACTTTTTCAGACAAAGTCAAACGTATAACCATGCAGTGCGCCTTTCAGTGAAGTTTGTCCATCATATGTATCTATTGGTGCATCAACTTGTGACATATTTGCCTGTTGACACACTAGCTGTAAAGTCTTTCATCAGTACGGCAGCATGCGCCATGATTTGATCTAATCTCAGAGCTATAGCTAGCTACTGAGCAAATCTTGTTAGTTTAACCAAAACCATCTATAGACTAGTGTCCAACACTTGTATCAGTCTTGCAAACAAACCGCCGAGCTTGTTATGTTTGTACGGAAATGTCAATGCATATACCAATGCGGTAACACGGGCACCGTGCATATAACACAGGCACTCATGTCCTCTATGTAGTACATTGTGATTGTTGAATAACTGGTCTGGAATGTAATTATACGTATGTAAGGTGTACTGAAAAATATTTTATGTCAAAATGAAGAGCACGTAGAATCTGATGATACCTACATGTAGAAGGACACCATTTAGTGGTTGCAGGCACTAACCCCACACATGTCAAATCATTTGTTAGGATAAGTATATCTCATCGATGGTGTTACACATCCTACATAGGTTGGTCTGGCTGTTGATGATATCAAGGGAATACAAGAAGAGGCTGCCTTGAAGAAACTTGCACTGCAAGTACGTTTATGCACTGTTGATGATAATGACGTTTTATTATACGGGTTTGATGACTAGTGTGGTAATAGAATCATACTATCACTTGATGGTTGATGTGAAATTACAGGAAATGTGAATTGTGCTCACTGACAGTGTAGTGTAGTCTTATTGTCCACAGTGCAGTGGAAGAACTACCACTTGTCTATTTGCTGTACTGCCACTTTTGATTACTTGGCACTCATCCAACAGACTGCTTGTAATTGCTGAGTGGCACCACAGGAAAAACTACCTGTAAATACGGGACTGGACGGGTGTCAAAATTGCTCCGTAATCGCACCGTCCACTTGCCGTTCGAGTCTGTGGTGGCAACCATTGAATATTCCCGTATAAACTACACCTACTGGCACTCTTCTATGCAGGAGAATTGCCGGAAAAGCCAAATAGCTACAAACCTTCGAGTGTCCCCACCATGGACTCGAATGGCAAGCGGACGGTGCGATCATGGAGAAACTTTGACGATGGTGGTGCCCGTCCAGTCTTACAGGACTGGTGATTTTTCCTGTGCATATACGTGAGTAAGTTAAGCGCTCATGATTACTGATTACCTATAACCTGTATACGTATATATGCTGTTGAGGAAGATCAGTAATGAGACTGCATATGTATGGTACGGATCTTTAAAATGACATCGAAATTTGGAACGTTTTTACAACATGCGTCTGTGGTGCAGCTTCACCGCAAATCAGAAGGCTTCTTCCAGGAATCGGGATGCGCCTTATGAAGAGTTTCTTGCAGAGGCAATTGGCTTTGTATACAAAGTACACATGTTTCCAAATAATGGTGCAGCTTCAATTACAGGCTGAAACTTTGTTTAGTTCTTCCAGAGCTACGTTTGGTCTTCCAGAGCTATGTTAGGTCTTCCGGAGCTATACGTTAGGTCTTCCAGAGCTACGTTAGGTATTCCAGAGCTACGTTAGGTCTTCCAGAGCTACGTTAGGTCTTGCAGAGCTATGTTAGGTCTTGCAGAGCTACGTTAGGTCTTCCATAGCTACGTTATAGGTCTTCCATAGCTACATTAGGTATTCCAGAGCTACGTTAGATCTTGCAGAGCTATGTTAGGTCTTCCAGAGCTACGTTAGGTCTTCCAGAGCTATGTTAGGTCTTCCTGAGCTACGTTAGGTCTTCCAGAGCTACATTAGATCTTGCAGAGCTATGTTAGGTCTTCCAGAGCTACGTTAGGTATTCCAGAGCTACGTTAGGTCTTGCAGAGCTGCGTTAGGTCTTGCAGAGCTATATTAGGTCTTCCAGAGCTACGTTAGGTCTTCCAGAGCTATGTTAGGTCTTCCAGAGCTACGTTAGGTCTTCCAAAGCTACGTTAGGTCTTCCAGAGCTTTGTCTGTAGCGATCATCTCAACTGGTGCAGTGATGGAAATGGTTCCGCAAACGGGCTTCATTTTTTACTGTAGGTGTGCAGCTAATTGCTGAGACCCATCCCACTTAGTACTGGCCATAGTATAACTGTATTGTATGATACTTGTTTAACAGGTTGACCTGGTTCTTACTGTTGAGGAATTGCTGCCAAAGAAGATTCAACGCTATTTCACTGTCGGTTGTCGGTTTGCTTATCCCAATCGCAAATTCACCACTTGGGAGGAATTGCAGTATGCCATCTGGGGTGGCGAGCGTTACAACACTCGTGACAACATCAATGCATTTCTCAAGCCCCCAATGGTAAGCCTGTGATATCCTGTACTTATTCTAATACATGTACAACCTTACATCCAATATGAGGGAAAAATTCTATTCCTGGAATCCAAGCCTAGTAGCACATGTACGCTAATCAAATTAGGTACTAGGAAATTTACCGATCAAAACAACATCAGTACCCAGAACTATAGTTTACAAAGTATGTCAAGTAGCAGTTGAGGCCAATTTCCTGGAATAGCAAAGTGCCTGCCTGGAGTGGCAGTTGATGTCCATTTTCTGAAATAGTCATGTAATATCTATTGGCAAGCTGCTTTTTTGTCTCGGCACCAAAGTGCTGAGACACAGTGCTGGATGCGTAGGTACGTGGTTCTACACAAGAGTGCCATGATAGCCTCATTCCCAGGCTCCTCCCCAGCTTTTGTTGCATATACTGTTTTTGTACAGTATGCGACAAAAACGCTGGGGAGGAGCCTGCAGAAATGCAATGATAGATTTACTTCACAACATAAAACTACGTAGTCGCGCAAGCGGCACGGTAGCTAAGTGACAAGAAGCTAGCCATGTTTACAGGCAAGAATGGTAGACTGGTAGTTTAGTCCACTGCAAGGCTAAGGTGCAACAGCTTAAATATGCTCTAGCACTCAATCACAGCCATGCCTTGTGACCAATCAGCACCACCCATTCAGTCACGCCTTGCAATATGGGTGGATATTGCACTCCGTGTCTATTAGGGAATATTATTGGTAATTGTTCGTCTTGCATGGATTGCAGATTCCTTGTGCAATATATTTTTTGTAACCACTCACTCTATCCAAGAATGAAGAAGAACCACCCAGAGACTACTATGAAATTGCTCTTTTTGCAGGATCACAGCGAGGAGGTGCATCACAAGACTGACACTCTACTGAGAGAGGTGGATGAAGTCAAAAGGACAGTCGCTGAGCTGACTAAGCGAGACCAGGTACTTCACAAAGATTAATGGGCATATCCATGCATTAGAGACACAAAGGATACATGTATGCCATTCTACAGTTACCACATCAAATTTTAATATGGTAACCACATCAAATTATTTCAATATGGTTACGAGGGGCGACCGCACTCCTGGTAGCCGCGGTTAAACGGTAGCACAAGCTAAGTGTGACAGTTCGTTCCAATTATCACACATCACGTGAGTACCATGCTAGCTATATAATTATAAATTACTTACTCAAGTACCATTCATAGTCGCGTTGCAACCCCACCGTAGCACAAGCTAAGTGCAATTCGTTCCAATTAACGCAGATGCCACGTGGCAACCACGCTTAGTCGATCGCGAGCATTGGCGACCAAAAGGAAGGCAAGACGTTATTACAGCACTAACCACATCAAATTATTTATAATATATGAACAGTGCTCTGACATGGACTCCTGCTAGTGTCTGTGCCACCACCCTTGGTTGGTAACTGTGCCAGAGGCTGTTGGGGTGCCTGGGTGGCAGACAAGTGCAAAGGCATCTTGCCTTTATACATTGGCCTACTGTATGTACGGTCTGAAAGTGCTATTTTGTGGAAAGAATGGCTTGAGTTACCTACGTATGTATGTACAATGGAAGATCTCATTTAGCAGATGAAATTCACTTTTCACTCCTACAAAGTGAACTAATTTTATGCTATTAGCAGACGCATGGTAGTTTTTACCACATTCATTCACACGCTGATCAGAACGGAACCCACATGCAGTACTAGATATTCTTGCATGGAATGCAGATTTCTTGAATAATATCTTATACTTGTTGTGATGTATTCAGGATCACAGCGAGGAGGTGCAACACAAGACCGACACACTACTGAGTGAGGTGGATGAAGTCAAAAGGACAGTTGTTGAGCAGGTACTTCAAAGATTAATGCATTATATCAGAGACAAAGGATACAACATGTATGCAATTCTATGCTTTTATACCACATCATATTTTAATATGGTAATTACCCACATCACTCAATATTGGTTCCGGCATGGACTCCTGCTACGTGCTAACCACACTTGTTCCAGAGGCTGTTGAGGTGCCTGGGTGGCAGACAAGTGCAGAGGCATCATGCCTTTTTACTCATTCTCCATTGGCCTATCTACGGCCTGCAAGCAATAAGCAATTTTAATGAAAGAATGGCTTGGGTTACCTGTGGCATGGGAGGCTTGCTATGAATACTGCTGTCATATGAAAGTGTGCCCAAATATGGAGTAATGCCCACCCCAGCTCAATTTCCTCTATAATAGTGCCAAGTTTCCTGTAATAAATGCCCACCAGTTTCATGTGGGATGGCATTGCGCGTCCGAAGTACTCGTACGGTTGGTTGGAGCGTGTTGAAAAACATGCGGTATGTAACCTCTCATCTCCATTTTTGAATCACTCAGCCTGTACGATTTACCAATTGCAAGTCTGGCACAATTGAACCGACTGCAATCAGACATATGGTACGTGTCTTAAATTGACACCCATCTGCCGAACCATTTCCATCACTGGTCCGGGTTTCCGCTACAACCACCAAATGCAGCTCTAGCTGGAAGAACTAAACACAGCTCCAGAAGCAACCTCCTGAAATCTTCCAACTTTCAGGTGAAGCCTTCCAATTTGCGTTGTAGCCTTCCAAACTTCGATACCGTACCAACCTATGCACTACAGTTGTGGGAGAGTGATGGATGCTAACTGATCGTACACGAGTACAATATGCTGAAACAATATTAATCCATGCACCCCCTCATTGGTAAACATTGTACGTACCACCTGTTGGCACTCTTTCATAAGACTAACATGTACTTGGGATATACCATGCAGTATTGGGCTATTATATCAGCCCCACCCACTTGGTGGATCATGTGATCCTCCACAACAGTTTAGGAGAGGTGATTGACAATGCTGCCAAAGGATTATTTTCAGGCGAATAAGAATTTCCTTATTTGCAAGTCAGTGAGAGCTTCCTTGCTCTTGCAAGTGAGATGCCAAGATGGACTAACGTTTACTGAGGTGGAGGTCAGCCTTCATTCATTAGTGCACATCATCGCTATACTAAACGGTCAATCTAACGTAGGTGCCAGTTTTTGCTTCGGTTTTGCTTCCCAGACGTACTGTATCGTATCAATGCTGGTGGGTGAAGCTTGACACAAGATGGACAGACATACATATATGGCTGACTAAAATTCTTGACTTGACACAAAATGGACAGACATGATATTATTATGGCTGACTAAATTCATAGTTGTCGACCCTCATTTGTGGCTAGGAAGCAGATGTAGATTTACGTTAATTATGTACCTCTCAAAACATAATTATACCTGAGCTGAAAGCACTCTGGCTGGTTCTTAGAGGACCATGTGATCCCAAGAGTGGATGGGGATATAATTTTGAGTGATTTAGTGAGTCCAAAGCTCTCAGGACCTCAGCTACGTAGAGTTATCGTACGTAGACATTGTGTATTCAGCTCCCATGCATGAAGCTGCCATGCCTCAACTGGCTACATTAGCCGCTTGAGCACACTATGAATCAGCATTGCATTCAGCTGCTGAAAATCATCCACTATAATTGTGTGTTATTTCTGCAGCAGGAGCTAGTGCTCAGCAAGGTTGACAGAATGGAGGAGAGGATTTCAGACCTTGCTGAACACAACAAGGTGCTTGAGGAGCTGATCCGAGAGATGTTCTAGTTGTGTGTTGTTGTTGCTTTGCCTCCCAAACAGTATTATGTCAATGCTGGTGGGTGAAGCTTGACACAAGATGGGCAGACATACATATAATATTATATGGCTGACTAAAATTCATACACAGATGTCGACCCTCATTTGTGGCGATGAGGCAGATGTGGTTTTACGTTACAATTATGCACATTTCAAAGTTCATAGCTACTTGGTCTGGTCTGGGGCAGTTCTTAGAGGACCATGTGATCCCAAGAGTGGATGGGGATATAGTTGAGTGATTTAGTGAGTCCAAAGCTCTCAGGACCTCAGCTAGGTAGAGTTACCGTGTGTAGACATTGTGTATTCAGCTCCCATGCATGAAGCTGCCATGTCTCAACTGGCTATACATTAGCTGCTTGAGCACATGCACTATGAATCAGCATTGCATTCAGCTGCTGACCATATTGTGCATTATTTCTGCAACAGGAGCTAGTGCTCAGCAAGGTTGATAGACTGGAGGAGACAGTTTCAAAGCTTGCTGAACGCAACAAGGTGCTTGAGGAGCTTGCTGAACGCAGCAAGGTGCTTGAGGAGATTGCTGAACGCAACAAGGTGCTTGAGGAGCTGATCCGAGAGATGTCACTGAAGCTGGGGACTGGAGCAGACACGTGACCTTTAAACCCGACTTGCATAAATTGAGAGTTGAGCTGATAGTGCTAGGGTAGAATAATTTGAGCTGACACATGTAAGGTTTTTGCTAATTTTACACATAGCATGCTGGATTAGATTTCAGGTAACAACTTTCTAGTTGTTTGTAGCTGTTGAAGAACAGTGTGCTAAATACAAATGCTAGGTCATGGATTATAAACAGACTGTAATCATTGTGCAGTTAATTTTAGGTTCATGATTTTCAGTGTACTAGACTGAAGGAGTACTTGATATTTGAGTGGACTTCTTTGAGACGTATTTGACACAATGATTAAAATATTATTCTGCTGTGTTTACTTGGCATGCTGGATTACATGGTATGGTATATTATTGTATGTGCTGTAGTTTTGAGTTGAAATTTTAAGTGTTCTAGACCTAGGATGTACTCACTCAGTGAAACATTATTGGATGGCGATTACTGAATGTAGCGCTGGTTGATCGGACTTACACCAGTCAAGATTTCCAATTGCGGAGGACCATTTTTATACCGTAACAATGGCCAAAATAATAGGGTAAATACTACACGTGTAGATATAGATCATCATATCAGCTAGACAGAGACCACCCAAGAAAGCAAGAACTTAAGTATGATATAAAATTATGCATGGTTGGGGTTCTCACCCGTAAAGATTTGAACTAGCTGACGATCCAATTGCAAAGGCCGGATCGAAGAGGAGTAAGGAGGCCTCACCAATTGAAAAGGAGCTGGGTGCACGGACTTCATTTCCTCCCACATCACTCCTAAATTCCAAAAGCATGCTTAAGGAATTTAGGAGTGATGTGCATGGGAGGAAATGAAGTCCGTGTGACATAATATAATAGACGGAGATGTATTGATATAATATTATTATCCAAATGGATAAATACTTGGGAAAAGAATTTGCAGGTGTCATGCGGTCATGCTGATCATGTCAGATGCAGGCTACCTGCGTCAGCCTCGATCGTTCCCAGGCCTCCACGTACGTCATGCTGGGTGGTGAGGATTATAATATTATATATATGAGGCTAATAATTAACATCATGATCAGTCATGCGCATGTGTAAACATCGATCACTCATCATTACAGTCATAGATGTACACATGAGGATCATGCAAATTTAGTCCGTGTGGCCAGATCCTATTCCACACCAAGGGTGGAATGGGATCTGGTCAGGTGAGACCATGCAGGATCAAAGTGATAATCTTTCTTTGCATCAACCAACTTGTGTTCAAAAAATATGATTGTTTAAACTTGTGCTGCGATGCCAATTGTATGCATACAAATCCCAAAAATTGCACAACATGTTTTGATTACAAACCATGGCAAGATTAGTATTAAATTTACAATCAAGTTCTACATGATGATTTTGGAGTCTGTTGCAGAGACTACGAGGGACAAGTCTTGCAGTATAATGTGTGCCACTGGTGTACAGCTGTGTATGGTTCATCTTGAGTAAGAACCTCTTCTCGTAGCATAGAATCAGTCTCCATACGGACCTACAGCAGGGAGTACTGTACATGAGGACTCAGTCTAGCTGCTAGCCCCTCTCCACCCGGCAGGGAAGGTGGAGAGTCCAGTACATGAGGACTCAGTCTAGCCACTAGACCCTCTCCACCCGGCACAGAAGGTGGAGAGAGTCCAGTACATGGGGACTCAGTCTAGCCGATAGCCCCTCTCCACCCGGCACGGAAGGTGGAGAGAGTCCAGTACATGAGGACTCAGTCTGGCCACCAGCCCCTCTCCACTGGCACAGAAGGTGGAGAGAGTCCAGTACATGAGGACTCAGTCTAGCCACTACACGTAGCCCCTCTCCACCGGGCACAGAAGGTGGAGAGAGTCCAGTACACGAGGACTCAGTCTAGCCACACACAGAACACACAAGTGGGCCTGGTGACACTTGGCAAAATTCCCAGATGTGCTGAGGTCAGCAGTTAGAAGAATTTCCAAAGAATCATGATCAAGTGAAGGTTGCTAAACCCTACACCCGCAAGCTTGACTGGCCAGGTGGAGAAGGGGTCATTTCTAATTTTTGTATGGGAAAATCTTGGGAGGCCGTTCACCGTATTCACAGTAATTCTTCCGTAAGTATACATGTATACCCTGCCTTCAAACTTTCTGACGATGTACACTTATTAGCAAAAAATGCTCTTAGAGAGTGAAAGCTGGGGCTGCGTCCGGAAACCCCCTACTGTCTGGAACCCCCTACTGTCTGGAACCCCCTACTGTCTGGAACCCCCTACTGTCCGGAAATCCCCTTCTGTCTGGAAACCCCCTACTGTCTGGAACTCCCTACTGTCCGGAAACCCCCTACTGTCCGGAAACCCCCTACTGTCCGGAAACCCCCTACTGTCCGGAAACCCCCTACTGTCCGGAAACCCCCTACTGTCCGGAAACCCCACTCCCTAACCTCACACTCTAAAATGTGTGGAAGCAGGTCTATCAATGTACAATGTGTGGACCATATCTGGAGCAGTGAAATTCAAATTTTGTTTCACTTGACAGGAACACACAGTTCCTCAATAGTGACACCTGCTCACCTGCTAAGATGAGACGTACTGTACCCACGCTCCAAAGGTCAGACTAGAGTGTACCCAGCAGCAATTACAGGGGCAATGTCCGACTTCAAACTGAATGGCAGTCCTGAAAGGAAGCATACAATGGCTGACAGCAAGTAAGCTTACATAGCTGTTACAGCTTACGGTTCAGGATAGTTTATCGAGCTACACCAATTCTTCTCTCACTCAGGAAGTTGGGAGTGGGCCGTAGGGAAACGTTTCCCTACGGCCCCACCCCAAACTTCCTGAAGAATTGGTAGACTAGGTTCAGGATGGAGAGCGACTAGTTGTGGTCAACTCCTCCTCCGATGATGAAAGGTTTCCCCATCATGCTACTATAATGTGGTAAGCTTAGCCAAAACTTCACACTCAAGGGATTACCCACATGTGGAATATTTATTTCTAAGTAACTTGAAAGTTAAAATTCCAAAGGACAAGTTTCGCACACAGCACAAGAGCTAATTAGACACCCCTTCTGTTCATGGTTCCTGGTAGAAGCTCCTCGTTTCCAGGCCGCACCCAGCTTTCCGTTGCTTGCAGTACGGTTAAGCAGAGTGGGGGTCTGGGAACGAGGCTAGGTAGACGCTACATGTAGAGCAGCTGTAGCATGGCACACATGCACACCTGCACACAATACAGCAGTCTCAGCCCCAGCGTGCGTGATACTGGAAGTGAACCACACTGGGGTTAGCCTGGGTTTGGGGCTGAGACTAATAATACAGTTGAATACGTGGTCTGATGGCTACACTGGGTCCCATTCGACAGCCCTATATAGCCAACGGTGATATAGTCACAGTTACTCAAAGTGCAGTTGGTTATCTTTCTGAAGTCTCAACATATGATTCATTGTGAATGTGCAGCAATGTTCGATTGTGCAGACTGTGCTTTAGTCCTACCGTAAACAATACGGAAATCGAGGTGTGGTGTTCACTCGATAATGTGGACACAGTGAAAACCTTTTCAACAGGTTTTCTCAGCCTCTCGAGTGGATATCTGGTCTATGAGTTAGTAGATGCTCAAATAAGCCTTTCAGAAGGACTTCACCTCTGATTACGAGACATACATATACCATGCTTTGCAGGTTCTTTCCAACAGCAGTGTTTCATATGGCTGCTGTAATATACTAGAACCTTAATTGGATTATTAGGAACCACATCTGTTTCATAGCTCTTGCTGACCTACCACAACAACTTTTCCGATGAAGTTCTCTCCCTCAGTCAGCCTCTCAGGGGCTGTCTTCGTGAGGAAGGACAGACAGAGACCTGGGCCGATGATGAAATCCCAATGTCTATCCAGAACCCTGTGTATATGGATGTGTGTATTGTGTGTGTATAATGTGAGCATGCGTAAATGGATCGTCATAATGGTACACTCCCACATAACTCCACGTGGTTATTAAGTGCATGCACAAACAGTGGCTCTCTCTCCTCCACTCTACCAGCCTGGGAACCAGGTCATAACAGGCTCTCTCTCCTCCCCTCTACGAGCCAGGGAACCAGGTCATAACAGGCTCTCTCTCCTCCCCTCTACGAGCCTGGGAACCAGGTCATAGCAGGCTCTCTCTCCTCCCCTCTACGAGCCCGGGAACCAGGTCATAGCAGGCTCTCTCTCCTCCACTCTACGAGCCTGGGAACCAGGTCATAGCAGACTCTCTCCCCTCCCCTCTACGAGCCTGGGAACCAGGTCATAACAGGCTCTCTCTCTTCCCCTCTACGAGCCTGGCAACCAGGTCATAACAGGCTCTCTCTCCTCCCCTCTACGAGCCTGGGAACCAGGTCATAACATGCTCTCTCTCCTCCCCTCTATGAGCCTGGGAACGAGGTCATAACAAGCTCTCTCTCCTCCCCTCTATGAGTCCGGGAACCAGGTCATAACAGGCTCTCTCTCCTCCCCTCTACGAGCTTGGGAACCAGGTCATAATATGCTCTCTCTCCTCCCCTCTATGAGCCTGGGAACCAGGTCATAACAGGCTCTCTCTCCTCCCCTCTACGAGCCTGGGAACCAGGTTCTCTCTCCTCCCCTCAACGAGCTTGGGAACCAGGTCATAACAGGCTCTCTCTCCTCCCCTCTATGAGCCTGGGAACCAGGTCATAACAGGCTCTCTCTCCTCCCCTCTACGAGCCCGGGAACCAGGTTAACGATATGGCCTCCAAAAACCTAACAAAAGTAGGAGTATGTTAACTGTCATTGCACATGACCAGATCTTCCAGGCCTTCCCCTGCCGCATTAGCATACGGCAAGTGATCAAATACTGGCAGTGGGAATGGCCTGGGAACGAGGCTAGGAGTGTGTGATCCTACAGTGTCCAATCATTGACCAAGTACTGCACATTATACAAACAGCACTTGATTTTGCAAACTTACTTTCAAGGTCAAAGGTAACAGTTCCCCCATCCTGTGCCATGAAGGAGAAGACCTCCTTCTCGAGGGACATGAACCTCTCCTGGAGGGAAGAGGAGCAGCAGCAACTGGGGATGGTACGGTGACAGCAACTCCATGGACACCAAGTGTCCCCTGACCCAGTGGCGGATCTAGGGGGGATCTAGGGGTGCGAGCGAACCCCCCTTTTGACCCTTGTTAACATAATCATACTCAGTGGCGGATCCAGGGGTAGTTCATTGGGTTCGGTCGAACCTCCCTTCTTACTAAAGAACTTACCGTATGGCCTTACTATACTTTCAAGCGCTTGCTTGCAGCGGTGACGAGCAGCTGTCTAATACACTGCGAAAAACCATAGATATAAGACAATATCTATGGAAAAACGTACGCAGTAACAGTGCGGAGTACAGTTGTTGAAACCGAACGGCTTGGGAACGAGACCACGATCTAGTATATTTACGTGTACGTAGCTAGGTACTGTACGTAGCTATATATTACGTTGCATGAGCGAAATTTGAGCAAAAAACGGAAACACATGGCGGCCCCGGGTCCTGCAATCCTTTCACATCTGGAACTTGCTGTGCAAAGCACGAAGGTGCCACGAGAGCCCACCCTGATAACTGAAAAATAAAGGCGAATACATTTTCCGCGCTTCGCGCGGACTGATCGACGCTACGCGCCTCTGTGCGGCTGCCTTCGCCAGCCTGTAAAAGAACCCCTTTTCGAAAATCCTGGATCCGCCACTGCCCTGACCTCATACCCGGGCCACTCGGGAACACCAACTGTACAAAACACATACAGTAGAAAGTTTAGAAGAAAGAAAGTTTACAGTAACGCTGTGTCTAGAGTACCGGTACCGTGAACCAAAAATTCGGCGTTATTATACCGGCACCGGGATTGGAGCCGTGAATTGACATGGTACCGGTACCGGGATTGAGTTATGAAACTTTAAAGTACCGGCACGTGCTATACAAAATTCACATCTGCTGGAGGTCGCATCTGAGGACAGCTTCAGTTAGAGCAGCCTTCGTCCGTCACGATGACAATGCAGGTATATAATATTATATATACACAGTGCAGACCATCTATACTACTTCGATGCAGCAAAACATGATCGACAGAACCAGTTCCGGGTCTTTGGTTGCCTAGTTAAGCCCACACACCTGAAATGAAACCACAGTAAACAAGAATCACACAAAATAGATTGTTCCGTGTGAAGATCATGGTAACACGTCTGGCAAGTCCACTTCATCTTCGCCTTCTGCTTCACCACACTTTCTATCAAAACCCATGCATCACTGGAGAAATGGCGGCGCACCAGGTGAACATCAACATTCTCGTCAACAACTGCAGCTGGTATTCTCTCAGGTCGACACTCCACCTGGTCTTCCTCAATCAACTGGTGTGCTCTGAGAGCTCTCTCCGCAATTTTCTTGTCAACGAACCATGAAATGATGACTGCAATAGAAAACATAAAACTATGGGGTTTATCTGCAGCATTGTGTGGATTTACACTTAAGGCTATTAAAATTCCCACATACCATTCACAGACAGTAACACTCACTTTTCTCCTTTTCAGATACATGGAGCTTGCTGAAGCTGCATGGTTTCTTCATGGTTTCCTTCCTGGCTCTCTTCGCTGGGAGCCCAATAGTTGTCAGCCCATGGCCCTTTGGGCGCCCCCTTTTCTTTACAGGAGGGGGGACCTTTATTCCTACATTTTAATTTTAACACAGCCAGCAGTAAAGAATTGAAGGATGCAAAACTAACTCCATGTACTAGAATAATTGATTGCCTATTGCATTTTCTGTACCTAAGTTTGGTGTTCCAATGTCATTCCCAGTGTCAATCCCGGCTTCTGGATCACTGCCACTCTCACGGTGTCCACCCTGAGTACGATGGCCCGAGTCCATCCTGGTGTGTCCACCTCCAGCCTTCGGATCCCTGCCAGTCCCGCAGTGTCCACCCTGAGTATGATGGCCCGAGTCAATCCTGGTGTGTCCACCCCCAGCCTCCAGATCACTGCCAGTCCCGCAATGTCCACCCTGAGTATGATGGCCCGAGTCAATCCTGGTGTGTCCACCCCCAGCCTCCAGATCACTGCCAGTCCCGCAGTGTCCACCCTGAGTATGATGGCCTGAGTCCATCCTGGTGTGTCCACCCCCAGCCTCCAGATCACTGCCAGTCCCGCAGTGTCCACCCTGAGTATGATGGCCCGAGTCAATCCTGGTGTGTCCACCCCCAGCCTCCAGATCACCGCCAGTCCTGCGGTGTCCACCCTGAGTATGATGGCCCGAGTCCATCCTGGTGTGTCCACCCCCAGCCTCCAGATCACTGCCAGTCCCGCAGTGTCCACCCTGAGTATGATGGCCCGAGTCCATCCTGGTGTGTCCACCCCCAGCCTCCAGATCACCGCCAGTCCTGCGGTGTCCACCCCCAGCCTCCAGATCACCGCCAGTCCTGCGGTGTCCACCCTGAGTATGGTCGCCAACATCCATCCTGGCCTCCAGATCACTTTCACATCCACTGCTTAGATCATTGTCACTGAGGCCTTCCAATTCCTGATCTACAGAAAAGTATTCCCAGGTACATTATGCTTTGGATACTGGAGTGTACACTTGGGATAAGGTAACTTTGACACCCTATACATCAACCCAACCAATGCCTAACATGAGACAAGTGAATTAAGTGAAGCACTACTATAGTGCATTAACACACCTAGCACATCCAATTAATGCCTACCACAATCAAAACTGATCTGCACATACCATCATCTACTTCCACAATAGCCACTTCATCACCATTCTTCCAGTGTGCAGTGAGATCCTTCAGCACTTCCAGTCGGCGCTCAAAGTGTGTATTTGATGCCTCACTGGCAACTGAAGCAAGTTCAGAAGTTGCAAGTGAAGCTTTGCGGAACTTTTCATGCTGGCTTAGCTTGCGACGATGCTTCTTGGATGCTGTCATAACCAATGAAGGCTGGGTAGATGAACGTGAAAACAACCTTTGTGTTGCTCTGTAGTATGCAGAGGTCCAGCGCTTCTCACACAGGTTTGCATCGAAAAGTGGTTGATTTAGCTTCTTGCGTAACGCAAACATGTGACGACACGGTAAGGACATGGAAGTGTGGAACATGCAATTGCAGTCCGAAAGACTCACACTTTTCTGACCTTCAGATGTTTCTACGGTAAACTGCTCCCCACTTCCCTCAATCTGTTTCACCTTCTCAGCCAACTTCAGCTGCTTGAGTACAAATGCTGATGCATACGATGTCAGTAGCTTGGTGTACTCGCTTTCTGGACTGTTGGCAGGAAACGGATGCACCTTCACCTTCTGGAACATCACAGCTGTCCTGTGGTCTCTCTCAGTCCTCAAAGCTGTGAGAATGATGAAAAAGTGCTTGACAAATTCTTCAAGAGAACTGTGTTTGCTAATAACCTGCTTCAGCTTTCCATTGATGCTCTCAAGGCGATTGTTGGTGGAATTCAAAAAACTTCCACCTCCAAACTTCAGACCAAGCACCCATTCACTCTTAATGGGATTCCAGTTGGCATTGAAGTAAGTAACCACCTCTGTAGGAGCATCACTCTGAAATTGGGCATAAAGGCTGTCGTATTCAGCTGATGATGCTGCATGTGCCATCTTCTGAATCAGTTCAAGACACATAGATCGTTGTCCAGACGTGATACCCATCTTCTCACAAGTCAGTGCATGGAGGATGGATGTCTAGCAGGCAGTTAGTTAGGGCAGGGCCACTGTGAATACAAAGTCCCACCTCTGGGTCATTTGCCTTCTTGTTCATGTGTCAACTTACAGCACAGGTGCATCCTGTTGCTAAGGTGTTGCTAAGGTACATCCTGTTGCACTCCTGTTGCTAAGGTGTTGCTAAGGTACATCCTGTTGCATTCCTGTTTGGGAGCGAAGCGAGTCTACTAGTGAGTTCAATAAGCCAGTTGCACACAAGAGCGAAGGAATTTGATTATAGTTCTCTTAGGGACACCATCAGCTGCACAGTGGCACGTACATCAGGAAATGGACCAATCATCCTAGTACTACCCAGGTAGAGCAGCTGCACAGTGGCAGCTGCACAGTGGCAGGTACATCAACAATCATCCTAGTACTACCCAGGTAGAGCAGCTGCACAGTGGCAGGTACATCAATAATCATCCTAGTACTACCCAGGTAGAGCAGCTGCACAGTGGCAGGTACATCAACTAGTACTACCCAGGTAGAGCAGCTGCACAGTGGCAGGTACATCAACAATCATCCTAGTACTATGAAGTTTAACCTTGGTTAAACCCGGTTAACATCAAGGAGATAATTGTTGTGGGTGGAGTCATCCCACCAAAGGGGTTGGTTGGTATGGGCTAGGCACGCATGCGCAGTTGGTATCCCGCCATTTGTGCGACATGGACACAGCTGTATCGGTAGCTGTGAGCGAAACTGAGCCGAAACGGCGAACATGGTCGAGCGCCGAGGACCGTAACAGGGTCACAGGGATGGCCGAAAGAGGGGAAGAGTTGTACTGAGCCATGGCGGTCGAACGAGTACCGGGCGGGTCGTCTTGCCGAACTCGTGGCTATCATCCCGAAGCCAAACGATCCCAAGCGGCGTGGCCACACAGCCGAAGGACTCGGAACAGGAGGTAACTGGTAAGGTGAGCAGACAGAACAACATCAGTTCGATGCCGGGCCGGGGGCCAGGTCCTGGCGGGGAATGGAACACTTAAGTGGACAGATGAGCAGGAGCTGCCCCTAGCGGAGAGGCGGCGAAGGGAGTTGGAGCCGCGCGCTGTTTGGGCGCACAGGACGAATGGACAGCCAAGGGACCGCCATATAGGGGCAAGGGGGATAGTTGAATGAATTAGCTAACTTAACCGCGAAGGGCCTAGCATCCACCCAAACTGTAGGGACCCCAAGGGGTAAAGTATGGCCACTGCGGCTGTGGGTTAGTCCGCAAAGTAATAAACATGGATGGGCAACCAAGGTCTACCCGGTATAATTATGTCAGCCACTGGGACAGTATGCGGGTCGGAACCTGGACGGGCAGGATCAAACTCCCATGGGAGGTATGGGCATCCAAGGGCCCAAAGTGCAACAGCAGCAGGGGCTGTGGCCCGGCTGTGGGAGTAATCCAGCAAGAGTTTGTGGGCCATGTGGTGATTTCTTCGTTGCTGCAATGACTCTCTATAGGCATCCAGCTATTGGACATTCTAAAGATCAGGTGCGACAGAGTGAACGGTGCAAACCAGAACTTGGAACCTAGTATAGTCAAGGCATCCACTTGAAGGTTATGAGTGATGTGTGTACGAATGTTTGACATTCGGGCAGTTGTTCGAATGCTAGAATAATTATTCAGAAGGGAAACTCCTCGTATCGAATTTTACTGCATGTGGCAGTGTACAATCAAGATGGCATCCGCATTGCAAGAGTCTAGTGCCAGTGCATGGTAGTAGTGCTAGTGCGTCAGTTAGCTCTGAGACGTTGAGTTCTAAGCATATAGAATCTGATGTTAGGTAACATTTTCTGAAAACTGGGCTGAAGGGTACGCTGTGTGAGAAAACTGAGGCATTGCTTGGAGGCTTGAGCAACCTTCGCGACCACCTAGTTCGAAGATATGCAAGCAAGTTCAAGCCGTGGTTCAATGTAAACTATGATCTAATTCTCCGGAATGTTTGTCCCCTACTGCTGCTAGAATGTTTGCAGTACAGTCGTTCAGGCACTATGTATGAGCGTCCAAGGGCCCAGTGTGCCCAGGCCATAGGGGCCTTGTTGGTAGTGGCCACAATGGGGCAATGTGGAAGGGTTGCAAAAGTGGCACCCTGTGTGTGAGTACCCTGTGTGTGAGTGTTTCTGCCACTGGGGCAGCACGTGGGGTGGGACCTGGCATGGTCCAGGCGTCCACACTAATTTTGGGCAGCCAAATACCAAAAGTGCTAAGGCCGTGGTGATAGTTGCCATAACGGGGCAAGGCAGGAAGTTTGCCAAAAGGGCACCCTCTCTGTGAGTATGTGTCTGCCATTGGGGGCAGCACGTGGGTTGGAACCTGGCATGGTCCAGGCATCCACACTAAGTTCTAAAAGGCCCCAAGCTGTGGGGATAGTTGCCATAATGGGGCAATGCAGGAGGGTCGCCAAAGGGGCACCCTACATGTGAGTGTGTGTCTGCCACTGGGGCGGCACGTGGGTTGGAACCTGGCATGGTCCAGGCATCCACACTAAGTTTAAAAGGCCCCAAGCTGTGGGGATAGTTGCCATAATGGGGCAATGCAGGAGGGTCGCCAAAGGGGCACCCTACATGTGAGTGTGTGTCTGCCACTGGGGCGGCTAGGGGGTAGTTGCCACTGGGGCGGCTAGTTTAATATGCGTAAAGAGGGCAGGGGCTGGATTAAGGTGCCAGTGGTGGTTATCTCAGGGAAGGGTAATGGCCATGGTGGAGGCGTATAGTTTTCTCCGAAGGGGCGATCACACAAGGGTAGATCCCATAGATGAATGTCAAGGAGAGGCAAGCCCTATTAGTTAAGAGCACTTACACACTATATAAGGGGTGCTAACGTGAATGGCTAGTTGTGCTAACATGGACACTGTAGGCTAGGTAATTTCGTCTTAAGGGCAACTAAATTTATACAACACAGGAACTTACACAGGAACATATCTTCTGTGCTGCCTATACAGCAAAATCCTAGCAGCCAATGGGGCTCCAGGCTGTTATAGGCAAGGTCCACAAACAAGGACATAGCTCTTGTCAGATAAGTCATCATGGTTCAGGGTATGGCCAGGAGTACCAATAGAGTGGCCTACACATCATTCAGACAGTCAGACGGGCAACTAAACGCTCCTTGCCTCAGTTGTCCCCACAATTGTGGGGCAACCAGGCATCCATGAAAACTAAGACACTAACAAGGTAGGGCTATAAAGTCACAGCAAGAAGTGCTAGATTGGCCCCCGCAAGAGATGCCGGACTGGCCGTAGACACAAGAGTTAGGGAGCAGTGGTCTCAGTGTACAGGGAGTGGAAATGGACCCAGCACCTTTCAAATGGTGGGCTCAGCCGTGTGGTAACCTGTACATGTGCAGGTATGAAAACATGACCTCAGTGTGTATCCTGTTATGCAGGCATCAGTTTGTGGCGTTGCCATATAGGTCCAACACGGCTGACAGCCATAGAGGGGGTAGTGACAATAGTAATAACTAGCAAGTACCCACAGAATGTTTGGTGCATCATTGTTTATGGGAGGCAGTTCGGTGGAAGAGGGCATTAGTCCACTGATACGGCTCAGTGTGATCGTCTGACTCTGGAGAACTGTCTCCCTCAGCTAGAACATCTTGCACCGGACAGATAGCCAAAACGAATTAGATACACTACAGTATGTAATGAGTCGATATAGGTAGGAATCAGGTCATAACTACTATACTAGCTATGCAATAACAGTTTATCCAAAGTAGTATTTCTCTCAGGGGTATGTGTTGCACCCTGGTGGCCAGGAGTTGGTCATTATCCTTGGGTGGGTGTGTCAAGTGGAGGATGCAGGGTACATGCAGTCATGCAGTGGATTCATGCAGGGACTGCAACCAAAGAGGGGTGGTTCGGAGTAGAGGCATTCCATCACTGACATTGGGTTGGTGTGATCCTGAGTCTTCTTTTGGAGGACTGCGAAATGTCTCACACTAGGTAGTTAGCCAGATCACCATAGAGGAATTCATGACAGTTCGTAATGATTCAGTCAGGATAGGAGTCAGGTTATTATTATTAGTTATGCGATAACGGTAGACCATTTGAAAGTTGACTGCAATTCTCACCCACAGTCAAAGGGTGAGTGGGGTCATGAGTGCCTGGAGTTGGTCTTCTGGGACCGTCAATGGGAGCCCCCTGTGAGTGTAGTGGGCAAAGGACGGTACAAGAGCACCATGGAAGTAAAGGCGCTCCCAGATCACCTATCAAGGGTGGCAACACCATGGGCTGTTTGCATGGCCCAGGGGCCAAAGGGGGTGTGAAGAAAAATAGAGTAAGATGCAAATGTGAGAACATTTTATTTGGTCAGGGGGAGTTCAGTACTCTCTCTTTGCAGCGGGGCTGCATTACAATCAGCCAAAGTGGACCTTGCAAGGGTGACACTAATCTCTAGGTGTCGCCTGGGAATGAGGGGCAAGGTTGGTCTGGTTTGATTGGGGCTGTTGGCCTGGATCAGTTAAGTTAACCCTTTAATGGCCGAGGGTGCCCAACAGGATGCAGTTTTGCAATTTGCATAATTTGACATCTTAGTCCGGACTTCCATTGCATCCTCTGGAGTGGTAGTGGAAGAACAAGTCATGGTAAGGAGTGATGAGTACAGGTGACAATGGCCTGTGCTAGACCTCAAAGTAAACAAGAAAATTGCATGGTTTTGTGGACGAGATTTGGAAGTACTGAGAGGATCTGATATAGAAGAAAAACAAATTTAAGGATCATTCGTAGAAATTAGAGCTGTGTCCGTAGAGGTGCCGTTCAAGATAGGAAATAAAGGGGGTGTGGCATCTTGAGTTAATCGTCTATGTATTTGTACAGGTAAATTATTAGGTGGAATAAAACCCGACAGTTAAAGGGTTATAGCTGCAGCAGAGGTACTCAACTGAGTGGGTCTGTCCCCCTAGCTCAGATAGTTGAAATGACTGTGTGTACCTTTCTTTGGCAGCTAAACTCCTCGGGAGTCACTTGTAGGTAGCTATGGGTTCATGTTCACCAGCTAGTGTTGCACTCCAACTCAACGTTGTAGTCAGATATGCGGCTTGGCATAGCATGGTTCTAATACCCATGGAATGGGAGAAGGAAAGGAGCCTTCGTTGCTGTCAGTGAGCATGGCCGGGAACATTGTTGTAGCTGCTCTGGTCCGGGGTATTTATGTTGAAAGAGCCCGAGAACTCAATGTACATATGATAATGTGTCAGTGGTATAAGGGCCATCAGTTTAGGCAAAAGACCTTGACAATCTCGTCAGGATACGTACCTGATGATGATGGAATTTTTTCCTCCTGGTGACAGAGCAGTCACTATGTCGCTTGGTGGGCGGTGCAACCCAGGAAGGGCTCACCAAATGGTGGCAAGTATTTGTCAGTCAGGTGGTGTCTGTGGATAGCAGGGTGTTTTTTCAGATCACCCCTTTCAACCGGTTCTGCTGAAGCTGAGGTGGATGAAAGGTACCCAAGCCAAGGGACCCAAATTACTCTGGGTAGGCAGAATTGCCTGCCAATGATACTAAGGATCCATTGGAGAGGATATGCGTCAAGATTTAGCAGAGCCCTGGCCCACAGACTGGTACAATACGGAGATATGATTGGGACAGCTGGCTGCATATGTTTGTGGCTTCCTTCGTACAAGTACCGAGGGCTGCCCTGTGGCAGCAGTAACAGCATACCCCGCTAAGAGAATAATCAGTTCTGCTCTTGCAGAAGATGGCAACCCCCTCACTCATCCCCACCTCGGTGAGCGGTTATGACGTTGAGCGGTTATGATTGCCTCATTGTCTGGTAGATGTCGAGCCGGATCTTCATTTGGGGCACAGTTTGATTTCCTTTTATGATGATCATATGTAGCATTCCAGGAGCAGTAGTATTGGGAACAGAAGACTCAACCTTTCCTACCCTGGTGGTTGGTAGTGCATGTCGCTCGTTTTGAAGATCCCACGTGAAAATGGGCAAGGGTTAGTCTCGGTCTATCACTGCACGTGAGTTGTCATCTGAGTATATAATTATGTTGCCGACAGGGACATAGAGATCACTCGGTCATCCTGCTGCAAATTTCTTGTTATGGTACATGTAATTATTTGTGTTAGGGAGCTAGTTAGGTATACAGAGCTAATTAGGTATGGTATAGGCTTGGGGGGAGAGGACTGCGTCCTCCTCTGGGCCGGTTGCGAGGCATGGGCCTCTCAATTCCCCCCAAGCAAGAAGTAAGGGTAGGGATTGAGAAAGAGCAAGACCAGTTGAGAACAGTCTGGTTGAGAAACTAAATGCACAACAGGTTATGTTTCTCTTCATCTCAACTGGCTTTGAGGATACCCTACCCCGCGTGCCTGCCTGGCTCATCCGCCAAACCTTAAAGATGGGCGCATTCAGATTAGTACGTTGTGGTCAGTGTTTGGTTAGATCCGAAGATGTTAAACCCAGGTAGAGCAGCTGCACAGTGGCAGGTACATCAACAATCATCCTAGTACTACCCAGGTAGAGCAGCTGCACAGTGGCAGGTACATCAACAATCATCCTTGTACTACCCAGGTAGAGCAGCTGCACAGTGGCAGGTACATCAACAATCATCCTAGTACTACCCAGGTAGAGCAGCTGCACAGTGGCAAGTACATCAACAATCATCCTAGTACTACCCAGGTAGAGCAGCTGCACAGTGGCAAGTACATCAACAATCATCCTAGTACTACCCAGGTAGAGCAGCTGCACAGTGGCAGGTACATCAACAATCATCCTAGTGCTACCCAGGTAGAGCAGCTGCACAGTGGCAGGTACATCAACAATCATCCTAGTACTACTACCCAGGTAGAGCAGCTGCACAGTGGCAGGTACATCAACAATCATCCTAGTACTACTCAGGTAGAGCAGCTGCACAGTGGCAGGTACATCAACAATCATCCTAGTACTACCCAGGTAGAGCAGCTGCACAGTGGCAGGTACATCAACAATCATCCTTGTACTACCCAGGTAGAGCAGCTGCACAGTGGCAGGTACATCAACAATCATCCTAGTACTACTACCCAGGTAGAGCAGCTGCACAGTGGCAGGTACATCAACAATCATCCTAGTACTACCCAGGTAGAGCAGCTGCACAGCGGCAGGTACATCAACAATCATCCTAGTACTACTCAGGTAGAGCAGCTGCACAGTGGCAGGTACATCAACAATCATCCTAGTACTACTCAGGTAGAGCAGCTGCACAGTGGCAGGTACATCAACAATCATCCTAGTACTACCCAGGTAGAGCAGCTGCACAGCGGCAGGTACATCAACAATCATCCTAGTACTACCCAGGTAGAGCAGCTGCACAGCGGCAGGTACATCAACAATCATCCTAGTACTACTCAGGTAGAGCAGCTGCACAGTGGCAGGTACATCAACAATCATCCTAGTACTACCCAGGTAGAGCAGCTGCACAGCGGCAGGTACATCAGGAAATGGACCAATCATCCTAGTACTATATACCCAGGTAGAGCCGTGTTGAACATCAGCTTCAAAACTTTTACTGGGCCTGAAGCATTGCAAATGGTGCTATCGTACCAATAATTTCCGCCGTGACCTGAACTGTGATAGAGCGACTGTAGAATGAAAACGGAACCAGAGTCTAAGCTGTGATGCTATTATGCCACACAATGGTTTCCATGGCATGACAGACCCTAGCCTCCTACCCAGACCCCTACACCAGGAGAAAGGGGAACAACATTCCCAGGCGCTCAGTAATTGGGGAGAAGAGCGCCTGGTATCCACTGTTCATGCATGCAAACAGTTCTGTTACATAATTCATCGAAATACATAAGCTGAAATAACATTGGGTAAAATATACGACTCCAGCATCATGCGAGGCCATGGTTTCGAAGTCTGTGGACGGCGATATGCCACTTCTGCCTTTCCGAAGTGGACGCGAAGCATGGTACAAACAGTAAGACCCCACAGATAAATTCGACCTGGCCGTATGTAACCATATAGTCTCGTTCCCAGACCCTCGATACGCACGGAAGGAGGGTCTGGTGAATATAGTACAAAATTTTTGAGCACCGCGGAATTTCGGCGGTACGAATCTGATTGGTCAATACGTGTCACGCGCTACTCACACCCACAAATTCCCACGCAGACAAGTGAATCTGCAAGTACAAGCTACTTACTAGCTAGAATTTCTTTGTCGGTACATCGTTTGTATAAACGCCAGGGATCTTGTTGCTGTTGGGACGACGCTCGCGTCGCTGTCAGCGCGAACAACCACAAGTCTCTGTCGCGTGGGGAGACGTCGGAGATCTAGGCGTGCTGGACGCTAGGGGAGAGTCACACGCACTTCTCTTCCTAGCGGTGCTGGTCGCTGAAGCGGACGTCACTCGCATGTAAATATAAACTATAAAGCACGAGGTCCACCGTTGTTTGTGCCTTGCGTAGCGTTTCCAGGTCCTGGAAACAATACGTCCCTTGCATAGCTACTGATACTTGAAGTTGCAGCTTTCTGGGTCGTGCAAACTCTTGACACAGGCCGTCAAAAGCAGCGGTACGCATTCAGAGGTTCTTGTCCCCAGTTTTCACTGTCGAATACTTCGCATTGGCAGGTATAGCATGCAGTAGCCATTGCTGAATGTCATCGCTAAAACTGATAATATTATTCATGGCCGTAATGACGCACGCACCTACTTAACACTGTCTGGTTCTGTTCATTTGTGAAACCCCAGGTGTGCTAGCCCATAGTGTGAAGTTGTACTATATTCACCAGACCCTTCTCCTTCCTTCTGAGAGGGTCTGGGCACGAGACTAGTAACCATACAAACACATTCTTTCCATTATGTACATGCTGTATTGCTGTCAGTTGTTCGTCCTCAGCAACATTCCTGGCTTTCCGACCTTACTGAGGGCGTATGGCACGGCTTGGTTGAACAGTGCTGCGTCTTGTAGATGTAAATGACTCCAGTGTTTCAGTAATGTACGGTCGTGTAACACGGACTACTACATGTATAACAGTAGTTTCCAAGTTCCCCACACAAATCTGGGGAGCCGCGCATGTGCGAACAGTGGATACCAGGCGCGCTTCTCCCCGATTACTGAGCGCCTGGGAACGAGGCTAGGAGAAAAGGGAACAACATTCTTTTAC
The DNA here is from genome assembly GCA_963931865.1 of Axinella damicornis. Classification (NCBI taxonomy): domain Eukaryota; kingdom Metazoa; phylum Porifera; class Demospongiae; order Axinellida; family Axinellidae; genus Axinella; species Axinella damicornis. The sequence continues at coordinate 5,866,529 of OZ007512.1, forward strand.
CTCCAAGGAATTTCAGAGGTAGAACCTGGCTGGTTCATCTGAAAATCATCTCACATACTGGACTACTCACAAGTAATCTCTAAGGAAGGGAAGTGACTAAGGATATTTTCGTGTGTATGTTTATCCTATCTTACTCCCAGCTAGGAATTTCTACTTCTGTCGTGTTTCTCAGCACCATGCACGGCATTGCGCATATCCTCATTCCCAGTCCCCCATATCCTTGTTCCCAGTCCTCCATCGTTGCTTCCTGTGCATGTATTCCATTCCAGTATTCCACTCCAGTGGAGCAGTCCAGTGATTCATAATGGCTGATATAGAGAACTCAGACTGTGAACGCCTGGCCTGCACCACTTCCATTGAAAGTTCTAGCAACAACACTACATCCCGCCCAGTGGTCTGGGGTCCGGCCTGGTGCCGAACATCAGATTGGGGACCTGGTCAGTGGTCAGCATCATTTCCAAGGAGGGTGGGAATGAGACCAGGGAAATCACAGAGGAAGGTCAACTACCCGTGAGTTTTCTAGCTTGGCTGTGCGAGCGTTAGACAAGCTCTAGAACCATGAGACTCACATTAAATCTGTGAGAGTTGGCAATTACTCACCACTGTAGCTTATGCTCACACACAATGCACGCTCGAGCTTCTGATCGTACCACAAAGCTAGCTTCATTCCAGGGTCCCCACAAAAGCTGGGCGGGGGCCTGGGAATGAGCCTACCACAAAGCATCACTATTTTATCTCGCCATGAAAATAAGGCCTCAAGCTTAAGCTGATTGGACAGCTCCATCTTGAGCAGATACTTGGCATAGCTAAGACTGCTTGCTCACTGCTATTACACTAACACCAGGGGAGGAATCATCCTAGCCTCGTTCCCTGCTCACTGCTATTACACTAACACCAGGGGAGGAACCATCCTAGCCTCGTTCCCTGCTCACTGCTATTACACTAACACCAGGGGAGGAACCATCCTAGCCTCGTTCCCTGCTCACTGTTATTACACTAACACCAGGGGAGGAACCATCCTAGCCTCGTTCCCTGCTCACTGCTATTACACTAACACCAAGGGAGGAACCATCCTAGCCTCGTTCCCTGCTCACTGCTATTACACTAACACCCTAGCCTCGTTCCCTGCTCACTGCTATTACACTACCACCAGGGGAGGAACCATCCTAGCCTCGTTCCCTGCTCACTGCTATTACACTAACACCAGGGGAGGAAGTTCCCTGCTCACTGCTATTACACTAACACCAGGGGAGGAACCATCCTAGCCTCGTTCCCTGCTCACCGCTATTACACTAACACCAGGGGAGGAACCATCCTAGCCTCCTTCCCAGCCCCCTAACAGTTTCTGTTGCTGCGGGGGGGGGGGGGGGGGGGGGGGGGGGGGGGGTTATGAGTAAAAGGCTAGAACTATCCCACCCACCCACCCAAGGCCCACTATGTTGGCAAGCCCTGCCCTGCTTGGCACCTAAATGTATTACTGTAAGTACATCCCATGGTCCACTGCATGCATGCCCTATAGTCCTGTATGTCACTCACACAACAAACATCTTCCAATAGTCTGGTCCTCAGACCCTCCCTCCACGCACGCTTGGAGGGTCTGGGGACGAGAATATACACGTAGTATGGTCTAGCTACAGACTGATTAACTTTGGTATCTGCCCAGTCTTCGTGGTCGCGATGAGATCCTGCTGCATCTCGCCGTGCCGTGCTGCTAGCTAGCTACCTCAAGCAATGTGGGGTACACCAAACTACACACGCGCACGAACGCTTTACCAAACTCCACCCACCATATTATTCCCAATTTCTGATTCCAATGTTGGCTCACTCTCTGGACCAGGGATCCCGGGAGCGACTTTGTTGGGTGTGTCAAGCTGTGCGGTCTTCGCTATGGCTGAGAAAGCGACCACAGGTTAGTGCGAGGCCAATTTACAGTATTACATAACTGTCTGACCAGACTCTAAAGGGCTGGCTATAATAGAATGCAGAGTCCCATCACAGGAACCAATTTGGGGGTGTAGTGCCCCACCCCCCAAATTGGTTCCTCCCAGAAAAATCCCCCGCAGCTAAAGTAATCCCCTCAACGAATGCCTAGAATATAATTAATGCAGGCCTACATGCGATTGCAGTTTGTTAAGTCATCATCCGTTGTCATAATAATATATACTAACATATTACATGAAATAACTGTCTGAACAGACTCTGTTCGACCTAAAAGGGCTGGCTTTAATAGCTTTAATAGCCTGAATGCCATGACTGCAGTGTCTCAACGCATGAACCAACTTGGGGGTGTATAATGCCCCACCCCCCAAATTGGTTCCCCCCAAATTGGTTCCTCCCTTTAAAAATCCCCACAGCTAAAAATACCTGGAGTATAATTTATTCCCCTCAACGAATGCTTAGAATTATTGATGCTGTGTGCAAAATGGTATAGATGGTATTGCAGTTGGTTAAGTCCGTTCAATAATTGTTGTCATAACTTGCTCCACCTCACGTCAACGCTGTGTACGTGTTCACATGTGGTGCATTCAATAGCAGCTGCCTTGTTCCCACACCAAACTTTCTGGGAATGAGGCTAGTGGGTATGTTGGCACAAGATGTGGTAGCTATGACATGTACTCCATCCGTCTCAAACTTATGTTGTGCAGAGCTCCCTTCGAGAGTCATGTTTTCACCGTCTGGGATGGACAGTGGGACTGGCAATGCAAGCATGAATAGGCATTAATGTATAGTTCATTCTAGGATTTTGACAGACACCAGATTCAACATGACCAATACCACCATTATGCTATCCTTTTACCCCATGCAAAGCACTATGCAACAGTAAATGAATATTTAACTAAGTTCCAATTACATAATGAATATTTTAATTGCATTGTGAATTGTTTACCTTGATCAGTATGTTGGCACCAAATGCAATACCAAGTGACTGTCACTGCACTCTGCAGTCTGGGTTCGTGCGCAGCTCAGCACTGGATCCAGCAAGGGGTTAATGTGTGCAGAATTGCAGCTCAGGGGTTGTAACCCAACCTGCTGGTACCCTGTAAAATTCCAAGTGCCGTACTTGTGTCTGCCATACTGGCGAATTCACTATTGCTATAGAGTACTAGCATGTGTTTGGCAGCATTGTGACATGCTCACTGGCAGCATCACAGAGTCGGTAGACTCTGTATGTAGGGATACGACGTACACGCAATATATGGTAATACAAAAGAATCTCTCCAAATCTCAGAAACGGTACACTTATAAGCCTTTATAACCACATACCGTTCATCTTCGGGTGTTTTCATGACCAACAAGACTCCTCGCATCGCGAAAAACCGTCGCGAAAGTACCACACCAGGTACTCGCAAAACGAGCAAATTGTTTTTCTTTTCTTCTTCTTCTTCTTTCTTCTTCTTTCTTCTTTCAGACGGGCTAGCTCAACGTCGCCTCAATCCCTCATGATGGTTTTCGCACGAAACAGCAGCATTTTACACCGAGCAGTGCACCAGCCCATCGCTTTTTGGCAACCTCCAAGTCTTCACCAGGCGGCTACAGCTGCCCACTCAATAGCTATGGCTTCATTTGTCACGCCATTTTCATGTTTGTACGCATGCGCACTTAAACGATCACTTAGCAACGATACGTAATTATTATTCAAGATCGCTGAATTAGAAGTGCCTTGCGCTGTTGTGTTACCGTAACCATAGATAATAGAACTACGTAGAAGGGATTGGAAACGCGCAAAAATTTTACGGGTAACCCGAGTACTATAGCGCGTTACGGTCTGTAATGGCGGCCTCTGCACAAGCCAACTAACCTTTTTTTGGCAAACGCCACACCCTGTGTCAAAGTACAGAGGAAACAGCTGTCACCACAGACCGCCTACTTGTAAGAGCAGCTGTCCATGGCTTCCAAGAGCTGAAGAGCGGAGGTGCGAAGTAGTGAATACGCGTTTTATAGCCTTTATTGAGGTAATTTGTGCTTGTGTAGTTTTATAAGACTCTGTATAAGTGTAGTACCCATGGATTGGGTGGGGGTCAGTTTGGACTTATAGTCTAAATGCCGCTGTAGGGTAAAATTGGTTCATGTCACTGGAATTATTATGCTACTGACTAAAATGTCATGTAATTTCCCTTGGAAAACACAACTCTTTGTGTAATTTTTTACACAAGCTGCTTTACTGTGTGTTACTTATTCTGTGTTGAGTAGGTCAGGCACTGTTTACAATATGCCGTTAACCACAGGATTTAGATGGATGCAAACAATTATGAGCGGAATGGCGAGAGAGATTTGGCGTCAGTTTCGTCAAATTGATACTTCAATGTTTCCAGCGACTTCCAACAATTTCTTGGTACATGTTCTGGGAGGGGCCAGAAAGCTGGTATTTGTTCATGTGGGCCAGTGAAGACCGGTATTTGCCTAAGTGGCCAGCAAAGGCTGGGGTACACTCCCTGATGGCAGTTGTTCCTTGGGATGGGCAACATGCAAGTACTCTTTTTGTTCCAAAACTGACACCGATTCTCTCTCGCCATTCCGCTCATAATTGTTTGCATCCATCTAAATCCTGTGGTTAACGGCATATTGTAAACAGTGCCTGACCTACTCAACACAGAATAAGTAACACACAGTAAAGCAGCTTGTGTAAAAAATAACACAAAGAGTTGTGTTTTCCAAGGGAAATTACATGACATTTTAGTCAATAGCATAATAATTCCAGTGACATGAACCAATTTTACCCTACAGCGGCATTTAGACTATAAGTCCAAACTGACCCCCACCCAATCCATGGGTACTACACTTATACAGAGTCTTATAAAACTACACAAGCACAAATTACCTCAATAAAGGCTATAAAACGCGTATTCACTACTTCGCACCTCCGCTCTTCAGCTCTTGGAAGCCATGGACAGCTGCTCTTACAAGTAGGCGGTCTGTGGTGACAGCTGTTTCCTCTGTACTTTGACACAGGGTGTGGCGTTTGCCAAAAAAGTTTGTTGGCTTGTGCAGAGGCCATTACAGACCGTAACGCGCTATAGTACTGGGGTTACCCGTAAAATTTTTGCGCGTTTCCAATCCCTTCTACGTAGTTCTATTATCTATGCCGTAACTAGACTGAGGTAAATTCTCTGTGTTATATATGTTACTAGACTGTGTTCTGTGAGAGGGGTGAATGCCTATCTAAAGACTCAACAATGTGTCGCTACTACTATCTGGTATAGCTACACTATACTTAGCTATGGTCTTCAGCTCAGGGAGCACTGGCTTAGTATCCATCCAGAAAAGGGTTGGCTTTTGAGATGCTTGGGTCTGATTCTTGCTGGCAGTGTAAATGCCAGAGTCCAGTATGCATGCGCCTGCTGCTAAAAAAAATGACATAAACAAGTAATAAAAAACGTTTAAAATGTAACAGGATGTAGGGATACCAGAACCGCAAAAAGTAAGGAAACAAGGTAGGGATGATCACACAAAACAGTGAAGTATACAATCCCCCTACATATCTTTTTTCATTATACACGTATTATGGAAAACGATCTCTGTAGGGGGTTGTATACTTCACTGTTTTGTGTGATCATCCCTACCTTGTTTCCTTACTTTTTGCGGTTCTGGTATCCCTACATCCTGTTACATTTTAAATGTTTTTTATTACTTGTTGCTAAAGTACTGCCACAAGTTGAGCAGCATTGTGACTAGCCTCGGTCCCAGGCTCTCTCCTCAAAGAGACAGCCTGGGACTGAGGCTACACTGTGACAGGTGGGCCAGTATTGCAGCCATATAATCATTGTGGCTATGGGAGTTTCCCCTAAGCTGCTGCCTCTGAGGTCAAGGGTGGAGACACCATGAAGTCTGGTGAAGGCTGTAGTCACTCTGATGTCTAGTGAAAAAAGTCTTGGCTCCAGAATCCAGATCCCAGAATCCAGATCCCAGAATCCAGATCCCAGGATCCAGATCCCAGGACTAAGCTCTAGGCTGCTAGCCGATATACACACACTGCACTGCAAAACCCTTGGATTGAAGTTGCTGTTTAGCATGCTGTTCTCCCTCACTGCCGCCATTGCTGCAGCTATCAGTGCAATATTCATTGGATGCCATGAAACGCAGTGTCCTGTCACAACCCCACCCCCGAAACATGCCATTAGCAACCGTACTTCAATTAGCTGGATATGAATTAAACAAGGCGTGCAGACCCTAACTGATCTAGCCCTCCGTATATAGCCTGCGGATGATATTATGTACTGCAACTTGGTGATTGGGTGACTCTCATCCTGTAATGTGATTGGGTGACACTCTACAGTGTAGCGGGACAAACTGCTGTATGGCAGGTCCCCAGATCAATCCCTTATCTCCAACCCATGTGACTAAGGAGGTCAGAGGTCACATAACTCAGTAAACGACTACAGTAGTCTGGAACACTGCTACACTACCTACTGTGTCCACAACATGGCAATTATAATTACCCTGTGGATGTGCATGCACAGCAAGGGGTAGAGTGATTGCTGTGTCTGTCAGTATGTCAGTCACAAATATGAGCAGTTTGGGTGAAATAGGAAGGCTTGCAACCTGTCATTAACAATGTATAAGTTGCAAATGAAACAACTTTGTACTTCACCAATGAGAGAGTTGTGAAACTAAGGTTTTTCACTCTTGTTCGACACAAATCTGCACCTCATTGCACACACTGTCACCACTTTATTGGTATGTGTTACAGCACATAATGTGGTTTGGTATGAAAGTGTGCACAGAGGGATTAGTGTGTTGCGTTAAGGACATTAGTTACACTGTTCCCCCTCCCTCTCCACTTCAGCCCCACCCCTCACAGTGGACAATGTCCTGACTGCTGTGCAGGGAGTGCACTGGAGGACACTGGGGGAGGAGCTTCTTCATCTCACTGAAGACTATGATGACGATACCTATGAGTTGATTTATCCCGAATTGAACATGATTGAACAACAACACCAATCCGATGATGACCGACTTCACGCAGTGGTCAAGACGTGGGTGCTGGGTGAGGGGGTGGATAGGGAACCGTCATGGAGGAGACTCATTTGGAGATTAGATCATTGCAATATGACCGGTGTTGCTGACAACATGCGCCAGTTTGCAGAACCTGTCCTAGGTAAGTCATGTGACTCCATCAGTGTATCCACATTCTCGTGCAGTATATAAGTCCTTCCTGACATGAGATGACATTACTGCAAGCATGCCCCATATCAACATGTGCACGACCACACATATGGAGATGAGATCGTAAGGATGTACTCCTGTTTGATCTACTCTCGTTTCGTCTACTTCCAGTGTGTCTACTACTATCTTATTGACCTAACGCCAGTACTGACAGAAATACCCCCTCATCATTTTAGTATCAGTAAATGACTGTACATATACAATGCACTTGCTAGTACCAGGAACCCATAATGAGAAGGAGTGTCCAACTGCGGTTGCTGCGGTTTGAAGGGGCATGTTCTGATAATGCTAAGTTGGACCCTCCTTCTCGTCCCAGTCATACTTCTCTACAATCCAATATTTCCAGCCACCAGTTGAGCTTGATGTGCCATCCTTCCACATGGTTGTTTGTGAGGGGCCCCTCAACTTTGTGGTAGCTCTGAGTGTTGAGTGGATATCACCTGTTGAGCCATAGACTTCTAATTAGAGTAATTGGTAGGAATGACACGACTATACTTTGGCATGAATATTTCATGCTCAGTATCAAATTTTGGCGAGCTGAATGGAGCACAACTTGAAAGAATAGGATGAGACGTGTTGGGACAGTAAAGCTTTCCAAATCCACACTTCGTAAACGACGTCATGCAGGTTGGTGGAGGGCCTCACCAATTCTATACACAAACAAGAGTGCCCGGAGAGCCCTTACCCCATGCACTGCTTGCAGGGATCGATCGCCTGTTGCTGCAACGATCGGGATTGTGCGCTTTATGAATATCAACATGCACTAAGCCTACCGTAAACAATATTGGAATCGAGGTGTGGATTTGTTTGATAATTTGACGATTTCCCAGCTTTTTCAGTCGCTCGAGTGGATCTCTGGTCTGTGAGTTGTGTAGATGCTCAATTCTGATGCACAAATAAGCCTTTAAGAATCCTCAAAATGTTGATTTTTGTGTACTAAACAAACAGACAGACTGACAGACATGGCAATCACTTTACCCCTGCTGCGCATACACACACGGAGTAACAAGATAGGCATGTGCATGTGTAGTAGTCTAATCCCCAGACTATAGTACATGCATGTAATCTGGGAAGGAGACCAAGATCAGGTCAAAACTGGTGCAGCCATGAGCATACGGCCCGTACCACTTCCTATGGCCCTGCTGTTAATGCACGAGGCAGTATTTATGTTTGTAGGGTTTGTATGTGTACCCTCCACCATTGCGATACTGCCTCAGTATACGTACTACCTAAGGTGAAGTTTTGAGGTTACACAGAGCAATGTTGATAGTCACTGTAATCTGGCGATCACGTGTGTATGTGAGTCCATATATGTGTATTTGACGAATTGTGTTGTTCTGTGAGAATGTGTTGTTGCATGTGTTACAGTAAGTATTAATTCTCTAGTTTTTTCTGTTTCTGTCACTCCTGAGGTGTACGACAGAGGACCTAAAACAAAGTTCCACGTTTCCGTTGCTATGGCGATGACAATCGCTTGTACTGTGCAATTTCTGTGGTATAATGGATGCACACCAATACTCACTGGCCTACTTGTGTAGTAATTGTATACTCCATGCATGGCTATTGTACCTTAGTGTACTTCACATTGTGTTATGAATTCTGGATTACTGCCACACTTCTTTACCCTCATATCCACCATGAGAATCAGCGTGTTTTGCTCATCAGTACTATCAGTGTGTATGTAAACTACAGTGTTTCCGTACTACGTGGGTGACTGTTACCAATTCTCTTGTGTTGCATGTCCAATTCCCTGTAGTATAATCCAACCATGTGCTCAAGCTATCCCCAACTCACGTACAACATAGATCATTTTCTGTGAGCCAATTGCCATTGTGAATTGTGGTGATGCTATAGGGATGTACATACAATCAGGTCATCACCTGATTGGATGTTATCAGATGCTTCCAGGTGTTTCTGCTGACTTTCCATGGAGTGGATTAACTGATGGTGACCACAACATTGTTTATTTGCTGTTCTCCTCACTGTCCTCCCCTTCTGCTTGTGTCTCACCCTCAGACCCCACCCTCACTGTGGAGAATGTGATGGAAGTGATGGGGGAGGTGGGAGACTGGGAGGGGGTGGCCCGAAGAAATCTTCGTCCACTCAGACGTGGACTTACTATCCCGGACTCCAAGCTACAGGAAATCAAGCAGCAGTCATCCTCAAAGAAGGAGAAGAGCCGTGCTGTGGGAGAGTACTGGGTCAGCACAGCCCCAGATCCCTCCTGGGAGAAGCTGGCTCAAGTACTGTACGAGGAGAGGGAGAAGAGAGCACTGGCAAAGACGAAACGATACTTGCCAAACTGTATGTGCATTTCTTGACTACCTGTAATTGATCTTGTGTTGTGCGGTGTGCACACTAATAGAGGGTCTACTCACTGGCTTACTTGTGTATACTCCATGCATGGCTAGTATACATGTACCTATGGTTGCCATGCAAGAGACATGATTTACTACAACACACTTGTAAAATACTCACAGTGGGAAGTAACTGAAGATACAGACGTACGGTACATTCATGTCCCATTACAGTCAGTTTCCACAGAATTCCCATAATACATGATTACTTTGCATTACCCAGCCTTTTTGTTTTCCCTGTGTGTGGATTCATCATTATAGTGCCATACTATGGATACTTGGTCAGACTGTCACCAGTAGAGTTGTGCGTTACTGACTAAAGAAGACTACCAAAGCCAGTAGTCAAAACATTTCAGAATTGAAGTTCTCTGCTGGTGACAGTCCGACCAAGTATTGATAGTATAGTTTGTTAGCACACCAGTACCATGACCCTCTCCAAGTACATTATTATAGTGCACTGCACTAATACAAGGGACATACTCAATGCAATAGTGCGTTGTCTGATGTTGGGATTCAAAGTCACCAATAATTACTGTGCCCCCACCTGCCACATGCCCACCTGCCCACTTATATAGTCACTGTAGGTACCCATGCATTGTGTCTGCTTGTGTTTGGATTCTGCATGTGAACCTGACTCTTCCTGGATGGACTTTGTTTATAAAACATGAAGGCCATGACTGGTCTTTGTTGAATAATTACAACGTTTACATTATATCTTCCCCATGTTGTCTCCCCACCCAGCTGACCCCACCCTCACCACTGACAACCTCATGGAGGTGGTGAAGGAGGTAGAGGACCGCTGGAGTGCCCTAGGTGTGTGGCTTCATGTGCCAGAGTCTAAGAGGGTGGAGATCAGAAGGCTCTACCAGAGTGATCATCACAGAATGGAGGCCGTGGTAGACTACTACGTCAGATACCACCCCACCCCCTCCTGGAAGCAGGTGGCTGGAGCTCTACGGGTGATGGACCTCGACGACCAGTCCGATGAGATCACTGCCAAATATACCAAAGGTACGGATGTGATGGATGTGAATCATGTGACGTGTTTGATACTGATGAATCAAGCAGTTGATGGTCAACTATTGGTACTTGATTTTAATATCAAACTAATCCGGGCCGTTTTGATCATGACAGTAAAGGTGCTAGCATAACCAGGAATCTAATTCTCCTTTGACGCCAGTTGACGTCTCAGGTAAAATATTTCTCTTCACATCCTAATGTAACAGCACTCTTCAGCAATCCCACCTAGCCTCATTCCCAGGCACTCGGTAATTGGGGAGAAGAGCTCCCCAATTACCGAGCGCCAATCCCACCATATTCTTCACCTTTCTGTTTGGCAAGCTTCTCTGCTAATGGATATGCATCCACCAGCTGATATATACAGCTAGCGTCGTTCCCATACGACCCAGGCTGCTTTATACGGTAGGCGGCTAGCTTCTCTGTTCTTTTTCCATGATGCGTTCTCACTAAGTGGTAATTACAAGCAGTAAACTATTCTTGTTAGGCTTAAGCACTAATTTCCTGTGAATAACAGAGTGTGTACGAATGCTTGTAGACTAGTCCACTAGTAGCCCAGTGTTGCACTCCTCTGCTGAGGGGTCTGCATGGCTCAGTGGTAGGAGTGTTGATCTGGTAATCAGAAGGTCTTGAATCTAATCCCAGTGGGTGACCAGTTTACTTTAGGTGACACTTCACAGAATAAACTCCCTTGAATGGTAGAGTCTCTTAAGTATTTGCGGTACTAATTTAGCAAATTCTGTGAGTTTTATACCCGTAAACTATATTATTGGCAGTATGTGACGTTACAAGTACTTAATTGTGGCGAACCATAAGCTAGCCGCCTACCGTACAAAGCAGCCTGGGTCGTATGGGAACGACGCTAGCTGTATATATGAGCTGGTGGATGCATATCCACGAGGTGAGAGGAAGACCTGAGGCATCATTAGTTTGCCCTACCTGTTGCACTAGCCACCAGCAGTGACGTTGCCATTTGAACTGATTCAGACTTCAGAGCATTGGTAATAATAGTACCTGTGATCAATTCACTAAAACTAGTACCCGCATATGATAGTGTATTTATCCTTGTGCACATTGTTTCCTGCACAGTCATCCTACCCAGGCCCACTGTTAGCCCCATCTGTATCAGGGTCAGTAAGCTTGAGCTAGTTCCTTGCTCACTGGTGAAGATTGGTGGCATATTCATGGCGTGTAAACACCTTCCCAATCAGGATGGGAAACCTGTAATCATTTTGAGCATGAGGTGTCTATACATGCCAGGATGTCTGCCTGTGTAGCTCTGTTGCTGGAGCTGTTGGTCAGCTCGGTGCTTCACTGTCCTGACATGACCCTGACAAACATTCCTTGGAAGGAAAGTTAGTTTGTGCGTCGTTGAGCTTTGGATTTGAACCCAGCCAGTTGTGCTGTTGTGATTCATGTTCCTGTATAATTGATCATTGTGTGTGTAATATGTCTGATTAGTACCCACGTGCTACTGTACGTTGTGTGGGCATGTGTCTGTGTGTGTACACTGTGGGATATGTATACACATGACATTGTGTGTAGTGCAAATTAAGCATGATTGTGTGTGCTGCACTTGCATGCTGTTGTGTGTGTGCAGTGGTGTCTTGTCTGTGTGTGTTTAATATTGGAGCTAGAAATATGAGGGCTCTTGACTATAGTATCCTGAGCACTGTCTAATGTGTCTCTATGGCTCCCAGCTCTCATGATGCATTGTTTGTGTGGTCCGATGGTTGTTACACCCACACTACAGTTTGGTACATTCAGTTAGTGTTTGCAGTCCGAGCTAAGTCCTCGTTTGTTCTGTGTACATGATTGTATTGTGTGCACATTGTGTTACCGTAGTCTCACGAAAGAGCACCCACCCTCGAAAGAACACTCACCCCCCACTTAAGGCTCAATTTCCTGTACAGGGTCAAATTTTACTCAAATGGAGCACCCACCCTTACCCTAGCCTTGTGCCTCATGTGACAGACAAAATGGAGTGCATTTGCGAAGCTTCGAGAAGCGCTACACGCATCTGAGGTAACAAAACTTGCTTGCTGGAAATCTGAGTTTGTGCATCCGTGTCATACTGTGTTGGCTTGCTCATGGAGACGTAGATACACGGGACCTCAATCCCTCACCCGGGACCTCATCAAGCGCTTGATGGTACGACTTGGTGAGCAGTGCCATCCCTGAACTTGACAGTGAGCATGAAGAACAGATGACAGTGCTAGTGACTCCTGTGATGTAGATGACATGGCTCTGACACTCACACGCTTGCTGCTACATAAACAATGGTGTACGCTCTTTTGGGGGTGAATGCAGAAACACTGGAAAGAGCCCCCACCACCTGTTCAGTGAGCATGTAAGGTGCACCACACGAGACGGGTGCTCTTTTGTTCCATATGTGTTGTGTTAGTACACAATTACTTGAATGCATGCTACCTGAGCTGAGTCTCTGTGTTGCATGTGCTTATGTAAGTGTGTTACTGTCTAACCCTCTGTGATAGACTTAATCCATTTTCGTTGTTTCTCTGCTCCTGTTGGTTTGGTAGTGAAGTGTGTATACTGTCAGCAGCCACATATTACCATATTGAATGTAGTGCACACATGACTCTATACCACCCAGTGCAATGTATGAAGTTGGTAAATACTTCCTATCTTGTAGCGAGGTCCAAGGTGCTCTTCGATGAGGCAATGAAGGATGGATACGTGGAGGCAAGGGACATTAAAGCGCTCATCTTCGGTGCAGCCGGCACAGGGAAAAGTCATACTGTAGCACTCATCATGGATGAGGAGCCACCCTCTGTGCGCCGTAGCACACCGTGTGCTGCACGACCAGTGAGAGCGACTAGGGCTGAGAAGAGAGGTGGGAAGTGGGTTAAGGTAACTCGTGACGACCTATCGCAGACAATCGCTGACACAGCCACTATGCTTACATCAAAACCTTCCCCTTCCAGGAACACTAAAACCTCTGCAGCTTCTTCCTCGTCATCCACAGCACCAGGAACCTCCCAGCCGCAAACTGGTGGTCCTCACCCTACAGCACACTCACCTTCCCCCAAAGTGGGTGCAAGTGCATCTTCCATGACACATGAAGAAGCATCCTCAGTCCCCACTTCTGCAGAGGAAAAACTACTTCGACGCATTGAGACATCACCACCCTGGGGAAAGAAGAGTTTTAGACCCGATCGAATCCTTCTCAGAAAGGATGCTCACTGTTCGACTCCACATGAGCTGCTCCACCCTTGAAGCCCCGCTCACTTGTACTCTAGCCTATGGCTACACGAGACTGTTGTGGAGTTGAAGATCTCGACTGCACTCACTATTTGACTCCATATGCAACCAGATCTTCAGTCCATTTGTCACACCTTTGTTTCTATGTTGCATACACACAAGTTTCCCAATGGATATATCTTTATCTCATCTGCAGGTGCGAAAGACCCCGCATCATCTACCAATCAAGGTCATCCTCCACAACCTCAAGCATCAGAGCAGCTCTCACAAGGTGCACTAATTCTCTTCATAATGTCTTCACACTGCATTGTCCTGCTGAGTAACATTTTCACCTTTGTGTATGTTACATGATTGCTGCACATAATATTGACCAAAATTGGGTGGAAATGGGAGGTGATTAGCTAAGTGGACTAGGCAAACAGGGAGTAACCTCCATCAGTTAGTTACTCAGTAACTCAATGGTTGCAGGAAGCACTGATTGTAGGGACAGACAGAGCCAACACACCTGCTCTCAATATATTTCTCAGACCTTTCTCACACTCTCTCTTCTACACCATATGTATGTGACTTTCAACTTTCTTCATCTGCAGGTGAGGAAGAGTCTACAAATCACGATCATCCTGCCGAGTCTTCACCATCACAGCAGCTCTCACAAGGTGCAGTCATTTTTTCCATATTGCACACACTATGATTGCAAGAGACATGACGATGTTACAGTGCTAGTACTCACCTAATACAGCAATGTTATGCATGGTGTTTAATTATGGCAGTGCTAGTACTCACCTAATGCAGCAGTGTTATGCATGGTACCGTAGTCGCGCGTTATTAGGCGCATATGCCTATAACTCCACAGGAAGGAAATATACGAGATGCGCCTAATAACACATATAATAATAACTCAAATAGGAAGCGCGCTTCAATTCACTGTTTTCCACTCCGAAGGATCGAAAATGGCAGAGTTTCTGGAAGAAGACTGCAGCGCTTACCTGGGACGAGAGTTGAACCTGCGCCTAACAGCAAATATGCGCCTATAAGTGAGATGCGCCCAATAACGCGCGACTACGGTATTTAATTATGGTTTCATGTTAGTACTGCAGACACGTGAACTATTTTGTAGGTTATATAAACTACTGATACAAGTAGCTACGCTCGCTTCGCTCGCTCAGCTACTTCCCCTTCGTTCGCCTGCGTGAGTAATCCGGCGCCGGACAGCTCTCTGTGCAGAGCTGCTGCTCCCCGATTGCGTCCGCTTCATCTGCTGCTCGAGCTCTCCCGACGAGATTGCTGCTCCCCATTTGCATCCGCTTCAGCTGCTGCTTGCCGCTTGTGTCCGCTTTCAGCTGCTAGTGCTGCTCTCGATTGCGTCCACTTCAACTGCTGCTCCCCGATTGCGTCCGCTTCGGCTGCTGCTCCCCGCCAGCTGTTCTGGAAGATTCCAGCCATGTCCAATATTCTCGAACATTCTACGCAGAGTTCAAGGTTCAGTAAAATTTGTAAATAAATTGAAGTAACGATCATGAAGTACGAAGGTCGCGCTTCACTTGAGTCCAGTCCCGCCCCACGAACATCCCACTTCCGTCAAGCACAGACAGACAGACACACACACACGTTAAAATCTTAATGTATTGATGAGGTACATCAATCAGTTCCCATAATTATATGTCCCGAAATGGAGTTGATCAAGGGTACAGGACTCCCAGGCAGACCAGCCCAGGGCTGTATATAGCATCCGGCTTTTACAATGACCACCACTTTTGTCATGGGACAAATCTTTGATCGCTCTATAGCCAAAGGTCTTTCCAAGGACATGCTCTAACAGTGTGCCAAATTTCATTCTTTTATCATCAAAATTGTCTATGCACAAATTATTCGCATGTCTGCAGTACTAACTGTTCATATGAAAATAGGTTGCGTCATTAAAGCCCAGTAATTAATAATTTAATACCCACATGAATTAATATCATTAGTGTATCTGCTACTGTTATGTTATTGTGCCATGTGTAATGCACCTGCAGCAGCTGCTAGGGACAGACTACTAATCCAGCGGCACATTGAACAGCAAGGAAGTCTGAAAATGAACTCACACAAGATGCTCATCTGCGGCCTACCCCGTACCGGGAAGACCACTGCAATGCTGCGCCTCTCCAACCAGTTAAGGTGTCTTGACCCAAAAGATTCCCCAATCCCCAGCACTGGTTTTGAAAAGCCAAAAACAGTTGAGCTATACAAGAAGACGGTGAAACAGTCGGTTATGATCACTGGTGTGGGAGAAATAGCGGAATGGAAGTACCAGAATCTGGAACAGCAAGGACAGACTCTGTATAGTCGCATTCTCCAGTCATCCTTCGGCAGCACACCCTCTCCTGTTGTGACCACATCTTCTTCCCAGTCTTCTGTTGCAGCAAGCAGCAGTGGTGCTGAAGAGCAGTCTTTGCACACCTCAAAGGAAGACCACGATGTCTTGCCTTCACAACCATCAGCTGCACTCTATCAGCAACAAGCTGTTCTCACCAGCTTAGTCAAGGCACAAGACTGGAAAGCAGTCAGGGAGAAGCTAAAGGCAATTGAAGACGTGACTATCCTCCACATGATGGACTGTGGAGGCCACCCTGAGTGCCATGAGATCCTCCCTTTGCTCCTAGAAGGACGATCACTCAGCCTCCTCTTCCTCAACCTGACCCATGACCTTGACAAGACATACCACGTTGTGTTTCAAGGGAAGGAGGGTCCTAGCTCCATTGAGTATGAATCAGTGTTCACTGCAAGGGAGGTCCTCCAGCGCATACTCTGCAGCATCTCATCACTTCAGTCTGGTGCTCACAAGGAGAGGCCGGTCGCACTGCTTGTAGGCTCATATCTTGACGAGACCAATCAGGAAGCTGTCCTCACTCTCGACAGGTCCACTCAGGAAGCTTTGAATGGTTTCATAAAGAAGGACATTCTATTTTCTGCCAATGTCCAGGAAGGGAAGTACATAGCCACTCTGGACAATATGAGTGAGGATCAGGGAGATATCGAGGAGCTACGGAGGGTCATCCTTGCCATCATTGAGACCAGGTTCGAGGCAGAGTGTATACCGACCGCATGGCTAATG
This sequence comes from Axinella damicornis, assembly GCA_963931865.1. Lineage (NCBI taxonomy): Eukaryota > Metazoa > Porifera > Demospongiae > Axinellida > Axinellidae > Axinella > Axinella damicornis. The sequence goes on from OZ007512.1 coordinate 5,883,383, forward strand.
CTTCACCTCCTACTGCGTGCCAAGTATGAGAAAGAGCCAGGATGGTGCACTGTGGAGGAGTGTGGGGAGGTAGCAACAGCTTGTGGCATCAAAAAGGAAGAGCTACTAGGTAACAACGGCATCCTTCGCTACATCCACAAGTACTACGGTACTCTGCTGTACTACCCCACAGTACCTGGTCTATGTGACAAAGTTATCTGTGATCCAAACATCATCTTGCATCCTTTGACACGAACCTTCCTCATCGCCTTTGCCTGCAATCCAGGCCACATTCAAACTGCAAAATCAATTCGAGCCACTGGGGAAATCCCCCATGACCTAATGGAGACCATCTGTGCCACACAATCTGCTGACCCCATCCCTACATCAGAGATTGTAGCTCTTCTCAAGGATCGCTACATTCTCTACGAGAGTGTCCGTACTGCAGCAGGTACCAGGAGTTACTTTATGCCTTGTCTTCTGCAACCTGACCACTCTGTGGTGAAGGAGGCTAGCGACCCTACCACTCTCGCTTGTCTCAACCCCGCCCCCCTCCTGCTTGTCCCTCGCTCTACCGGCTATGTCCCTCTTGGTCTGTTCCCAGCACTGGTGGTCAAGGTGTCCGACACTTGGGACTTGAACATTAGAGAGCGGTTTAGGAATAGAATTCAGTTCAAAGTCAGGCAAGAAGGTAAGCCAGCTAGGACGGTCGAGCTTCGTCAGCATCCTAGCTACCTTGAGCTCCGTCTCCTTCACAAGGAAGCACGACAAGCGATGGATTTGAGCGTCTTGACCACTTGTCACCAGCAACTGTGGGAGGCTCTACGTGAGGTGTCTTCCGAGTATCCCCACATGAAAGATGTTGTCTGGCAATTTGGTTTCTACTGTCCTGGTGGTCTGCAGCCTGGAGGACAGCCACACTGTGCTGTCTGCCTGGCAAAGGATCTTGCTCCAGTCGATATGGAGTGCTTCCATGAGCCATGTTGTGAAGAGGAGGACTTCCTCCTGGAAGACAAGCACAAGAGCTGGTTCAAGGTTAGCATATGTGTGTGTAGAGTGCATAGTGATCTTTTATCAATTCTGGTAACTAATTCTCCCATTACAGCTTCGTTAAAATTAGGTATGAACGATTATTGTAATGTGGATAGCTTTTCTCTGTTCAGGGTAGTTCATCGGTGGACAGCAGAGCAGACTCTTTTGCAGCAACTGGACCTCACCCTTTCCTGGGTATGCATAGCTACTTGCACCAGCAGAGTACTTATGGTGCATGCTTCTCTGTGACCTAGCTACATGGATCAATAAGTTTGTCTATGGCTGTGAAGTGTCATAGTGTTCTACTTTTTTGCTAGACTGATTTGTTTGCACCGATTGCATAATGGTTTCTTCTTCAGATGCAACCACCTCTGGTACAGCAAGAGCGCATGATGACATCATGTTTTCAAGTGAAAAAACAATGATGTCATCATGCGCTCTTGACTACTGTAACAGGTATTATTGTGTATCATGTGTTTACTATTACTACTAGTATTATAATAATACACTACACTGCAGGTATTAGTGTGTATTGTGTGTTACTAGTAATACACTTCACCATTAGTGTATTTACTAGTAACAGCAGAATGTTGGATTGTAGGAACAATTTATCCTGTGGTATTATCGTGAATTGGATGATTCTTTGTTGATGCACAGGGTAGCTATTGGTAAGAATGGCTTCTTCCCTGATTTCCTCAGATGCAACCACCTCTGCTGCATCATCTCCCAGTCCCAGTGGATCCCAAGTCATCACAGGTAGGCATCGGAGTGTATCAAAGTATTTGGTGCGGTAATACAATCATGCACTATAGACTGTAGACATTAATTATGTATTGTTCCCATCTGCACATGCAGTATTATCTTCACAGAGAGGAGCAGTCTGTCCTCCACCTCAGTCTTCCCCACTACTGCAGACCTCCACACTTGACCCACTTGGTAAGTTTGATCACGACCCATTCACATGGTACACTGTCACACACTGTATGTTTGATCTAACATGGAACATCCTGTTATTCTTACTGCATCATAATTATGCAAGATTGTTGGAATGATAATGGTTTCCTGGTGATATTGTGGTTCTTATGATTATCATTCCTCAGATGCAACCACCTCTGGTACACCAACCCAGTCACCTCAAGTCACCACAGGTGGGTATGAATAATATTGTACTATCTGACACAATAATACATTGTGCTACACTGATAAGCACAAGTATTCTTTGATCAAGAGAATGTATAACGTTCTGTTCTCTAATGATAGCACTATCCAATATCTTTGGTTATGATGATTATACATTTCTTGTTTGTGCAGCCCCCAGGCCAACCCTGAAGGATCTGGTCAAGGTCAAAGTGAAAAGCTGGTATAACCTGGGACTACAATTGGACATTGAAGATGATGACCTTGATACCATTGAAAGTAACCGCCCACGAGATCAGGAAGGTTGCAAGCGAGACATGTTTAAGGCATGGCTAAGGAACTGTCCGCAAGCGTCATACCGGCAGCTGGTCGAAGCCATGGTCGAGTCCGGTGATGTGAGTGAAGCAGACTGCCTCTGCAGGAAATATGGTGAGTCATGCAACAAACTATGATGTCATCTCTGTACCTGGTTCTTGAAGGAATGTGCAGGCTAGCTGTGTGCAGTGGTTTATGTTTCTCTCTGTTTCTCACTGTTTCTCAGTGATTGCTATGCCACAGTCAGGACTACAATAGTACCCTCCACCAACACAAACCCTTTTACCTGCATGTATATAGCAGCAATTGGCTGCAACACATGCAATAGTAGTCTTGCAAGCATTCAGTTCAAATCTTTTTGTTGAAATGTGCTGTAATCATGTTCATGCTGTAGTGTTTGAGTTTCATCTTAGTTTCATGCACGTAAAGCTATAATCCAGCCATTTCAAGCATGCGCAGTTGCATGGTTTGAAATTCTGATACTAACAAGAGACCTGCATGCAGTATTATAACTACTGCTTGCTGTAGCAGTAATATAATTGCATGGTTGCTACAACTGTAACACAACTCTAGACTCCTGTATAATAATGAAGGGCTGAGAACCAGAGTGGTCTAACCCAAAATCAAGTACTGGAAATTGCATGAATTGCACAAAATGGAGTAAAAAATATGCAATGGGTATGAGCATACGACTGAAATTTTCAAATTCTTGAAATTTCAGCAGCTAGCTCCTGAAACACATTTTAACAGTATTCTCAAGTTTAGGGGGGCTAGTTCAATGTTTGTGGGTTAGACCACTCTGGTTCTGAGCCCTTCAATTATTATACAAGCTTGCAGGGATCATGCGGCAGTTGAAATATGCGCAGCTATATACTGAATATATTATAGCTAGGCTTGCACGGTGATGCAATAATTAATGTTTGAGTTTCATATAATTATAGTTTCATGCATGTCGCGCGCATGCACAGCTATATAGTTGCACGAGATCTGCCATAACTACTGCATAAGCCCAACACTCAATAAGGATTGGTAGGCTACATGCAGCTCGAGGAGCTGTGCAGGCATCATAACATAAATTGAGTGGTTGCATAATTATGCACTAGCTTGTTGCAAGATTATAGATAATAGCTACTATTCACACCTGATAATTGTACATGTATATAGTCACACAGCAACATCGTGAGAGGCTAATAACTTCATCTTGCAAGTGCACCACAGCTAGGATGTATACTGCAGTAGGATGTCATAATTAAATCGTCATTTCTTGGAGCTTTTGTACATTACAGCAATGTTGTTTTAGTTCGTACATTACAGCAATGTTGTTTTAGTTGACTAAAACTAAAACTATAATGCATTTTAGTATGGCATATTTCATTAAAACTAAAACTAAAATGAAGACTGTTAATTAAAACTACAACTGAACTAATATGAAAATCACCCAAAAATGGTGGTTACTAAAACTAAAAGAGCCTTTACTAACCCTTTTGAGATTTAGTAATTAAAACTAAAACTAAACTAAACAATGCGACTTCTACCTAATTAAAACCAAGAACTAAACTATTTCACTTTTAGATAACTAAAACAACATTGCATTACAGATGCACACCCCCGGCCAGACCATTCTCATGTACCTGTGTATCCGCAGTGTGTTATGCTCGTAGTTTAGTTTTGAGGTTCCTTGTGCAGATACATGTACAGTGTTGCCTTCCAAAACTGCTTGAAAGAAAAGCTTCTTACCATTTTGCAGCATTGCTTCACCTTATTATTTAGCTAAGCTGGTCAGGTGTCGGAGGGAATGTAGCTCTCTTGAATTGCTGAACCACGCTGAGATTACGGCACATTGTTTGCATGATCTGGAGACAATTAATTATGACTAAGCAGATTTCAGAAAGGTAAGTGAATTAAGTTACAGAAGAAGATGATCTTCGAGTTAGCAAGTGGAGTTATGGCTGAGGAAAGCAAGATCCCATTAGGGCTGACATGAGTGTAGGATGATACTACCTGGGTGAGTGTGATAAATGTAATTTTGACTCAGGGCCTGGGTAGCGGGGCTTGAGAAATAAATATCAAAATCTTGAAACCCCCAAAACAGTGAGTGCATGACTCTAAAGGAAGAAAGGTGATTAGAAATCAGTAATTGAGCTACAATGTAGTTGACAGCAGCCATACACTGATCCAGGAATCCTGCCAAGGTCTGCACCATGCTGACAGAGCAGCACCTGGTGTGGTTTGGTTCCAGTGAAACTTCAGGTGAGCAGCTCACACCACTGGTGATCACTCTTCCTGAAGTTAGAGTCACATTGTAGAAATAATATATTGTGAATTGCATGATTCTTTGTGGATGCCCAAGGTGGCTACTTTTAAGAATGACTTCTTACATGATTTCCTCAGATGCAACCACCTCTGCTGCAGCAATCCAGCCACATGCACTCATGCTGCTATATGGAAAACCGTGTATCCTGAAGTGTCCCATCACGTTTGACCTCCCTGATGGCTGCCTGGTGTACATAGTTTAATGAGGTATGTTGTGACTCAAGTGCATGTCGGTAGAGTGTGAAAGTGTAATGGGAACCGTGTATCCTGAGGTGTCCATCACCCACATTCGTCAAGCGGTTTGACCTCCCTGATGGCTGCCTGGTGTGGTTCAATGAGGTAGGCTGTGACTCCAGTGCATGCATGTACATGTAGGTAGAGTGTGGAAGTATAATGTAAATTTGTGCAATCTATGCATTAATTTCCCCATTTGCATTGTGTCTGAACAATTTCTTCAGAGTGTATATTCTTGGTCTATTAAACTTTATGCAAGGAAATCCATCGGATGGTAGCTACAATAGTCACAGGCTAATAAAATAGTAGCATCCAAGAACGTGAAAAATACTGACTATTCATGATGGTACAGCGATTTACATACAATCAACTAATGGCATTAGTAATGTTCTCTGGTTCCAAGTAGAAGGTACAAACGATTGCATTAGTATGAGCAAAGGCAAAGTGACTTAGATGCTGATCTTAAATAATTCTTGTGATTGCATGTCGTGAATTTTCCGCTCAGGATAGTTCATCGGTGGATCCCAAATCATCACGGGTAGGCATGATCATAATAACCATTATAAAGTGTCTGATGCTGAACTACAATAGGGTGGACAACATAATATTATGCATGACATTGTTACTCTTGGATGTATCTGCGCTCTCTTTTGTAGACACCAAGCCCAGGATGCATGGCCCATACAGCTGATGAGGCTGAAGACCAATTTAAAGGGAAAAAATCAAGACCATCACCCAAGACTGGAAGCAATTGCAAGTTGGATTCATGAAGGAACTCGATCCAATGGGGTGAAAGATTAGGAGCGTTGAAAGGTTGAATGGTCCAGTCATCTGCTGCCACGAGTTATTCACTCTTTGTTTGGACAGTTCTGATGCCACCTGGGGAAACCTGATTGAACTACTGAATGACTCAGAATACAAAGAGCTTGCTGAACAGGTTAAGAATGCACTAGGTCCGTAGACACCGTTGCTTTCTTGTTTTGTATCGTTATAGTATCCTTCAGTAAAGTATCATTCAATTGTTAACTTCAGTGAAGTTATTATTACTCAAGTGTACGTGTTATTGCTATTTCACTATTAATTTTTGTATCAGGCATGCACCCAAATGTACCCATTGCCCCGGCCCCTCCTCCCAAATTGTAACAATTGCAACTGTTGTTCCACTAAGCAGCTGCTGGATGCCCACATGAAGATACAGCTTAAAACAAGCTGGAGAGCTACATCTCTGCATGCATGTCATTCATTAATCATGACTTTATATAATTGTTACAAGCTTTATAGTTGGCATACATCTGCACATGCTTGATCACTTTGTCACTGTGTATAATGCCTGCATAAAACTGCATGGTGTGAATCTCTGCTTATGGCGAAGGCGGTCCAACAAGCACCATGATTGGCATGCGGGCATTTACAGTTTGTAATGTAACTAAAATCCAAATGCTTTCTTTTCATAATGTGGTCACTCACTAGCTGTCATCGGAGCTGCCATCCTCCAGCAGAACTCCATTAAGGTAGTGTTTCCTCTGGTCGTGAGGAGTGACATTTGCTAAGTTGGCGCTAACCCCCCCCCCCCCCCCCCCCCCCCCCCCCCCCGGGTCATGGAGGTCCCAAGGGAGTTGCGACGGCTGGTTCACATCCTCCGCTCAGAAGTAAATGGTACCCATTGCTTTGACACCCTTTAATGAGCACATGAAGAAAACATCAATCTCTGTTTTGACAATAATTCATTGCTAAACAAACGAATACTAAAGGCCTAACTTCCGTAGGATGACAAACAAACAAACATCAACACCATTGTAGCACAGCTGCTCATCAACTTGGAGTGGTAGCTTTCTTAATGTCAACTCTGTGGTTCTTCGTCTTGCTGGTGCTCACTTTCATCTGCCTGTTCCCCAGCTTGTTTCCCTTGTTCTTCCTCCTGTCCACCACCTTGTTGCCCTTCCTCCCCGGCCTGCTGCTCCTGCTCTCCCTGGTGCTGCGGTGGCTGAGAGGGAGGGGTCAGGTGTGCCAAGATCCAGTCGGTGATCATCTGTCGTACTCGCTCCAGTTCCTTGTCATGGAGAATTTCATGGCAGCTGCCTTCAAATTTCTACAGACATGGAAAGCATGCAAGGTACATTTGACATAAACAGAGCAGGACCAGATTTGAGGTGAAATACTGACATTACCATGGCAATGTAGTCATTTCCTATATCCCTAGTTTATAAGCAGTCAACTAACAGTCATCCCTGAATAGATACTACATCCTATACAGTGGTTAGAGAGAGACAGACAGACTCACAGGATCACTACTATAACCCTGACTGAGATAGGCAAGAGTTAATCAACCACAACTAGCTCATGATCACCACAAAAAGCTTTTGTGCAGAGCCCACATTGTCCATAACAAACTTAGAAGCGGCGCGGATATTGGTACCATGGCAGGCGATCTACAGTCCCGTGAATGATCAGCAGTGGCAGGGTGATCCCCCCAACTCTAGCTCTCTGGGATGGAGGGAGTCTTATACGGAGGGAGTCTGTCAGTGATGGCAACAACCAAGACACACATGCAGAACTCAAACTGGTCACTAAGGGACCTGTTGTCCTTAGCAAACTACTGCAAGTTTACACAGGGACATTGTCCAGGCAAACAGCACTAGACATGAGGAGGGGACATGCTTGACCTTTTGTGTTCAGGTTCATGAATTAAAACTGCCTGCTTAGCAACAACCATCCTCCCTGCACTGGTATACACTTGAACTGGAATGCTCACGTTACATGAGGCAGACACTAGTCCCTTCCCCTTCCATCAAAGCATTCTTCTCCAGAGGGGGGGGGGGGGGGGGGGGGGGGGGGGGGGGCAGCAAGGTTAGGAGAGACTGGGAATGGGACGCTGAGACACAACAAATGAAACCTCTCACCTGAGGAGTACTCTTGGGCCGGTATTCTCCTTCCTGGAATGCATTCAAACTCCGCTGTCTTCTCACCTGGTGAGTCACATCAATAAAGTGTAAGAACAGTGACACCACTTCAAGTGCACACATGTGATTGTACTGACAACAATTCACATGTACATAGCATTCAAGGGCCACCGCTAGGGGTGGCCATTCCAAGGTCATTCAGACAATAATCTCCTGTCCACCGCCCGCCCCTTCCTGGGGAGACCAAATCACGTTCCCACTATTGTCACCAGATGACCAATATTTGCCAAGTGACAGAAATCCATGCACTTTCCGCAGGGAAAACTGTAGCTACAACTGTTACACACACTGAACTGTAAGACGTCTTTACTTAACTTGAACAATAAGTTAGCAACTCACAACCCCCACATGCTACAGAAATGCTTGACAGTGAAAGCAGATCGTAGTTGATACTTCACTGCAAATCGGCCTTTTCTGAATGAAAATGTTTGTGATGGGTGGGCCATTTACACACTGCTTTTGAACCCTTTGCAAGAACATTTGAGTGAAGAGGGAGTTATAGGGCTATTAGTAGGCGTGTCATTACCCACATATGACGCACACTCCTGAGCAGACCATACTGCACAGCATCATAATATCATTTTTGTCTCACCATCAAAATATGGCCACAAGCTGGACAGTTTCTTTGAAGAACAGACGTATTTGGTATACATGTACCGTGCATGCTCACTAACACCAGTGCTGTAACTACGTGCTGACATTGTACATCACTGCATATGGTAAGTTTTACTAGGAATTGGTACAGCAAGCAACACATGCTGGAGTGAGAAGGCCTGGATACGAGACTAGCACTTCACAGATGCAAGAGACCAGAATGGAACAGCTAGTGTAGTGGGCTGTTACATTCCCAGGTGAACACTCCCAGGAATTGGTACAGCAAGCAACACATGCTGGGGTGAGAAGGCCTGGATACGAGACTAGCACTTCACAGACGCAAGAGACCAGAATGGAATAGCTAGTGCAGTACCACCCACGGCTTTGTGAACAACGAATGGTATTGATATCATCTGCCTTGTGAACACTCTGACATCCAGCCTTTGAAAGGAGGACATTCAATTTGTTGGGCGGCACCCTTTGTGTGTCTACCATCAGTCTACCTGATGGCACCGCACATGACTAGATCTCCCAGACCTCCTCCAACATATTTGCATACCACAAGTGATCAAACATTGGCGGTGGGAACAGCCTGGGATATCATGGGTCTGACCTACTACTGCAGTTTTCATGAACCTTGCAACTTGGAGACGGTAAACGGAGAACGCTAGGTACATGCATACATGGTCACATCAGTATAGTACTCTTGTTACACACTCTGCTATCAGCTAGCTACGGAGTTTGGTCGCTGCTCTCAGTGATAGAGATCAACTTGAATGGTTTCATGCACTTGGCATGTAAATTTGCTGATTGAATTATTATGTAACCGTTTTGCGTTTATCGTCTCCACTTTCAGCACTTTGCAAGGTTCATGAAAACTGCAGTACTGCCAGTGTAAAACCAGTGGCAAGATTACTACAAGGTGGCCCCTCCCTTGATGTCCCTGTGTCTGCACCTGAATATCATAATCCAGGTCTTCTGCTCTGAAAGGTGGTTGGCCTCAGGGGTGTTCCTCTTGATGTCCTTCACCACATGCTGGGTGCTCTAACCGCTCCTGGGTCATGCATGCGGAGAGGGTGGGGAGAGGGGAGAGGGAGGGGAGAGGGTGGAGGGAGAGGAGAGGGTGGAGGGAGGGGAGAGGGTGGAGAGAGGGGAGAGGTGGGAGGGAGGGGAGAGGGTGGAGTAAGGGGAGAGGGTGGAGAGAGGGGAGAGGGGGGAAGGAGGGGAGAGGGTGGGGAGAGAAGCAAAGGGAGGAGGTCACATAGACCTTCACACACACACACACCTGTGTGTCAAAATATAAGTGCCCAAGCAAAAAGAGGTTGGACATGGTCAAGTGACATATGCATGTAGCAAATATATATGGAGTGCACTGAAGTATGTTCTCGGTAGTCTTTACGAGTATAATATTATAACGAATTGATATCACTCAAAAAATCTAGTTGTCAATGAGTGGATTCCAAATATGCCGCGAACCCCACACTACAAGGCCTCCTGGTCCTCCAACTAGAATCCAGCCGAACCTGAAGCGTTTTCAAGGCACTCCTACTTTTCAAGCTCCCAACTGTAGCTTCTCTTCTCGTTGGCACTTGAGGTTTACCTTCGGTCCCAGGATATGTTGACATGGGAATGAGGAAACTGAGTTTAAGAATGTAATTAATTCCACGTACGCAAAATCTGTGTTCAACCTCCTGTTGTGCCAACAGGTACGTAATACGGAGCACCTGATTTTAACAGGCACACTCCCCCCACATATGCGCTCACCTTGAGGGCACAGAAGATACAGCTGCATTTGTCGATACAGCAGTGGCTCTCCCTTATGTTCGCGGAGCACATCGAATTACCACAAGACCTGGAGGAGGGGGAGAGGGAACATACAAGTGTTGACAGTCACAGGTCTACATTCAACTTCAATGATTCAAGACAGAAGTGCAAGATTGAACAACCTTGTTCCCACGCCCCACCCAGCTTCCCGTAGGCCTGCGGTACGGTTGCATGCAAGCGATGAACAGCTGGACAGGGGCCTGGCAACGCAGCTAAGATTGAACATAATAATGATTGTGCAATACCTTCTGCATGCTAGTCTCGGGGCCAGCCACATTTATAGGGTTTAAAGTAGCACACCATAGCACTCCTCTGCCTTCTCCATAGAGTGGTGATGCCAGTTTATATATCTGCCCTGTCGATTTACGTGTGGATGGAGGGGTGTTCAAATCCTTCTATCACAAGCACACACACACACACACACAGAGGGTATAGTCACATACCCACAATACTTGCACATTTTCACTCATTCCACAGTGTGACAAACAAAACATCTATTCAGCAATACCAGAAGTGTAAATCAAAAGATGACAGCCTCCACTTCTGGAGAGAAATAGCTACTCTGACACACTGATACACCACTCACCATACTCTCATTGTGAAGAAAGTCTTTAAAGGGGACGAAATCAGTCTCATCGATTCTGGGGAATAGCCTAGTGGTAATCACATCTTCTTAAGAGTTGCAGTAGGTCTCTAGAGGAATGGTTCAGTGAACCGGCTTCTCTAACAGTCCTAGGGTCTCCGCAAGAGTCCTGTGGGTACAACGATACAGATAACGATTCAGTCCCATACTCATCACTTCATTTACGTACTATGAGCTAGCCCCATCTCCCACTCCATTTTCTGGACCGCATACTTGACCTTTCAAAGGTCGGAGTGGGAGATGAGGCACATGCCCAGGGCCTTCATGCCTAGCCTTCCAAGCACTACTTTGAGAGATTTGCTGGGTGGTGATTTGAGAGAAGTGTCAAGCACATGACCAGCAGTTAGAAAGTAAGCTTGCGCATAGATATCATGTGACTCCTCAGCTTCTGCCCACATCCATGTTTGGGCAATATGTAATAGCTGCCTGGATCTGTCTTTGTTCTGTGTCCACAGATTTTGATACAGATGGCACTGCTGAAACCCCACCCAAAGTACTAGTATCTCCCCAGTCTAGCTGCTAGCCCGTCTTCTCCCGGCCAGCTACTTCATTTTGCAAGGCCTGTGTAACAACTAGCTACATGACCATACACGCACGGTCGTTCTTGCGAATTCCCTAAGCAAACAGGACAGTCACATCTTCTCACTCTCTTTCCTTCCCTCCCCCTCCGCTCAGTTCTCTCTCTTCACTTACCTTCGACTTCGACTACATGGCAAGCTCACAGCATCGTCTGCCTTAGTTGAACAACCTAGGTCTGGTTCCGACGCCAAGCCTTGGCAAACGTATTCATGCAAAGCGGCATGGGGTCTGGGCACCATCGTATACGTAACGGGTAGTTTTCCACTAAGGCTATTAATATGGGCCACTTGTAGTAACAACCATTTCCAGCTGATGTAAACTGTCATCCCCCGCTCAATAAAAATACGTAACCTGAACAGCCACTGGCTCGTAGTAGCTAATCAGTACATTCAGGCTTGTCTACGCTTGCCTACAGAGTCAGCTAGAAGGGCATCAACAGAGGGAGTGCCAATGGCAAAGGGCCTACCCGAGGAGGCCAACGCCATCGGAGACCGAAGAAAAACGACAGAGACGGAAGCACACTCACCATTGTCAACAGTTTACGCGTGCAGAGATTGTTTCCCGCCAAAACATGTTTGGCCAAGGTTGTCAACCAATCAGATCATTGCATTACCGCGCGTGCACAGTTACTCGCACGCGCTACCGGCAGAGGTTCTGCGAGTATATAAACCGAGCAAAGTTGTGTCCAAGCCATTCGGGTTAGGTTTAGCTCGGGTGAGGTAAAAGTGAGGTGAGCCCTCACTCTAACCTTACCTGAGCTCAATACCTTTCACCGCTGGGTGGGGTGGGAGCATTGGGGGGTGGGGCTGGGGGAGCATTGGGGGGTGGGGCTGGGGGGAGCATTGGGGGGTGGGGCTGGGGGGAGCATTGGGGGGTGGGGCTGGGGGGAGCATTGGGGGGTGGGGGTGGGGATGGGGTGGGAGGAGGGAGGGGGTGGCAGGGAGGGAGGGGATGGGGTGGGAGGGAGGGGTGGGGCTGGGTGGGTTGGAGGGAGGTGGTGGTGGGAGGGGGAGGGTGTGTGCATATGTGGACTTTAGTAACAAAAGATGCATGTGGTAACATGATTTCAGATATAATATAAATTATACTGATCGGCTTTATGAGTGTTAGTAGTAAATTATTGTATGTGCAACACCCTGTGCTTTCCAGTTTACCACTGATCTCATTTCTGTTTTACTTAGTGAAGTTTGCTGTGTCAGCACCTTGTTTGGTCTTTGGTTGATGCTTTTTCTATAGAATCTTCTTTCCTTTTGAGTTTTGTATAGGCTTGGTAGCCAGTATCATTCCAATCCCAGGATTCCATTCCAATAGCCAAGTGTTGTACAGGCCTGGTAGCCAGTGCCATTCCAATCCCAGGATTCCGCTTTGAATAGCCAAGTGTTATATTCTAAGTGGAATTGAACAACTCGGAGTTCACCAATATTTCCTTTGGGCAACCACCTGTTGTGCCTTCACCCAGCTTTTTCTGGACTGTAGTTTTCTTTAGTAGAGCTAAGAGCAACCAACTTTTGTCTCTCAATGCTAGCGCAGTGACCACTTGTTAATATTTATAATTAGGATTTAGCAATTCCTACGAATTCCCACGATATCACAATGCAAGTCTGCACACACCACAGAAGATTGAATTATGGATTCCAACCAATCATGTGGTGCACATGCATTCAGCTGCATGCAAAACTACTTGTGCATGGGGTAATAAAAGGGGAGACTGTGTTGTAGCCATTAGAGTGATACGTTTAGCGGTTTTAGATGTTAATTGCACAACGTGTTATTATTATAAACAGTTAACATAATGATGAATATATAATACACCAGGAAAAGAGTATTTTAGGTGCTATAACGTGACTTCATAACATTCACCACAGACACGAACTCTCTTGGTCTCTCAATCTCGGATTCCAATGCACTGCGATTGAATAAAGAAAAATCTTGTGCTGACAGTGCTGCCTGAAACAAACTGAAACCAAGGACATTGTAACAGACACACACAAGCACAATTAATCATGGTTATGTTAGACATTGCAAAAGAGATGGCTGGTCTTGTTATATAGCAGCTGTGGTATCAATTAACAATGCCTACAGCAACTCCAGACAGGTTCCTGTACACCAGGTGTGTAATGAATAATGTATACAAGACTCACTTTGCACAGAATATCTGGGGGGGGGGGGGGGGGGGGGGGGGGGGAGGGGGGAGAGAGGAGAGAATGGGTCATGTGACATCATTAGCACATACCAACAAGTGGTATATACACACACTTGCTTACCAATGGACGACTGACTCAGTTTAGCATGTACAGGAGACATGTCATCACTCACTCGAGAGCCCAGATCTGACTACATGTATACAGTAGAGATTTTCACATAAACAGGCAGTGCCACAACACCACATTAGCATGTACAGGAGACATGTCATCACTTACTCGAGAGCCCAGATCTGACGATACAGTAGAGATTTTCACATAAACAGGCAGTAACACAACACCACATTAGCATGTACAGGAGACATCACTCGAGAGCCCAGATCTGACGATACAGTAGAGATTTTCACATAAACAGGCAGTGACACAACACCACATTAGCATGTACAGGAGACATGTCATCACTCACTCGAGAGCCCAGATCTGACGATACAATAGAGATTTTCACATAAACAGGCAGTGACACAACACCACATTAGCATGTACAGGAGACATGTCATCACTCACTCGAGAGCCCAGATCTGACGATACGGTACAGATTTTCACATAAACAGGCAGTGACACAACACCACATTAGCATGTACAGGAGACATGTCATCGCTCACTCGAGAGCCCAGATCTGACGATACAGTAGAGATTTTCACATAAACAGGCAGTGACACAACACCACATTAGCATGTACAGGAGACATGTCATCACTCAGTCGAGAGCCCAGATCTGACGATACAGTAGAGATTTTCACATAAACAGGCAGTGACACAACACCACATTAGCATGTACAGGAGACATGTCATCACTCACTCGAGAGCCCAGATCTGACGATACAGTAGAGATTTTCACATAAACAGGCAGTGCCACAACACCACATTAGCATGTACAGGAGACATGTCATCACTTACTCGAGAGCCCAGATCTGACGATACAGTAGAGATTTTCACATAAACAGGCAGTGACACAACACCACATTAGCATGTACAGGAGACATGTCATCACTCAGTCGAGAGCCCAGATCTGACGATACAATAGAGATTTTCACATAAACAGGCAGTGACACAACACCACATTAGCATGTACAGGAGACTTGTCATCACTCACTCGAGAGCCCAGATCAGACGATACAGTAGAGATTTTCACATAAACAGGCAGTGACACAACACCACATTAGCATGTACAGGAGACATGTCATCACTCACTCGAGAGCCCAGATCTGACGATACAATAGAGATTTTCACATAAACAGGCAGTGACACAATACCACATTAGCATGTACAGGAGACATGTCATCACTCACTCGAGAGCCCAGATCTGACGATACGGTACAGATTTTCACATAAACAGGCAGTGACACAACACCACATTAGCATGTACAGGAGACATGTCATCGCTCACTCGAGAGCCCAGATCTGACGATACAGTAGAGATTTTCACATAAACAGGCAGTGCCACAACACCACATTAGCATGTACAGGAGACATGTCATCACTTACTCGAGAGCCCAGATCTGACGATACAGTAGAGATTTTCACATAAACAGGCAGTGACACAACACCACATTAGCATGTACAGGAGACATGTCATCACTCAGTCGAGAGCCCAGATCTGACGATACAATAGAGATTTTCACATAAACAGGCAGTGACACAACACCACATTAGCATGTACAGGAGACTTGTCATCACTCACTCGAGAGCCCAGATCAGACGATACAGTAGAGATTTTCACATAAACAGGCAGTGCCACAACACCACATTAGCATGTACAGGAGACATGTCATCACTTACTTGAGAGCCCAGATCTGACGATACAGTAGAGATTTTCACATAAACAGGCAGTGACACAACACCACATTAGCATGTACAGGAGACATGTCATCACTCAGTCGAGAGCCCAGATCTGACGATACAATAGAGATTTTCACATAAACAGGCAGTGACACAACACCACATTAGCATGTACAGGAGACATGTCATCACTCACTCGAGAGTCGAGAGCCCAGATCTGACGATACAGTAGAGATTTTCACATAAACAGGCAGTGACACAACACCACATTTTGCCCCTCAATTGTAGCTGGAAGTGCAATAAATTACACCCCACCCTTGAATTATCGCCACAGCTAGTCTTCGAGTGCAGCACTACAAAGTTTGTGACATTGAAGTAGAAAACAAAGAGCTAGCTGGCAGCCACACAATCACGAATAGAGTGTGTGCTACTTGAAGCTAACAGTTGAAAAACATATTCGCATTGGAAGGGTCAAAGTGTTATACTTCCGCTGCCAGAGAGTTGGCAGAACCAATCAGATTTCAGAATGTTGTTACGTGACAACAGTAAACCGAACTGTGTCATGCGTTGAAACGTTGCAGTCACACCCATTCATCGCAATAGTCAATCACTCAATCACGCTAGTGTAGGCACTTTGCACAATGATTTTTGTCCGTTTGTCTTCAGCTAGCCTTCGGTCGCAGAACCAGCACTTGCTTCCACAAGCAGGAAAGGACCGTTCTCAGCAGGTGGAAATATCAGAAGTATCATGTGGACTTCCACTGCTTGAATGAGGTATGTGACGTTTAATATACATCCGTATACAGTTTGAACTCACGCAAGTTGCCAGGCAGTTTCTCCTACAGCCTGGGAACACAAGGTGGCTGGCTCGCTATTCACTGTACTACGAGTCCCTGACAACGCCGGAGCCTAAAATCTATGGCATGGCTAGCTTGGCACAGTGATATAATTTGCATGACCATTTCTCAGACTGTGATCAGTCTTAAACAAGATCAACTCACGAAATTATCTTGTTTTGTCCCCTTGTTGCCTAGGCCTTTGTAGGAGAGTAAGCTCAAGGTGGTTGCATGGTCACTGCTGGTTGAGGAGTAGTAGCTCCGGCTTCCACTTCCAGTCATGATTGAGTTTCCGGATCCAATCGTCTTCATTTCGATAGGTCACGTGCTGTGTCGAGGGGCGGGGCTGAGCTGTGCATGGCACAGAGCAAAGTGTGTCGCATCTTCCACCCGGACATGCAGAGCTTGCATGTAGATACTGTAGTAGGACCACCATCACTCCTTACTCTGAACCTGGCGGCATCACTCTCCAGGCCATGACAACCAAGGACCGAGACGTTTGACCTTGAAGTTGGGCCTGACTGTTACTCACGCACTATAGATCTGCATGCATGCAGATCTCAGAAGTCCTTTATCGCAGATATAGCTAGCTAGTCCTACGCAACTACATGCCTGTTGAAGCTATTAGATGTGCACCTATATACCCTACTGTTGCATGGTCTTCAAGCTACTAGATGACACTACCCTGGCCCCTCCGACCCTTATAAAACTATTAAACAAAGATTGAAGGATGCCTGCAAGATAAGAGCTGGTTGTGCCATAATAGTAGCCAGTTATTTACTAGCCAGTTTCTGCACCACAGCATAAATCCAGCTATTGCAAAAAATAATGCCACTCCAGTCCAGTCCAGTCCACTGGTCCAGTGAATAAAGACACCCGCTCACAACTTGTTTTCCGGCTTCTTTTTCCTCAGGCACACCACCCTTCAACAGATAAACCAGATGGCTTTAGTGGGATTTAAAATAGAGACTAGCCCACACAAATTGTGTGGTGCACGGGTAGAGTGAGAGCTAGTCTCTATTATGAAGGTATACATATTACATCGATTGCAACACCAGCAAATCAACACTGACAATTTAAAGTACAAGATAGACACAAAATAACAACAGTTCCTATATGAGCGTATGTACAGCAAATTAAATAATGGCCAAACTCTAACTGGCCGGATTGCCAGCAGTTCAGTTGGTGAGGGAATTCAGGATTTGTTTGGCCTGTGGAGCAGGACAATATGATGTATGTAGCTACGTATTTATAGCCAGCATGGTTGACTAGAGTAATGATAACTGCACAACTAAGCACAAGATTTGAGTGGGGATTCAATATGATCTCTGCATAGGTGTACATACACTTGTGGAGTGAAATAGCACATAATGGCAGTCGAAAGCCCAATTCATGGTGCAGATCCGCCTCCAACCTCCCGACCCCTTGAACTTCAAATGACCTGAAAACTGGCCGTGATGAAAGCGCCAATTCAAACAATGTTGTATTGCCTCAGGCCTAGAGGAGGAAAGCCCACTGAAGGAAGTCAGTACCCTCCTGTATTGCCTTGGAGAGGAAGCGGTCCCTGCGGTCGGGCCAATACTGTCAACCAAATATTCTCCTGTACTGCCCTCCCACTTGTGCAATATTCACTACATGTAGTCAGAACTAGGATCATTTCCATGCCCTCCACCATGAAACAAATGGAACCTGGGAACAGGGCTAAGTCAAAACCATAACGACAGATTTAGCCAAAAGTGTACCTTTGCATCTTGCTTCCAGCAGCTCTCAATCAGGTCTGCTAAACGTGGATCACATGTCCCAGGAATGGTTGGGCGCTGTGTAGAAAAAGGTAAAAATAGGTAGCTAAGCTGTTTACTTTCCCCTTTCAGCCAATGGCTGATCTGCAGTGCAGGAACTGGAGGACACTACATACTGCAGTCTCTACCTTAATCCTAATAATATTATGGTATTGAAGCTTCTTACATGTACTTGAAGCTTCTTACTTGAAGGGCAGATCATGTTCATACCAAGAATCAACAGGAAAGTCTGGCTTACCCTGTCATTGCGTTCAGCTCAATCTATATATCTGGATGAAGTTTTCAGCTCAAGGTGCGCATTATGGTCACATGCAATATTTGAATCAATGTGACAAAATAAACTTGCTTCCTACACCTCTAAAATGCTTGCTAGTTGTGGTCTATATGCTGTATCACTGCCATACAAGTTAGCACCAGAATTGTGTAGGGAGTCTAGGGACATTTCCTAAAGTGATTGCATACCTTCAGAACCATGCACCCACCTTGCCTTCCACTGTCATACTAGGCATCTCGAAAGAAAGCATACCCAAACTTGTTGGGTTGCCATCTCAAAGAGCAGTAGCTACACCGTACAAGTAGACATCACAGGATTTGGAGACTTCCTTTCTTTCCAACATGTGCACGTGTAAAGAACGCATTTAAACACAAAAGGATGGTTAGATCAATATAGCTAGCTAAGTGATACAACCCCCCCAAAAGAAAGCCATTGACCAAATGTAATAAATTATGCATCCAAGGCCTTTGATTCAGTCGATCATGCTCTCCTGTTGGTGAAACAACATGTATTCTAAGGCTGAGTCAATACTTTAAGCTATCCAACTCCTTCATTGCTGCAATGGACAGGGATGTAACCTCCGCCTTCTTCTCTTCAACAGTGTTTTGTAAAGCCATCTCACGGATATCGATGCATAGCTACCAGAATTGAAGATACATCTATACTATTCGCAGTAGTTTGTATGCTGTTCTTTACTTCGATTGTTATACTTATACCTGTTAGCTATATATAACATCAGGATACATTTCTATTAGCGTACGCTATTTAGCTATTTATCCATTACCTTATGCATATATAAGGTTTCATAGAAAAAATAAAGAATAACGATAATTAGCAGTGCCTAATTCCACTTCAAATACCTTTTCCGAGACAAACTGCATGAGTTGTAGAATGCTTCGCACAGGAATCGCTGAAATAATACTATTACCCTTTGGTGCAATGTTGTTTTAGTTATCTAAAACTGAAATAGTTTAGTTCTTGGTTTTAATTAGGTAGAAGTCGTATTGTTTAGTTTAGTTTTAGTTTTAATTACTAAATCTCAAAAGGGTTAGTAAAGGCTCTTTTAGTTTTAGTAACCACCATTTTTGGGTGATTTTCATATTAGTTTAGTTGTAGTTTTAATTAACAGGCTGAGACAGTCCTCATTTTAGTTTTAGTTTTAATTACTAAAGTGAAATATGCCATACTAAAATGCATTATAGTTTTAGTTTTAGTTAACTAAAACAACATTGCTTTGGTGCCTATGCTCAAGATAGTTGTGAATCTAGACAATAACATTATATGATCCAAGTTAAGCTCTTCAAGTTTGGACATCAAGGGCATAATTATGGGGGACAGTGTCAAATGCCTTGGAGAAATCAAAAAATGCTGCACTGACATTTGTTTTGCTTTCTAGGTGTTGAAACCACAAAGAGTGCTAATACAGTTGATTTCCCCTTCTGGAACCCCTATACTGGCAGGTTGTGATGGGTCCGTGGATAGAAGTGTGTTCACCATGCAATGAGGGAATAGGTTCAAGGACCTTGTTTAGAATGGGAAGTATATAGCAGTTATATTTGCTTAAACACAATTCTAAGTACAATTGGCTCCTTTCTTTTAGGAATAGGAACGACTTATAACTATTTTCCACCTTGACAGAGGTCTACCACAAGTTATGGAGTGATTAAGCAGGTTGGTTATCGAGGGCGCAATTGGATTCATGGTAGATTTCAGCACTCTTTCAGATATGCCTCCAGACCATTATTTTGCATCCAGTGACTGACTGTAGCATCTTACAGACTTCCTCTTCTGTGTGTGTACAAGTTGTCAGGTGAGCAAACATGATTACTACCAAGTGTGGTGGTCCTGATTGGCTGTGAGGATGGGCATTGTAATGTAGCAGCTAGAAAATAATTCAATCAGTGCATTAGCCATCTGTAAGGCATGGGGTCCCATTATGCAGCTGCAGAAGACTTAGTGTATTAACAGAATGATGTTTCCTGTGTACCAACAGCCTTTACAGACTTCTAAAATGCTTTAGACTGGAAGGATGGATAGCACTAAAATATCGCCTAGCTATTAGCTTGTCGAAGTTTGAATGACACCTTGTTCCGGTTATGCTGTTAAACTTGGACAGTTGGAGTCTTATGACCAGCGTTTCACCTTATGGACTGTACTGTCGACTTGTTAAACCAAGGTTGGTTACGGCGTTTGGGTGGGAGAACGTTTTTAGGAATACACTGTTCCATGATGGATAAGAACATGTTCTGCCATTGCGTAGAGTGTTGGTCAATGTCTGCACAGTAAAGAGAGTCCCATTTAATTTCTGAGATCACTTTGTTGAGAAATCCGCATGAGCATATCGCCAAATAGTCCGTCTGTTAGTACGTGTAGCTATATTGCAGCTATATTTGATTTCAAACTGACATTGAGTTGAGCCCAGAGATAGCATGAGTCAGAGTTAGCAAGGGGGGGGGGGGGGGGGGGGGGGATTGAGGGGCAGGTTACCATCCACGGCCAGGTGTTTCTGTAAGTTAAGGGCCAAATCAATAAGTGAGGAGTTGCCACAAGGCGAAATGTGAGTATAATCGTAACCACTTGAGTTAAATAAACTACAAACCTAATGATACAAGGGATGGGATGGATTTTTCATATTCAATGCAAAATTGACAAACATAAAGAGATGCCAGAAAACTAAAACGAATATCGGAAGAAGTGTCTGCATGGAGGGCGATAAAAACTGCTAATACAAAAAAAGGTGAATAAGTATTTCCAAGTTTGTTGATGAGATGGCAACACTGTAACTGTGAAATTGCTTTTGATGTACAAAAGAACAGCACCAGCCATGCATATATGATGGTCATAATATCTGTATCCAGGGATGTACAGTTTGCTGTCAGAAATGCCTGCACAGAGCCATGATTTCACAATGGAAACAATGCTGGGATTGTGAGCTTCATTAGCAGCAGAGAATTCGTCTAGTTTGGCTAACGAGCATTGAAGTATGGATTGTGTGTCATTGTTCTTGCTATGACTACCCATACCAGAGACAGGAATGCTATGAGTGTTCAGCCTCCATCATCCATGTGAAGTGAATGTAGTCAATGTTGGGAGCTTTGAGGGGCAGCCATGTTTTCAATAATGGCAGGGGATGAACTAACTAGCGCTGAGGGTGTGGGGGAGTCTGATACGTACACTGATAGAGCTGGAGGAGTCAGTACTAGTGGGTTGATCAAATCGGAAACTGGTTCCAACCCAACCTGGGCAACCCTAGGCCACTCCTTTTCAACGTGTTCAACATCAGACTCATCACCCCTGACTATAAACCACCGTTTCTTGATGGTACCATTTTGGGATGTCTTAAACTTCCTCTTATCCTGACCTTGAGCCTTCTCCAGGAAGAGCAGATGTAATCTGCTTGATGGCATTCATTATCACAGGGTGTAGCCTTAGAGTAATTACCTCTGACATTTACTATTGGGAGCTTGCTACTTTCGGAGGAATGGAGTTTAACAGTTAAGGTGTTTGCTGGCTATGATCACCACATTCACGTTCCCCGGCATTCCTCTTGCTGCTGCTTACCACTTGACTCGGTGGCCCCTTCCCTTTCCTTACCACCGTAGTCCACAGTTGCTTGTAGTGTCAGATGGCTACTCGGGTGGTATCAGAGGGCTGTAGCATAGGGTAGGGACTATTATCTATGGCTGTAGTCCAAAGCTGATGGTAGCTACCATTCAGAGGTATCAGAGGGCTGCTCAGGAGTAGTTATTGGAACCATGATTGCTCGGTGTATTTAGCCTACAGTTCAGTCAACTGTGCAGCAAGAACCTTGACAGCGTCTTGCAAAGCTGCAATGGCGCAATGGCACTTTGTGCTACTATCTGCTATAGGCGGTGTAAGAATTCGGCACGGGTACGTTGCATGAATATTGTTACAGTACGTTATATAGCTAAATTAAATTGCATTCCTGTTCCTGCCAGGACTGCACTATAATATTAGCGGCCCGATCGCATATCAGTTGCAGTGGACGGTGCACGTTCTTGATGATCCACACTCAACATGGCAGATATTGAGCTTGTCAACCTCGACGTTGAGCAAGAGCTGGACATAGGGGAAGCCCCTTCTGTGGTAAGATTCGATCGTGCATGTGAGTTTTTGTATGGTCTATATTTACCGGGATATGACTTCAGCAGGTTGATAGTCAATAAAATACCGTTTGAGGCTTTGAGCAAAGAGCGCATAAAGTAGGTCGCGACCTACTTGTGCGCTTTTGTTTGAGCACGTAGCTAATTGCCTTTATGTTTATTTAGCTACACATCATCTGCTCTGTGAAAGTCCTAGCTAGCTATATTCAGAGCGGAGTATAGGGTAGTAGTAGACATAGCAAATACTTTAACCTCTAGCTATATAGCTATGCAACTGAAGAGTGCCAAAGACTAGATAGGCATGAAAAGTACATGCCACTCTATACGGATCTATTTTTTTTTATATGAGAAACCACCATATTGAGTGGCTAACGAGGTAACCGCTGGAACTAGCAACTGAATGTTAACACTTTAACCAATAAAGCCGTCTACAGACGGCATGAGACTTTCATCAGTGATGTCAGACTTCCGGCAATGTCCTTGGGACTTAGGCTCTGCGCCAGCAGAAAGGGCGGGACAGGGGGAAGTGGGTGGGTTTCAGCACTGAGCCTAGGTAGCATGGCCGCTTCTGGGCTTGGTCTTGAAAAGCTCTTGGTTGGAGCCGGGTGGGCCATTTCTCTCCTCCTTTGCACAAATGGGCCGAGAAAACAGTCCTCCCGCCTTGTAGGGCCTCCGTTTCTGATAGTGAAGCTTTTTTCTTGGTCTAGACAGGCGATGGCTGACCGAGAGCCGTGACTATTGAATCCCCTTGATGGGTGGGTGTGGTTAAAGTCACGAAGTGTAGAGGATTGCTGCATGGTCAGGTGTGTGGAGTTTGGGGGCTGAAAAGCAGAGAACGGGAAATATGGTAGGTTTAGTGCATCTATTAGCTAAGAGAGACCTCCAGAGAAAAACAATTTATCGGTTAATGGGCTAATACTAACCAGTACCCCGGGACCGACGGCTTCACATCCCCTCAGAAGGATGCTGTATTAACTATTTCAGGTGAAAACACCTGAAAAACTACACCTACTCAATTCTGATGGTAGAGCTGAGTAGATTCCTAGCATGGCATGGTGGGACATGCAACCTTGCAATTAGCCGTTGAATTTAACCACTCGGCAACCAGCCACCTGATGCCACAGCACCGTCTGCAAGAGCTGGTAGTGCCGCAGACATTTTAGCAGAGATTAAACTGCATGCACCACTGAGTATGGCATCCGATTAGCAGTTGAATTTAACCACTCGGCAACCAGCCACCCGATGCCACAGTACCGTCTGCAAGAGCTGGTAGTGCCGCAGACATTTTAGCAGAGATTAAACTGCATGCACCACTGAGTATGGCATCCGATTAGCAGTTGC
This sequence comes from Axinella damicornis, assembly GCA_963931865.1. Lineage (NCBI taxonomy): Eukaryota > Metazoa > Porifera > Demospongiae > Axinellida > Axinellidae > Axinella > Axinella damicornis. The sequence goes on from OZ007512.1 coordinate 5,907,346, forward strand.
ATTTAACCACTCGGCAACCAGCCACCTGATGCCACAGTACTGTCTGCAAGAGCTGCATGCAGGTAGTGCCGCAGACATTAGATCAATTTTAGCAGAGATTAAACAGATGCATGCACTACTGAGTATGGCATCCTGTGTTCTGCAGCGCTCTGACGGGGGCTCCTTGAAGTTGTCAAATGTTGGTGGGGACTCAGATCTCGACCTGGAGGGAGAGGAACCTGTGGACCTGCAGGGAGAGGAACCTGTGGACCTGGAGGGAGAGGAACCTGTGGATCTGAGTGGAATATCCGTACCTTCGGTCTCCTTGCATCGTGTAAGTTGGGGAGAGTACCTTGCAATGGGCAATTTTGCATACATTTCACATAGTTGGTTGATCAATACGTAAAACTTTGTCTTTTCGTTCTGAAAATTTTGGCCATGTGTCGATTACGTAATGCTCACATGGGGAAACATGTGACAGACTGGACTATACTTACACTTACATGTGTATAAGTGTCAATTACACCTATGTGTGCAACTAAGGATTTGCTGTTTAGTGCTTAGGGTTGTTTATGTGCTAATGATTAGAACACTGCAATGCTAATGTGTTGTATTTAATTTATTGTAGCTGTTGATTGTGTTTTCCTTTTGTGGACTATACGTTGCTAGGGGGGAAAGTATAAAAGCTGAGTTCTTATTCTTGTACTTGTCCATCTTGTATCGTCTCTGGTCATATATGTGAGTCTGTTAAAGTATTGGTTGTTTGCGACCATCAACCTCGGACCTCTTGTTAGCTAAATTAGACCGTGCACTCTCCCCGCTTTTCTGTACTGCAAGCGACAAAAAGCTGGGCGGGGCCTGGGAACGAGGCTAGCAAACGCAGTCAAAATTTGTGCTAGTATACAACCCCATCTTACATCATAATACATGTATAATGAGAAAAGTATGTATGGTGTTGTATACTGAACTGTTTTATGTCATCATCCCTGCTTGTTTTCATACTTTTTGCTGTTCTGCTATCCCTACATCTAACCGATTTGTACCACAGCAACAGCATTCATGTGGAGCTAAGTTGATTTAGTGCACTGACGGTACTGTCTAGAAATGCAAATTGAGTCACGGTTGATTGAACAAACCTGACGTCAGAAACTGGTTTTGTGAATTGTCTTCTAGTCTAGCCAGCTAGGAAAGCTGCAGCGGTTTGTAAGCTACTGTTGCAGGTTGGTAGTACGTAATATAGTTCAGCAATGGAGTTCGAGCAAGGCAACCCCAAAGTGGGTTTAGACAAACTGTTTTCGCGATTCCATTGATTCTATGTAGAATTTGAGATGTGTGTATGATAAATTCAATATGCATACATGCACATAGACTGTATACCTTCTAATGGGACAATACTTTGTAGTGAATTCTTGTAATTGAAAACGATTTGACACAGCCATAATTTGGTGCATGCACGTGGTGATGGCATCACCGCGTGCATGCACCAGATTTATCTATCCAGTATCAACCTTCTGCAGGCTGCAAGAGAAGGTCGTGTGGACATTGTCCAGCAGTGGTTGGATGCACTCCCACCTGACAAGAAGATGAGAGTTCTCACAGCGAAAGATTGCATTAGGATTAAGCGTCCCTTACAACCCAATTACTATTGGGAGCACACCCCACTGCATGCTGCTGCTGAATACTGCCGCCTGGATGTTGCAGAACTCCTAATTGAACATGGCGTTGGTAAACTTTTTATTTTTGTTATTGTTGGTATTAGCCTTGTTCCCAGAACACCCCCATGCTGCATGAGAAAGAATGACCTGTGGTGTCCATTGTTCCCAGTCAACACCCCCATGCTGCATGAGAAAGAATGACCTGTGGTGTCCATTTTTTGTGCACTCGTGTAATTTCCCAGAAATCTGGGAAGTATAATTATGGCAGCCATAATAATAATATGTAGATACACACAGTTCACACAGTCTTCCTGATCAACAGTGGAATTCATCGATTACAAATGCCCTCCAGCAGCTAGGTACCACATCCTCCAGCATTATGGCATTGCTCTAACTTGTTTTGGGAAAGGGCAAAGTGCAAAATCCTTGGATTCAAACCCAAGAGAGAGCCTGAGTTGAGCACTAGAGACTCTCACTCTGTCTGTGCACCACAGCATACCCAACTAGAATGTTTCTGATTTGCTTTGCCATTATGCAGATCTGAATCCGAAGGATAGCGATCAAAAAACTCCACTGCACATTGCTTGCTGGAGAAGTGGTGAAAAATGTGAGCAGCTGGTACACCTACTCCTATCAAAGTGAGACATAATTCTCCAACAGGCATTATGTTTACTTCATCAGGGTTCTGTCTAGGATTTTGAGTTTATGGGGAACATTCAGTGGGCATGGTGGGTGTGTTCCTGTGGGTATAGACTGCAATCTTACAAGGGAATCTGGGCATATCCCCTGGCAATTTTGAGCCTTCTGAAACTGGTTATGAGTCATTCTGGTACAGTTTCATGTTCCTATAGTAGCTGTGGTGTCAGAGACAGATTCTTGGCTAGTAAATGTTAGTCGCCCACCGCAAATGATCCACTGTACACGTATACCGTAGTCTCTCGAAAATACGCACACCCTCGAAAATACGCCCCTCCCCCTTTTCACGACAAGTTGTTGCAAAGGGTCATTTATTACTTGAAAGTACGCCCACCCTATTAGCTCGAACAGGAAAGCACTTGAATAGCTCCGGAAGAAGTACTGTCAAAGAGGTGGGACTGTCACGTTAAATTTGGACCCCCGTAAAATATGTTCCCCCCGGAACAAATTCTTCAAAACAACCGTGAAATTTTTGCTGCAAAAATTAGTTCCACCTACGTGAACATATAATATGCGCACTTGCAACTTGACAGATACTGTTACTTAGCCTATCGTTTGTCTGTACAAGTAGTTAGTGGCTGCAGGGCCGTTAAAGACTGGGATATCCGCGCTACTGCAGCATCAGCAACTCTCATGATGTGTTTGGACGCTACTGCACAGCGAGATTATTTCAGTTGCTTTCGAACTTCCATAGATGAACGTGTGCTTGTTCTCGATGGTAGCTTGGATGGATCAACCACCGCCCAGTTCACGCTACTTGTTGCGAAGGCTCAGGCACTGTAGTTACTGCACAGGTCGCAATCAGGTAAGCATGAGACAGAGCACTATGCGCTCTTGATCTTTGACCAATTATGTGGTGACGTCATTATGCCAACACCGCCCGCAACGTGTGTGCAAAACTGCCCGCAATGTGTACGCAAGTATAGCTCCACAGCTAGCCACAGTTTGCCCTGTACAACTGGGGTCCATATATTTCAGCAGTATACGTTCCAGGGGATTCAACTGGGCTTTGGAACATAATGGACTCATGGGGTGTCCAAGTATTTCACAAGGGGTCTTATATCTCTGAAAAATTAGTTCCATGGAATCCATATATTTCAAGCGTTTACTGAAAAATAAGTTCCGAGGGGGAGGGGGTCCATTTTTGGGGGGGTGGGGTCCAAATATTCAATATGACAGGACTAATTCCAATGAGTTTCATTATGTTGTATGACATTGCATAATCAGCTCTGCATGAGTGCATGACATGAGACCGTGCATGCGCTGTGCATTGCATGCTTGTGTCTTCGTGTGTGCAATCGCCTAGCATAGTACTAGCAGCGCACTACGGATTTCTCGGAAGCAGCAGTAATTGGCGTCCCAAAGATGGTTTGCGCACTCCACGTTATTCAAGCACTCCTGCTGTGTCTTCTTTGCTGTTCCTGCAACTACTCACACGAAGAGATTGTTCCTGCTCACTAAGAAACTCCGGAAGTAGTAGCTAGTAGTAAAGCCTTGATAGAATGACTGCAGTCTCGTGTGGCCCAGACCCTTCCTGCGATGATTACTAATCGTCACAGGAAGGGTCTGGGCCACGCGAGACTAGAATGACTGTAGCAGTATGGCTCTCCTATTGATTTTACGCATGAAGTTGGGTGGGCCTACTTTCAAGTAGGGTGGGCCTACTTTCAAGTCAAGGGTGGGCCTATTTTCGGGAGTGGGGTCCTCGAAAATACGCCCATCCCCCTCTTTGAGCAGCCACTAAGTTCATCGCCCATGGGCGTATTTTTGAGAGACTACGGTAGTACCGTATAGTAGACTGGTAGTTTACACTACACCTGTATGCTATATAGATAGGCTTACCATATAGCAGGAAATTTACATAAGTGCAAATTTTCGTATAAACAGCTGAAATGCCGTCTTTCTACCCTTGACGTCACTCACGTGAGGAAATGTCAGGCCGTACCCACTTTCCATACGGCAAGGGATTAAAAGCTGGGCGTAGGGACTGGTAATGAGGCTATACTTTATACTTGCCGATCGTTGCTACTCAGTGAACTTGCTTTCATCTGTAGCACTTCCCACAGGCTTGTTATCATCAAGCTAACGGGTGTAGACGGGTCCACTGGAGTCCGGAATGTTGTCCGAAGGCTAGAAATATGCCGACGATTATACCATACCGCCACAAACGCCATCGCTTGCTCGCTGCTTCCACGTTTGGTTGCCCATTCAAAATTTGACGTTAACATTTCGACTGTTAAAATTCGTTTTCGCCGTTTTATTTTCGTATCTCGAAGCTTCATATGAAATAAAATTTCCTGCTATACGTATATATTATGTGCACTACTGTTCTGCATTCTTGTGGCAGAATTTGTTGTGGGGAAGGGAGAAGAGGGGAAGGGGAAGAGGGAAGAGGGGAGAGGGGAGAGGGGAGGGGGAGGGGGGAAGAGGGCGGAGGGGAGTTGGTGTTAGATGAGGTGCAACCTTGCTACAAATGTTTTCAATACTGCCCAATGCAGGGGAGCCAAAGTGGATGCTATAGATGAGCATAAGTACACCCCTCTACACTTCGCTGCCAGGAGTGGCAAGTCAGAAGCAGTGAAACTCCTCCTAGAAGCTGGAGCCAAGACTGACATGAGGAATGTTCGCAACGATACACCAATCCACTATGCTGCTACATATGGGCATCTGCTGTGAGTTGTTTTTAGACAATTAGCTAATGTAATAATTGCTTTTAGTCTTCTTCATCAAGCTACTCTGGGGATTCAGCTGCGTAGCTTTGCTAGTTGTTAGGCCAGGGTGCCTGCAGGGTCGAGCCTACCCGGGCATTGCCACTGTCACCACACGTGACCAGATCTCCCAGGCCTTCCTCCGTATTTGCATACTGTAAGAAACGGCCTGGGAATGAGGCTACCTGTGCTCTCAAAGAGAGTAATAGGTAGTGACATACCATACAACTGGTTTTGATTGATGTGTTGTACATACATGTGTAATTATTGCACCCTTCTATCCACACATGCGTAAATGCATCATAGTGTTGTCCAGGAGATCTACAATCACTCTCCTGGGTCTATTTCCCATGAAGGGGAATGTAGGGAGACTCCGCTTCACCTAGCTTGCGAGCAAGGACACTCCGGCATTGCAAAGTTCATTCTGGAATCAAATCCAGATATCAACATTAATGTGCGGTATGCTGTGTAATGAATAACAGTGCATAACATAATTATTATGAGAAGAATAAGGGAACGTTTCGCCTAAATATTCATCTATGGATACTTACATTATTGATGTTGGCACTTGCAATAAGGCTGGTTGTACTAGAGAAGATGATAGCAATACAAATCTTTGCTAGCATAAATTCAGGTGGGAATGGTTCTGTAGTACGTAGGTTGGAAGTCACTGCAGTTAAAGGGACCAAAACCTGTGGACAGACTAGGATCAGCAAGCACACCCCCTGTGCCGACCAGAATGATTGTACATTTTCCTTTCGTACATCACTGTTCCCCATTGGCATGCACGCAGAGGATTGGTTTGTGTCTGTAAAGCACACAAAATTAGCAATTTGAGCAATGAAGGCCTTAATTGTTGAAGGCTTGGTTCAGAATGGGAAGGTCAGAAGTAAGTAGCGCACAGGGTACGTGCTCTGCTGAACACCTCTAGTTGACTATGTGTATGGGCTGCCTTTTTGTTGGGGCCTCCATTGTGATTGTGAATCTCACTATAAGTTTCACCGAATTTGTATTGCAGGGATGAGGAAGGGCGCACTCCACTGCACTGTGCAGCTGCTGCTGATAATAACTCCGACCAGCTGGTGGCAATGCTCATTGCTGCAGGAGCAGACCTCAACCCAAGGGATGAAGATGGGGAAACTCCACTGCACTATGCAGCTGGTGCTCATTACAACTACGACGAGGTGGTGGCAATGCTCATCGATACAGGAGTATACAACCCAAAGGATCGTTCTGAGCACACTCCACTGCAGTGTGTTGCTGCTGCTCATCACAACTCCAACCAGCTGGTGGCAATGCTCATTGATGCAGGAGCAGACATCAACCCAAGGAATAGTAGATATGTACGTACGTTGATCACCACCAATGTCCACACTTGCCGGATGTACATATAAAGAAGATGCAGTGTAGGTAGTGCATGGCAGTTGGTCCCCTATGGTTTAGAACCAGAGGGACACAGCTCTGATGGTGAGGGACACAGCCCTGATGGTCAAGTGAGGAGCTGCATGTAGCCGTACATGCGCCACAGGTCTGCCATGCTGTATGTGCACACAATTGTTATGCTCTCCTCCATATTTGTACACAGCAGCTTGAGAAGCAGCAGCACAAATCGGTGTTGATGGTGTAAGATGGTCACCAACGACACCATTTTGCACTGCTGATATGTACAGCACATAGAAGCTTGAGAAACAGCAGTGCATGCTGTGTGTGTGTGTGTGTGTGTGTGAATATGCTCTCCTGCATATTAGCAGCTAACATGCAGGAGAGTATATGCACACACAGCATGGCAGAGACTTGGCATACTGCTTATACAGCCCTCACCATCGGGACTGTGCCACTCTCAGGTTCAGTACTTCCTAAGGGTGAAGTCACACTGGTATTAGGGAACTCCATTTTGACTTTGGCCAAATGCTATCCTCTGTAGGAGTCGCCCCTTGACTCAGCTTGTGGTCGGGGCCGTGTGAAGGCAGTGAGCAGACTGCTGGAGAAAGGAGCAGAAGTTGGTCCACTCACTCTCAAGAATTGCATCGAGTGGGGCCCTTATGAGTAAGCTTCTTTCAGTTATTATGCTAGAGTTGCACATTATATTACAGTAGCTTCATTCCCAGGCCCTGCCTCAGCATTTGTCACTTGCTGTACTGCAAGTGACAAAAGCTGAGGCAGGACCTGGGAATTAGGCTATGCTGTAGTCTGCATGAAGCAGCAAGGTCTGTTGCTGGCCATCACCTGGAGTGATGCTTAGAATTCAAGCCATCATGGGGTCCAATCAGTCATTCCATGTCTGTGTATGTGCAAGCCATAGACATCCATGTCTGCATATGTACTAACTATACATAAATGTCGCAGAGCCTTAACTTGAGCATATTTGCGGCTAGAGCTATATTGTACATGGCTATACTAGTATTCCTGCAATAGAATTTTCTTATACGTGGATTGGAGTCGGCCCGAACTGCATTCCTATATTATGTATTTCCTGTTGAAATTTGGGGCTGAGTGAATGGAGTTAGTTCTTGCTGTATGTTACATACGTACAAGGCTTTGGAGTTAACTTTGTTACTGCCTGTGACAGCTGACTAGATAACTAGTTTTGCCGTTCTTGCCTGTGACAGCTATAGATCACTAGTGTTGCCGTTCTTGCCTGTGACAGGTGACTAGATCACTAGTGTTGCCGTTCTTGCCTGTGACAGCTGACTAGATCACTAGTGTTGCCGTTCTTGCCTGTGACAGCTGACTAGATCACTAGTGTTGCCGTTCTTGCCTGTGACAGCTGACAAGATCACTAGTGTTGCCGTTCTTGCCTGTGACAGGTGACTAGATCACTAGTGTTGCCGTTCTTGCCTGTGACAGCTGACTAGATCACTAGTGTTGCCGTTCTTGCCTATGACAGCTGACTGGATCACTAGTGTTGCCGTTCTTGCCTGTGGCAGCTGACTGGATCACTAGTGTTGCCTTTCTTGCCTGTGACAGCTGACTAGATCACTAGTGTTGCCGTTCTTGCCTGTGACAGCTGACTAGATCACTAGTGTTGCCGTTCTTGCCTGTGACAGCTGACTAGATCACTAGTGTTGCCGTTCTTGCCTGTGACAGCTGACTAGATCACTAGTGTTGCCGTTCTTGCCTGTGACAGCTGACTAGATCACTAGTGTTGCCGTTCTTGCCTGTGACAGCTGACTAGATCACTAGTGTTGCCGTTCTTGCCTGTGACAGCTGACTAGATCACTAGTGTTGCCGTTCTTGCCTGTGACAGCTGACTAGATCACTAGAGTTGCCGTTCTTGCCTGTGACAGCTGACTAGATCACTAGTGTTGCCGTTCTTGCCTGCGTTAACTTTGTGTGGCTTACCATGCTTTGCTGAAATGTGCAATCAGCTTTATGTTGCAAAGTATGATTATAATGAATCTACCATTAGTTGTCTGGGAGGGCAATATTATGGCACAGTATTGCAGGGTTGTACGTATGACACAAAAAGCAGGAAAAGAATCGCTTCCACAATTTAATCAATGAATGACGCGTATGCATCGATACCGATTAAATTTACCGATCGATTTTGGTCATCGAGTCTTTTTTGGCATCGATCGATTTTGGCCATCGAGGTTTTTTCATCAATCGATTTTGGCCATCGAATTTTCATCGATCAATTTTGGCCATCGAGTCTTCTTTTTCATCGATCGATTTTGCTCATCGACAACTTTTATCAACCGATTTTGCTCATCGGCGCGATTGCATGATTGACCGATTTCACTACTCCGGATACGCATGTGCACCTGGAAAGCCCGTATCTCCGGCCGGATCCATGCCAATGGGAATTGGAGCTGGAAATGGGACATTGTGGCACGTGGTGTTTAGTGAACTTGTCTCCTTTCTCAACTTTACGAGGGTGAAGCGTCAACTGCTCTTGCCATTAGAGATAGGATTGAAGCAGAGGGTGGGATTGATGTTGTAAGTGAATTACACACTTTGTTGAGTGCATTACACTCAGAAATGCAGACCTTGTGACTGAGGTGCAGCCGAACAAGCAGCCAAAGAGAACAAATACTGCTGTACAGTTGCTGTAATAGAAGTGTACGACTCTCAAAGATGAATGCTTTGTGTGTTGTGGAATGTCATGAGTGCATGTATGACGACGGTCCAAATGGTCTTCATTACCCCGTGCGCGCATGCGCGAAGCACACTCAGAAATGCAGACCTTGTGACTGAGGTGCAGCCGAACAAGCAGCCAAAGAGAACAAATACTGCTGTACAGTTGCTGTAATAGAAGTGTACGACTCTCAAAGATGAATGCTTTGTGTGTTGTGGAATGTCATGAGTGCATGTATGACGACGGTCCAAATGGTCTTCATTACCCCGTGCGCGCATGCGCGAAGCGGGGTTAAGCAATCGGTTTTGTCTGTCCGGCGTCTGTCTGTCTGTCAGCCGTGTAAAATTGAAATCTTGCAATGTACAGTTGCTAAACCAGACAAAAAGATGGGAATACGAAAAAAAGAAGCGTTTGTGTACCTGAGAGCTACGAAGCCGCTTGAATTCGTTGCATACGGCAGCTCTTTCTTATTAAACATTGGCCATTTTTACGGTCTGCAATTGCGCAATTCAAATACGGACGTAAATACGGATGTACGCGGATTCTGGCACGTGTTCATACTGAAGATTGAATTGAAGAACATCCATTATGGATCTTAGAAGGGTTAGAAAGCGTTCCCTTAAACTTAGAGAAATGCAAGAAGTTGAGGAATACAATGAAATGCAAGAAGCTCAGGATGCAGAGAAGAGAGAGAGAGACGCGCAGGACAAGAGACAACAAGAAGCCCAGACTCAGGCACGGGCAGCTAAGCGCCGATCTGAATCACTCGAGGATGCGGAAGCAAGAAAAAAGCAAGAAGCCCAGGCTAAGGCAACTCAACCATAAATACATAACGAAATGCTGGCAACACCAAAAAGATCTCAAACGATAATTTCCACGCCTTTTGTTCTTATTTATAGCTCCTTTTGGTCTGCCACGGCCTTGGTGAGGAGGCTGCTCGGCTTCAGGCACAGATGCACGTTTCCTTTGCTTACACTCAGTCCAAAGTTCACTGCAGGGTACATACACTGCACATAAGAACTAACTAGATACACAGTGAATAAATAATCAACAGTACATACGATGCAGATCATGTACATAACATGGCATCGCGTACGAACTAAATGAAGTAGCTACACAGACAAAATCATCAACAATACATACACAACACATTTTGTACATAACATGAATCAAGGTACTAATGTTCAAGTCAGTCAAAATGTTCCCCACTCAATACTTGACTTGTCTTCAAGCAACATATTATGTAAGTAAGTTCTCAACATGGAACAATCAATAGAACCTCCTCTGATGCATTCGCTATTCTGTTGTCTTGGCTATCTCACCAAGCACCTGATCGTAATATTAACTTGCGCACGGGGTAAGTGCTTCACTGAGCACCTCTAGTTTCTTTTCTGCTCTCTGGCACTGCTGGCTTCATTTCACATGGCTGTCAAAGTACTGCAGGTTTGTGGTGACAGAATAACTCAATAAATTGATGGTCAGTCGGCAATCCATATACCATATTCAGATCTCATGGTAAAAAGTGTTCATCCACTAACTGTTACACTGAAAAGGGAAGCGATTTGGGTCCACAAAATCTCAGGTCACATGGGAATGTAATCTCCTGTTTACTGACAATATTATGTACAGCTGTTCCACTCTCAAGGTCTTCCCACCTCTCTTTGACTTCCTGTAATGCACTCAACAAATCGTGTAACTCACAACATCACCCAAGTCAATCCCACCCTCTGCTTCAATCTTTTCTCTAATGGCAAGAGCAGTTGATGCTTCTCCCTCCTTATCTGCTGTAAAGGAGACCAGTTCACTAAACAGAGATTCCCACTATGCCACAATGTCCTGTTTCCAGCTCCAGTTCCACTTGGCATGGATCCGGCTGGAGATACAGGTTTTCCACGTGCACGTGCGTATCTGGAGTAGTGAAATTGGTCGATCGTGCGATCGCACTGATGAGCAAAATCGGTCCATAAAAGTCGTCGATGAGCAAAATCGATCAATGAAAAAGAAGACTCGATGGCCAAAATCGATCGCTGAAAATTCGATGGCCAAAATCTATCGATAAATTTAAGCGGTATCGATGCATACACGCCATTCATTAATTAAATTGTGGAAGTGATTTTTTTCCCCTGCTTTTTGCGCCATATGTACGTAGCTATTTTCCCGTGCCTGACCCACCCAGGTAATCTTTGTACCACAATATTTCTTGATAGCCTTCAGGCCCGCGCCATTTTCGATTGCGCAAAGAACAAGCAACGAAAAGCTGGGTGAGGGCCTGAGAACGAGGCTATCTTCTCGAATCAACCATATTTCTAAATGCCACAATATTATACTGCACACATAATTGCCGAGCGGGAAGCGAGGCAACTAATCGTGCAGTGTGGAGGTCGAATCTGAGCTAGTGCGACTATATTTGTCCGTAACGCAGTGGAATTGGCCCCGCAAGTAAATTACGCATTGGACCCCGGCGCGGCCCCCGCGCGCGCGCGTATACAACCCGCACGCGTTGTCCTGTACAAAATGGATGAGTACGAGTCAGTTTCTGACAGGAGACGACGATTGACAAGGCAAAGAGTGCAGCGACATCGAGGAAGAACTGATGAGGCGAGGAGGGAGACTGCCAGAGCGGCTGACCGCAAGAGACTTGGCAGGCAGAATGAAGTTAATGTTCGCCGTTCACAGAGACTCGCTATCACTCGTGGTTATGTTCTGAAACTGCCAAATTGTATCAAAGCTTCCCGCGAGGCATCTCTGCGTGGTCAACCACGTATGCACTAGTATTATAGTTGAAGAAGACCACATAATAGTTAGACACCGAGACCAAGGGATCTACGCGATTTAGAAACCCGAAGGCCCTGGGCTGTAGCGCCCGAGCGCCAGCGAGGGCGCTACTAAGGGCCTGAGGGTTTCTAAATCGCGTAGATCCCATTGGTCGAGGTGTCTAACTATTTTAGACTATAGCAACGGTAGCTACATAGCAACAGTGTAGTTCACTTGGGATAGGCAGTCAGTAATGGCCGAGCATCCCAGTCTTCTCGAGCTCCTAGGACAAGACGTCTTCGATGCGTTCTTCAACTTCGAGCAGCCGTCCCAGACTAGAGCTGAGAACGAGGTTGGGGGCGGAGCGCTAGCGAACGAGAATGAGCTACCAGAGTTGGGCGGGTTGAGATCGATAGACTTCTCGAGCAGGCTTTGGAGACCTTCGAGAGCGAGAGCAAGCTACCAGTTGCAGAGCAGCAAGCACGACGTTTCGCAAAACCGAAGACCGAAGAAGAAGTAGCCAAGGCGCGGAAGGCCAGTATCCCTAAGAAAACTCTGGCTGACACCAAATATTGCGTTCGCCTCTGGAACGAGTGGAAGGGACAGAGAAACAGCACGAACACGGCTGAGGTTGTCCCTGAAGGTTTGGTAGATATGGCTGTAGTAAGCCTTCAGCACTGGCTGAGCCACTTCGTCCTCGAAGTCTGCAAAAAGGATGGCAGTGAGTATCCAGCTAATACGCTGCACCATCTCTGTTGTGGGATCATGCGACATCTCAGGCTCAACGGTCGACCAGAGCTAGACTTCTTCAAGGACCCTACCTTCAGCGACTTCAGAGCCACCCTAGACTCAGAGATGAAACGGATCCAGTCTGCTGGTATAGGATCGAAACATCGACAAGCAGAGCCACTCACCGAGAAGGAGGAGGAGCTACTGTGGAGCACAGGACAGCTTGGACACCACACCCCGCAAGCCCTTGTGGACACTGTCTTCTTCATGTGTGGCATCTATTTTGCACTGCGGAGTGGGCATGAACACAGAGCGCTTCGCTTCCACCCTTCTCAGATTGAGCTTGTGGAGCGTCCTGATCAGAGGGCATTCCTTCGTTACACCGAAGACCTGTCCAAGAACAATCCAGGAGGACTAAAGGGGAGAACAAGGAAGCCTAAGGTCGTAACTCATCACGAGAGCTCAGACAACCCCAGCCGATGCTTTGTGAGATTATACAAACTCTACATTAGCAAATGCCCTCAACTTCGTCCAAAGGAGGCATTCTACCTCAAGCCACGCAGGGCTCCGACTAACGACACTTGCTGGTACAGCTCACAACCGATGGGGCACTGCACTCTGGCAGGAACAGTGGCAAGACTGTGTTAAGCAGTAGGGATCACAGGCTACAGAATGAATCACTCCCTGAGAGCGACAACAGCCACACGTCTGTATCAAGCTGGCGTTGACGAGCAACTCATAATGGAGAGAACAGGGCATCACAGTGTTGACGGAGTTCGAAGCTACAAGCGAACCAGTGCAGAACAGCTTCAGAACATGTCAGATATCCTTGCACTAAGTAAGAAGCCAAGATGTGACGTCGACTACTCTCAACTGTGCTCTTCACGATCCGTTACAGCCGCCGCCCCAGTTAAGGAGTCAACTCATACCCAGAACACTCACCAGCAACTTGCATTTCATCCAGACAACCTCCAGCACGTTTACTTTCAACAGTTGTTCTGACATCAACATTAACGTTCACATTCAGTAAGCTTTGTATGTGCATTGCTCATGTGTTACTCCCGTATCTATGTATCGTGCATAGCTATATACCACCAAATTAAATTTTAACCCCTATCTGGGGTGTTTATCACAAGCATGTTAGAAATACATGAGAACATTATTTTTACATGTCTACAATACATGAAAACAAGCATGTTCTACATTTCGAGTATTCTAAGTGCTTGTGGGGTGTATTCTAAGTGCTCCAGGATACACAAACGGAGTATTCTAAGTGCTCCAGGATACACAAATGGAGTATTCTAAGTGCTCCAACAGGGGCGGCGGAACAGGTCCGGCAGACCCGGCAACTGCCGGACCAATGTTTTGACAAACCATGGTATACTTGCCAACATGAGACGGCACTGAGCGTCCTCCTCTGTGGATACATAGCTACGTACTGGGGACCAGGCTCGAGGGAAAGTCTGTTTACGAGTCCAGTTGCATTGCAGCAAAACTTGAAGTGTCTGGAGGACACATTATCCGGGCGCTTGTTGAGTACGATGGTTAACTTCGCGAACAACAAACTGGTTATACGTGCTAACTAATACCACATGCGATTTAGAAAGGGGTGGAGCCAGGAAGTGAAAAAGCAGCAGCGAAAAACTCGTGCTCGTAGCCAGTAGGCGTGGGCTACCAGCGCAGCGTACATTTCCTTTCCACGTCGAGAGTGAGGCAGTCACGGATTGCACAGAAATCAGAGAGCAGTGGCAGTGCAGTGCAAAGCACGAAGGTGCTACGAGAGCCCATCCAGGCAACTGAAAAATGACCCCGAAAAAAAACTTTTCGCGCTTCGCGCGGAAGACTGATCGGCGCTACGCGCCTCTACACACTGCCTTCGGCAGTGAACATTTTGCCCTACCAATCCCAAATTGCTTCCGCCGGCTCTGTCCAAGGCAGACTCAGCAGTCTCTATGTAAAATAGAGACTGGAATTTAGCCAATCAAAATGCAGGATTACTACTAACTATAGTCTAAACAGTATAGAATGAGTGTAATTAATCTAGACCTTGGGGGGTTGAAGAGCGGGGAGTGTTATTTATTAGTGAGAGACTACAGTCTTTGTGGATCACTGCAGTATTTAACCCAAAGTTAGTGATCAAGCCTGTAAGCAATACCCTCCTTTCCCTCCTTACTCTACCCACGTTGCACATCTGCAGGGATTGTGCTCTGGCCGTCCTCAGAACACCACAGTGGGCCAAGGCTCTGAGGTATAGCTTCAACCTCGGGAAGGAGAGAGATACTACACCCTTCAGGGAAATGGTCAAGAAAATGCCAGGTGTGTAGCTATGTTGTACGTCTTTAAAATTGAGGTTTTGAAGGCCTAGACGAAGCTCTGGAATATCTGTAAGCAATGCTGCACTGTTTTTCAGAAACTTAGGTACAAGCCTATACTGGCCACGTCTCTATTATGGTCATACTGCTGGTCCATTTGCGCTAATCCGGAACAAAAATGACCTGCTCAAAGCAGCCACCTGTCTATGGTGGCCAGAGAATACTGGTCCCTAGGTGACCACTATGTAGGCTTGAGGAAATTATGCCCGGAATAAAAAAAGAATAATAGGTAGCATAAAGAATGAAGAATATTCACAGAATAATGGGTCAGTTTACTGGGGAAAAATACAGATTACCATGTGGCGGAAATGGCTGCTAGTGACTGTTCGTCGGAGAAAGGAGAGTAGCCAATCTACTATATAGCTCTCTACTTGATAGGCTCAAGTGCCCAGAGCCCTTTGAGTTTGCTAGGAAGCGTAAAGTAAACGACGTGGATATTGGTCCGGCAGGAAGTACAATCATACTTTAGGTATAGGTACCGGAAACACGCGTGCATCTAGAACCGGCCCTGGCCCTAATAACCCATTGCCCTACTTCCTGCCGGACCAATATCCACTTCGTAAAGTGACAGCTAACCCTGAGCGAAGAGAAGCCAGCGATGCTCTTTACTTACAACCTAAAATCTATCTCGCCGATGCAACGTGTGAAGGAGTTCCCTGACGAAGGCCTCACGGTTTCTGGGAGGGTTTTTCATTGAGAATAATAGGTGGCTGTCTTGGGAATAATTTTTTTTCTAGGAAGAATAATAGGTAAATTGGAATAATGGGCTAAATTATGGGAATAATTTCCTCAAGCCTACCACTAGAGAGAGTTTCCACTGTATGTACAAAGCCAGCACTCTTTGGAAGAAACCTTCCACATCTTCAGAAGATACCTTCCGATTCTTGCAAGAAGCTTTCCGGAAGCCTTCCGATTTGTGGCAAGGCTGCGCCACAAATGCATGTTGGAAAAGCGTTCTGAATCTCAGCATCATTTTAATGATGTACATGTATTAGCGATTTTCAGCCTACAGCAAAGACAATAGTTAACACTCGCCTTCTATCACACCACAGAAACTGGAACTAGGTACTGTATATCTTCTAAAAATTTGGCACATTTTTTCATGTACCAAAATGCAGAAGTGCCTTGTGATTAGAAGTGCTACCCGTGGTCGGCATTTTTTTCCACTCGTGATTCAAGTCACAAGATTGAGCAGCTATACCGGTAGGGCAAGCTACGTACATACACTAGTCTTTCCTCTTGGTACAGACTGTGACACTCCATACTTTCTGCTAGCACCTGCGTCGGAATTGTCAGCGTGTGGAGCGAACGATCTCAAACTGTGCAGTAGGCTGTATGATCAGTACTCACCCCGCGTCGTACTCTTTTCATCTGTGATGACTCTCAGGGTCAGGGCAAGACTCGGTTTGCGAGTGTAGTTCAGCGTAGGGCTTTCAATAATCGGATGAACTGGCATGTCGAACGTGATCGGCTGACTTCCAGGGGCTCGTGTGCATTGGCGACAGCTTTGAGCTTTCACCGCTTGGGGCTTTAAACAGCACCGAACTCACTGATCTCTCCCGTTGACTGTATAAGCTATCTCTTTTGGACAGGATGGCAAGCTGCTGAAAATGTGGTACAGCGAAATACTTGGGAATTCTCTTGTCGAAACTAGAGACAATTTTTCCATTGCGTGAAGGGGTGCCGAATAATTAGGGATGCAGAATTTCTACAAGATATACGGTAGTCTCATTCCCAGACCTTGCTTTCATCCAGTGCATATATAGGAGTTGGTTTGGGTCTGGGCCCAAGACTAGAACATACCCAGCCCAATTTGTTCATTACATCCGGCTTCACTAGAATGGCTTCATTCCGTATCCATGTGATATTATCTCCTCCCTGTCTGGATGTTTGGTACCTACAGCTGCAGCTGAAGAAGTGCTCAATCGTTGCACCATGAAGCACCCTAAGGAGGACGAATCTCTTTGGTGTTTCAGCGTTGCCTTCAACTATGAGTTCATAGAAGACATTCAGGACAAGTATGTTGTCCTGTACTTCTTCCTGATCCATACAACATCAGGACAAACATGTTATTTCTGCCTGATCCATGTAACATTCAGGACAAGTTTGTTGTTCTGTACTTCTTCCTGATCCATGTAGCATTCAGGACAAGTATGTTTCCATACGATACGCGCTCTTTAGAAGAAGCCTTCAGCATGATTGTTCGAAAGAAAATTCTCAGAAGAAACCGCCAGCTTTCAGAAGAAGCCATTTTATTTGCGAGGCGAAGCTGCACTGCAAGTGCATGTTGGAAAAGTGTTCGGATCTTGGCATCAAATTTAAATATGCGTACCTTACTCCTGCCTGATCATGGCCTGCTTCAATGTCTTCTGTTGCTTCATACTTAGGTTGTCTGATGGCGTACCTGAGATTGAGATTGAGACAGGAAAGAAGATGAAGGATGACGAAGTGGGGGGACCTAGCTTCTATGACCTTAGGCGCCAAGAGGACATTGGATTCACTACTAAGAGGGGACCGGTTGACTTCAAGAAAGTCGACCACCCTCTAGCAATTATGGTGAAATCTCTTCCCTCAAAACATGAATTGTAGAAAGTTCAGAGTACTGAGTCAGGGACACAATTGCACGCTGCCAAAGGCAGTGTGTTGGAGGTGTGTAGTGCAGATCAGTCCGTGCGAAGCGTGGAAATATTTTTTCACCTTCATTATTCAGTTATCAGGATGGGCTCTCGTGGCACCTTCGTGCTTTGCACTGCAAGTTTCAAGGATCGATGCTGTAGAGAGACGTCAAGCTAGCTACTATATGGGCGCGTCATTCTGGCATGGGGTGTCTGTTGCATGGCCGAATGCCAGACATCACTGAATTGCATGTGAAGCAGATCAGTAGAGGACTAGTCAGTCAGACTGTGCTTCGTCACTGTCCTGTGGCTGTAGATATCCCTAGGGAAGGCTCTCTGTGTGACTAGCCTAGAGTAGTAATTACAGTGTATTCCGGCAGTGAAAATAATATATTACTGAAGCTCCCTAGCCCCCCCCCCCCCCCCCGTCTACACCCTTAGCACGGAAGTTGTGACATTTCATATAATTATGTCATAATTTATTATACCATTGTTCTGATCTGTTGTAGGTGCAAGAGGGACGACTCAAGTTGCTCAAGCATCCCCTAGTGGGAAGTTTGCTGCACTACAAGTGGAAGACCTTTGGGCAGTATGGCTACTTCCTCAACATGCTCCTGTACGTCATATACCTCATCTTCCTGACCACCTTTGCTCTGGTCACACTCAACCCACAGTCACAATCTTGTAAGTATTGATCAAGAGGTTGTAATCACTGACTATTGTGTCATCATGCGTGGGTGGATCAAAGAAGCCGCACCAACTTTAACCGCACAAGATTTCCTCCATGCTTTAACTCGCCCACACACTGTGCTTTAACTAGGTGTCCATGCTTTAACCTGCGCACGCACTGTGCTTTAACTAGGTGTGAAAGCCATCACGTTTTTCTGTTATCAGATTTCAGATATCAACCTAAACATGTTGGTATACACCTCATAATACACTAAACGTGCTGCATAGTTCTGGAGCCTCTAGGTCAAGTCACTCTTGAAATAGCACAGCTTTATTCCACAGCTTCTCTTCATCCTCTCCTGTAAGTGGTTCAGAGCGTTGGGACTCAGCTCTCATTCCATCTGCACGAAGTTTGCGAAAATACTTATCGCACGTTGTCACAAGAAGCTTGAAATCTGGATGATCTTTATCAAACAAGTTGAACGGATGCTGCTTTTGCTCTCTCATGTCCACTGCAACCCACACAACCACATATTTTTAGGGGGTATTTGTCGCCGTTCGCCTTTCTTGCGGAGACAGCATACATCTGAAGCCACCACGACAGTTCCTTGCTATCATCACTCAACAAAATGTCTGCAGGACATAGCTACTTTCTCGGGGTGTCGGAAATTGTAGGACTCACCAAAATGTTTTACTGCCCACCTAGTGTTAACCTCCGGGCAAAACGGTTCTTGGTAAGCCTCGGTCATCGCTCCAGAAGTAGTCTAGCTAGCCTGAGTGCCCTAGGCCCATTATGGCGAGACGGATCTTTCAAATTACAGCCTACAATCAAGTAGTTCAAACTCAATTTGTTTGACGTCACACAGTAGTTAGTTGCATAGTAACGGGTGACGTCACTAAGTTGCTAAGTAACTGTGACACAAATTACTCCCACTTGGGATGTATCCGGTTTAAATCGCTCCGCCCCTTGGGCGCTTCGCGCCCTTGGGTCGTCGTGATTTAAACCAAATACATCCCTCGTGGACGTGATATAACTAATACTTATTACCCAACTGACTATTATTGCCCAAATCCTCCTATCAGATATTGTTCCCAATGCTAGTGAGAATGTTTCCGATCTAAAGACCTAGCTAAAAGTGCTAACACTTTTAGCTGTGCACATTTGTTTGATATATTGTCTACAGTATAATATTTTTCTTTTTTGAATAAACTGCTTGGGAAACGTAGTAATGGACAAATTTTCTGAAAGTTTCTTTGTCAAACACCATTACTTAGCTGCATAAAACAACAACGTTCTTATTTCGAGAAGACTCGCTACTGTAGTATGAAAGTTGTTTTACAGCAACTGCTAACATTTCTCTTCCTCAAATTAAGGTGTGGATGTCTTCAATGGTTCTTTTGGGGTTTGCAATGACAGTGGCAGTGGTGCATCAGATATGGCAAATCAATGTGGAGTGTGTGGTGAGTCTGTGGCAATTATTCATGGGGCATAATGCTGTATCTTTAATATGTTAATGTGATTTCCAGAAGGAAATTTTTGATAAGAACATTATCAAGTCTGACTCAAATTGAATAGTGCATGCACTAATATGGAACACCACAGTTGCCATGGAGCTCTCATGTAGCTACCATAATCATATGTATACGTACATGGATATACCTGCCTTTCCAGTGATTTCTACTCTCCCTTGGATTTCTACATGGAAATAATTTTGTGGTTTAGCCAGTAAAAATGATACGCAAATGA
Source organism: Axinella damicornis (assembly GCA_963931865.1). Lineage (NCBI taxonomy): Eukaryota > Metazoa > Porifera > Demospongiae > Axinellida > Axinellidae > Axinella > Axinella damicornis. The sequence continues at coordinate 5,927,348 of OZ007512.1, forward strand.
CATGCCGGGGAAGTTTGCTGGTATAAGCCTTAACTAGTGACACGTGACTCATGGAGACCATGCATGTTGTGTGTGCATGGCTACCACATCTATTACCATATTTGGGATGCAGCCATCAGGAAGAGCTACAGTGTAAATGAGAACACGGGAACATCAAGGACAGATCTGCTGTAGCTGCAGCCGAATGTAGGAGGCCTCCATTCCTTGCTAGTACCCATTTGTCACACCTGAATGTGAACTTTGTGAATGAACTCTTGAGTTCGATATTCAGAAGTTAACCGTCTTCCTTCACACGTGACTAGCACAACAATTCCTCTACCATGAAATGATCTACAGCTGCTCTTGCTAAATGTGAGTGACTGTACTTCCTGTCATAATCTTGCTTCTTGCGCAGGTCTGGGTGAGCATGAGCGGCGGTTTATACTTTCCGCTGCTGTCATCATAATTGTCATTTCCATCGTCAAACTTGCACTTGAGGTTGTGCAGTTCATCCAACTAAGGCTGGACTATGTGCTGGACTGGGTCAACTGGATGGAGGTCCTCATCTTCGTCTGTTCCATCATCTTTGTCTGGGTCTTCCACACCGGTTGCCACTGTCCGTTCAACTGGCAGTGGCAGTTTGGAGCTGTGGCCATCTTCCTCGGATGGATCGACTTGATAGTCTTCATTCAGAAGTTTCCCCTCACTGGGATCTATGTGCTGATGTTTGTCAACATATTCTACACGTTCCTGCGAACAGTCATGTTGTCCTTGCTCCTGGTTATTGCCTTCAGTCTGACATTCTACATGGCCTTCTTTGAGCCTGGGATTACAGTAAGTACTCAGCAGTACCGAGGACTGTTTCCATTCCACTTCTTCTTTGCTCTCCTCTTTTCCACATGCATGACCTCCCACACACTGTCCTTCCGCCTTCTGGTACATAGTTATTTTGCTGCTCGTTCCCTGCACACACACACACACACACACACATACACGCACGCACGCACACACACACGCATGCACGCACGCACACACACACACACACACACACACACACACACACACACACGCACACACACACACACACACACACAATAGTGTGTACATTTTGAAGTCCACTGTTGTATCAGAATGAAATTAACTTATTCCTCTCCAGCGCTCCCCGTTCTCCACTCCTGGCCGTGCTATCATCAAGACTATGACCATGACTACTGGGGAGTTCGACTTTGACTCAATCTTCCGCCAGGCCCCCAACGGAGAGAGCGACACAGAGCAGGAGATCCCCTTCCTTTCCGTCTCCTTCACCCTCTGGATTATCTTTGTGATCATCATGCCCATCCTCCTCATCAACATGCTGGTACGTCATGTGATGCAGTTTACATAAGAAAGTTAATCGTACATAATTTTTGTCTAGGCGCCAAAGCCCCAAGACACAGTGCTAGGTATGTATACGTCTGTCCACATAGCTGGAGCGCATGCGTGACGGATTTACTAACTAGTAATGTGCATGTGGCCGCACCTACTGTACTACACAACTGAAGACACAAACAAGATCATGTGAGATTTCCACAAGAGAGGCTAAAAACAGCAAGAAGTCGGATTACAAGGTATACGCAAGAATCATCGTCTGAGCTGAGGAGCGCCAAGAACGCAGACTATACAAGCTGACTGAGAAAGGCAATGGCAAAGAAGGCCTGAACAAGAGAGTCCGGAACAGAGAGAGCAATGACTACAAGCTGACCGAGAGAAGAGATGACTATGAAAGCAATGAGAAACCACTGACCAACGTAGGCAACGTGTTGCTAGATGCTCATAGACTACATCAGTGTTCCTCCATTGACAACTTTAAGTCTTCTCTTCAAGCCACTTTGTCTGTGTACTCGCGTATACTTTTTCAGACAAAGCCAAACGTATAACCATGCAGTGCGCCTTTCATTGAAGTTTGTCCATCATAATATTTATGTATCTATTGGTGCAACAACTTGTGACATAATTGCCTGTTGACACACTGTAAAATCTTTCATCAGTACGGCAGCATGCGCCATGATTTGATCTAATCTCAGAGCTATAGCTAGCTACCGAGAAAATCTTGTTAGTTTAACCAAAACCATCTATAGACTAGTGTCCAACACTTGTATCAGTCTTGCAAGCAAACCGCCGAGAAAAGGCGTCTGTTATGTAACAGTTTGTACGGAAATGTCAATGCATATATACCAATGTGGTAACACGGGCACCGTGCATATAACACAGGCACTCCTGTCCTGTAGTACATTGTGATTGTTGTGGCATTGAATAACTGGTCTGGAATGTATTATAATAATTATACGTATGTAAGGTGTACTGATAAATATTTTATGTCAAAATGAAGAGCACGTGGAATCTGATGATACCTAGAAGGACACCATTTAGTGGTTGCAGGCATGGATATTTGATTACTAACCCCACGCATGTCAAATCATTTGTTAGGATAAGTATATCTCATCGATGGTGTTACACATCCTTCATAGGTTGGTCTGGCTGTTGATGATATCAAGGGAATACAAGAAGAGGCTGCCTTGAAGAAACTTGCACTGCAAGTACGTTTATGCACTGTTGATGATAATGGCGTTTTACTATACGGGTTAGATGACTATTGTGGTAATAGAATCATACTATCACTTGATGGTTGATGTGAAATTACAGGAAATGTAAATTGTGCTCACTGACAGTGTAGTGTAGTCTCATTGTCCACAGTGCAGTGGAAGAACTACCACTTGTCTATTTGCTGTACTGCCACTTTTGATTACTTGGCACTCATCCAACAGACTGCTTGTAATTGCTGAGTGACACCACAGGAAAAACTACCTGTAAATACGGGACTGGACGGGTGTCCGTAATCGCACCGTCCACTTGCCGTTCGAGTCTGTGGTGGGAACCATTTCACTTTTGAATATTCCCGTATAAACTACACCTACTGGCACTCTTCTATGCAGCAGAATTGCCGGAAAAGCCAAATAGCTACGAACCTTAGAGTGTTCCCACCATCGACTCGAATGGCAAGCGGACTGTGCGATCATGGAGAAACTTTGACGATGGTGGTGCCCGTCCAGTCTTACAGGTGATTTTTCCTGTGCATATACGTGAGTAAGTTAAGCGCTCATGATTACTGATTACCTATAACATAATCAGTAATGAGGCTGCATATGTATGGTACGGATCTTTAAATGACATCGAAATTCGGAACGTTTTTCCAACATGCGTCTGTGGTGCAGCTTCACCGCAAATCAGAAGGCTTCTTCCAGGAATCGGGATGCGCCTTATGAAGAGTTTCTTGCAGAGGCAATTGGCTTTGTATACAAAGTACACAAGTTTCCAAATAATGGTGCAGCTTCAACTTTGTTTAGATCTTCCAGAGCTACGTTAGGTCTTCCAGAGCTATGTTAGGTCTTCCGGAGCTATACGTTAGGTCTTCCAGAGCTACGTTAGGTATTCCAGAGCTACGTTAGGTCTTCCAGAGCTACGTTAGGTCTTGCAGAGCTACGTTAGGTCTTCCAGAGCTACGATAGGTCTTGCAGAGCTATGTTAGGTCTTCCAGAGCTACGTTAGGTCTTGCAGAGCTATGTTAGGTCTTCCAGAGCTACGTTAGGTCTTGCAGAGCTACGTTAGGTATTCCAGAGCTACGTTAGGTCTTGCAGAGCTACGTTAGGTCTTCCAGAGCTACGTTAGGTATTCCAGAGCTACGTTAGGTCTTCCAGAGCTACGTTAGGTCTTCCAGAGCTACGTTAGGTCTTGCAGAGCTATGTTAGGTCTTCCAGAGCTACGTTAGGTCTTCCAGAGCTACGTTAGGTATTCCAGAGCTACGTTAGGTCTTGCAGAGCTACGTTAGGTCTTCCAGAGCTACGTTTGGTCTTGCAGAGCTACGTTAGGTCTTCCAGAGCTACGTTAGGTCTTCCAGAGCTACGTTAGGTCTTCCAGAGCTATGTTAGGTCTTCCAGAGCTACGTTAGGTCTTCCAGAGCTACGTTAGGTCTTCCAGAGCTTTGTTTGTAGCGTTCATCACAAGTGGTGCAGTGATGAAAATGGTTCCACAAACGGGCTTCATTTTTGAAGACACCTACTGTAGGTGTGCAGCTAATTGCTGAGACCCATCCCACTTAGTACTGACCATAGTATAACTGTATTGTATGATACTTGTTTAACAGGTTGACCTGGTTCTTACTGTTGAAGAATTGCTGCCAAAGAAGATTCGACGCTGTTTCACTGTCGGTTGTCGGTTTGCTTATCCCAATCGCAAATTCACATCTTGGGAGGCATTGCAGTATGCCATCTGGGGTGGCGAGCGTTACGACACTTGTGACAACATCAATGCATTTCTCAACCCCCCAATGGTAAGCCTGTGATATATAACAAGTCATCCTGTACTTATTCTAATACATGTACAACCTTACATCCAATATGAGGGAAAATTCTATTCCTGGAATCCAAGCCTAGTAGCACATGTACGCTAATCAAATTAGGTACTACCGATCAAAACAACATCAGTACCCAGAACGATAGCTTACAAAGTATGTCAAGTAGCAGTTGAGGCCAATTTCCTGGAATAGCAAAGTGCCTGCCTGGAGTGGCAGTTGATGTCCATTTCCTGAAATAGTCATGTAATATCTATTGGCAAGCTGCTTTTTTGTCTCGGCACCAAAGTGCTGAGACACAGTGCTGGATGCGTAGGTACGTGGTTCTACGCAAGAGTGCCATGATAGCCTCATTCCCAGGCTCCTCCCCAGCTTTTGTTGCATACTGTTTTTGTACAGTATGCGACAAAAAGCTGGGGAGGAGCCTGGAAACGCAATGATAGATTTACTTCACAACATAAAACTACGTAGTCGCGCAAGCAGCACGGTAAGTGACAAGAAGCTAGCCATGTTTACAGGCAAGAATGGTAGACTGGTAGTTTAGTCCACTGCATGGCTAAGGTGCAAACAGCTTAAATATGCTCTAGCACTCAATCACTGACATGCCTTCTGACCAATCAGCACCACCCATTCAGTCACGCCTTGCAATATGGGTCACTGGTAACTCTAGCATCAGATTCCATTCCATTCTTGCCTGTAAACATGACTAGCATTGCAGTCACGATTGCTGCAATTACCATCGCGATGCTTGGAGATAATCACAATTAATCGCTCAGCCCTAGTTACCACATCAAATTTTAATATGGTAACCACATCAAAATATTTCAATGTGGATATCAAGGTGGAGTGCTCTGACATGGACTCCCGCTAGTGTCAGTACCAACCACCCTTGGTTGGTAACTGTGCCAGAGGCTGTTGGGGTGCCTGGGTGCCAGACAAGTGCAAAGGCATCTTGCCTTTATACTCGTTTTCCATTGGCCTATGTACAGCCTGAAAGTGTTAAGCTATTTACGCATGGTAGATTTTACTGCATACATTCACACGCTGATCAGAACAGAACCCAGTACTTGGTATTCTTGCATGGAATGTAGATTTCTTGAATAATATCTTATACTTGTTGTGATGTATTCAGGATCACAGCGAGGAGGTGCAACACAAGACCGACACTCTACTGAGCGAGGTGGATGAAGTCAAAAGGACAGTCACTGAGCTGACTAAGCGAGACCAGGTACTTCACAAAGATTAATGTGGCATATCCATGTATCGGAGACACAAAGGATACTATTCTACGATTACCACATCAAATTTTAAAAAACCACATCAAATTATTTCAGTATGGGTATCAAAGAGCAGTGCTCTGACTTTGACTCCTGCTAGTGTCGGTACCAACCACCCTTGGTTGGTAACTGTACCAGAAGCTGTTGAGGTTCCTGGGTGCCAGACAAGTGCAAAGGCATCATGCCTTTATACTCGTTTTCCATTGGCCTATGTTCAGCCTGAAAGTGTTTTAAGCCATTTACGCATGGTAGTTCTACCGTATTCGTTCACATGCTGATCAGAATGGAACCCAGTACTTGTTATTCTTGCATGGATGCAGATTTCTTGAATAATATCTTATACTTGGTGTGATGTATTCAGGATCACAGCGAGGAGGTGCAACACAAGACCGACACTCTACTGAGTGAGGTGGATGAAGTCAAAAGGACAGTCGCTGAGCTGACAAAGCGAGACCAGGTACTTCACAAAGATTAATGTGGCATATCCAAGCATTGGGGACACAATGGATACATGTATGCAATTCTATGGTTACCACTATTGGGCTGAGGGATTATGGATTTTCCAACTTCACGATTATTGTATCCATATAATCTTTATCGATTATTTTGCCGTTTGAAGGAGAGCTGTTCTAAGTCACAAGGGGATGGTGGACAGAAGCCATGATTGACAGAACCGCCTTGGATAGAAGCCATGGCCACACAGTGCATGTTTATGGATTCATAGCCCTGATGATTGTCCTGCTAAGTATATTCATGAAAACCCATAAGCACTTTTGCTAGTCTGACTAACATCGCAGTCCCGATTGCTGCAATCACGTGCATCATCGCGATGCTTAGAGAATGATTAATCGCTCAGCCCTAGTTACCACATCAAATTTTAATATGGTACCCACATCAAATTATTTCAATATGGGTATCAAAGAGCATGCAGTGCTCAATTGACTCCCGCTAGTGTACGTGCCAACCACCCTTCGTTGGTAACTGTGCCAGAGGCTGTTGGGGTGCCTGGGTGGCCGCAAGTGCACTTGGCATCATGCCTTTATACATTGGCCTACTGTGCCTGAAAGTGTTATGCTATTTTGTGGAAAGAATGGCTTGAGTTACCTACGTATGTACAATGGAAGATCTCATTTTAGTGGATGAAATTCACTTTTCACTCCTACAAAGTGAACTTTGAAATTAATTTTATGCTATTAGCAGACGCATAGTAATTTTTACCGCATTCATTCACACGCTGATCAGAACGGGACCCAGTACTTGTTATTCTTGCATGGAATGTTTTCCTAATACTAAGTCTTGTTGTGATGTATTCAGGATCACAGCGAGGAGGTGCAACACAAGACCGACACTCTACTGAGTGAGGTGGATGAAGTCAAAAGGACAGTCGTTGAGCAGGTACTTCAAAGATTAATGCATTATATCCATGTATTAGAGACAAAGGATACGTGTATGCAATTCTATGGTTTTATACCACATCATATTTTAATATGGTAACCACATCACTCAATATGGGTTCCGGCATGGACTCCTGCCTGCTACATGCCAACCACACTTGTCCCAGAGGCTGTTGGGGTGCCTGGGTGGCAGACAAGTGCAAAGGCATCATGCCTTTTTACTCATTCTCCATTGGCCTATCTACGGCCTGCAAGCGATAAGCAATTTTAAGGAAAGAATGGCTTGGGTTACCTCTGGCATGGGAGGCTTGCTATGAATACTGCTGTCACATGAAAGTGTGCACAAGTACGAAATAATGCCCACCCCACTTTCAGCTCAATTTCCTCTTTGAGATTAATGTTATGCCTATTAGCAGATGCATGGTACTCTTACCGCATTTGTTCACACGCTAAATCTGCAAATTTAAACCTTAAGCGAAGTTAGACTCAAGAGTTTTGCAAGGGATGGGCACTTAATACATTGCTTCTGAACCCTAACTTTCACGTGAAGAGGGGTGGGCGCTTAATATATATACATGGTGGGTGATTGACACGTACTCTACGTTGTACTGCATACATAATTATAGACATTGTGTATTCACCTCCCGTGAAGCTGCCATGCCTCAACTGGCTACATTAGCTGCTTGACCACACTATGAGTCAGCCATTGCATTCAGCTGCTGAAAATCATCTGCCATATTGTGCATTGTTTCTGCAGCAGGAGCTAGTGCTCAGCAAGGTTGATAGACTGGAGGAGACGGTTTCAGAGCTTGCTGAACGTAACAAGGTGCTTGAGGAGCTTGCTGAACGCAACAAGGTGCTGGAGGAGCTGATCCGAGAGATTTCACTGAAGCTGGGGACTGGAGCTGACACGTGACCTTTAAACCCGACTTGCATAAATTGAGAGTTGAGTTGATAGTGCTAGGGTAGAATATTTTGAGCTGACACGTGTAAGGTTTTTGCTAAATTTACACATAGCATGCTGGATTAGATTTCAGGTAACAACTTTCAAGTTGTTTGTAGCTGTTGAAGAACAGTGCTAAATACAAATGCTAGGTCTTGGATTATAAACATTATGATGTAATCATTGTGCAGTAAATTTTAAGTTCATGATTCTCAGTGTACTAGACTGTAGGAGTACTTGGTATTATTATTATTTGTGTAGACTTCTTTGAGATGTATTTGACCCAATGATTAAAATATTCTGCTGTGTTTACTGGCATGCTGGATTACAACATGGTATGGTATATTGTACGTGCTGTAGTTTTGAGTTCAAATTTTTAGTATTCTAGACCTAGGATGTACTTATACCTAGTGAAACATTATTGGATGACGATTACTGAATGTAGTGCTTAATTGTTGATCTGACTTACACCAGTCGAGATTTCCAATGTTTCGACCACTAGCTCTTTGTTGGTCTTCTTCAGGCAATAATTAATGCCTGAAGAAGACCAACAGTGGTCGAAACGTGTTTTCAAAATTGGAAATCTTGATTGGTGTAAGTCCGATCAACCAGCCCTACATTGAGTACATTCATCCGAAAAGACACCAGTACAATGACCTTAATTCTCTGAATATGATTATTACTGTTCTAATGCGGAGAAGGATCTTTATAGCGTAATAATGTTAACTTAATTGCCCCCAAAAATAAGGTAAAAACAAGTCATACAATTTTGGGATTACAATTGGCATGACAGCACAGGTTTCAACACAAGTTGATGCAAAGAAAGATTATCACTCACATGACCAGACCCCATTCCATCCTTGGTGCGGAATAGGACCTGCATGGCCATCCACCCTTGGTGCGGAATAGGACCTGCATGGCCACACGTGTAGGCCTGCATGGGAATGAGGCTGATGCAGGTAGCCTGCAGCTGCATCAGCATGACTGCATGACACCTGCGAATTCTTTTCATGCATCCAGTTGGATATCTATACGTCTTCTCCGTCTGTTAAGTCACACGGCCTTCAATTCCTCCCTCTTTAAGCACCTCGAGCTCCTTAATTTTCTTGATGAGGCCTCCCTATATACTCCTCTCCAATCCAGCCTTTGGATCGTCAGCTAGTTATCTATATCTATACAGACGTGTATTAGTTTTGATTACAATCCATGGCAAGATAAGTAAATGTATAAAAACAAACTCAAATTCTACACGACGATTTTGGTTGCAGAGACTACAATGGATGGACATGTGTTGCAGAGACTACATGGACAAGTGTTGTAGTATGGTGTACGGTTCATCTTGAATACGAACCTCTTCTGGTAGCACAGAAACAGTCTCCATACGGACCTAAAGGATGTAACACCAGTAGTACATGAGGCCTCTAGCCGCTAGCCCCTCTTTACCCAGCACAGAAGGTGGCCAGTACATGAGGACTCAGTCCAGCCACTAGCCCCTCTCCACCCGGCACGAAAGGCGGAGAGTGTCCAGTACATGAGGACTCAGTCCAGCCACTAGCCCCTCTCCACCAGCCACGAAAGGTGGAGAGTGTCCAGTACATGAGGACTCAGTCTAGCCACTAGCCCCTCTCCACCCGGCATGGAAGGTGGAGAGAGTCCAGTACATGAGGACTCAGTCTAGCTGCTAGCCCCTCTCCACCCAGCACGGAAGGTGGAGAGAGTCTAGTAGATGAGGACTCAGTCTAGCCACTAGCCCATCCCCACCCGGCACGGAAGGTGGAGAGAGTCCAGTACATGAGGACCCAGTCTATACGCTAGCCCCTCTCCACCTGGCGCGGAAGGTAGAGAGAGTCCAGTACATTGCACTTGATTACTTTCCACACATCAATCAGATCTCACTGAAGTGATTCGTTTCAAGTTTTATTCATGATTCTCATGGTTGCAAACCAAGTCACACGCATGTAATCAGTCCAGCGGAGAGCATCTCAAATGCTAGACTGGAGCTAAATTTATCCAATCTGGATGCCTTCAAGGATACAGAACTCGTCCTCAACTCTAGCTGGCACTCCATCAGTACACAGGTACATGTGATTTTCCAAAGACTCGTGACCAAGTGAAGGTTGCTAAACCCTCTTCGCCTCCACACCCGCGTGCTTGACTGGCCGGGTGGAGAGGGGCTAGCGGTTGCACAGGGGCTAGCGGTTGCACTGATGAGGGTTTTGATTTGTATGGTATAAAGTGGCATGCCAACACCTGGTGTAGGCCTATGCACAAACTAGCGTCAAATTAAACCCAGGTGTTGTGGGGGAGGGGCGCCGGGTAGAGCACCTGGTATACACTAGCTGTTTGTGTATGTTTTTAATTGGTCCATATACCTGTTGAAGCCCATATGAATCCTAGCCTCATACCCAGGCCCACATACAGAACACAGAAGTGGGCCTGGTGACACTTGGCGAAATTTCCATATGCATGTGCTGAGGTCAGCAGTCAGCAGATTTCCAAAGAATCATGATCAAGTGTAGGTTGCTAAACTCTACACCCGCATGTTTGACCGGCCAGGAGGAGAGGGGACCATTTCTGATTCTTGTATGGGGAAATCCTGGGAGGCCAATCATGGCACTCACATTCACTCCTTCAGCAATTCTTCTGTAAGTACACATGTATACCCTGCCTTCAAACATTCTGATGATGTACACTTATTAACAAAAAATGCTCTTAGAGAGTGAAAGCTGGGGCTGTGTCCGGAAACCCCCTACCGTCCGGAAATTCCCTACTGTCCAGAACCCCCTACTGTCCGGAACCCCCTACTGTCTGGAACCCCCTACTGTCCGGAAACCCCCTACTGTCTGGAACCCTCTACTGTCCGGAACCCCTAACTGTCTGGAACCCCCCTCCCTAACCTCACTCTGTAAAATGTGTGGAAGCAGGTCTATCAATGTGGACAACTGGAACAGTGAAAATTCAAATTTCCGTTTCGCTTGACAGTGAACACACAGTTCCTCAATAGTGACACCTGCTCACCTGCTAAGATGAGACGTACTGTACCCACGCTCCAAAGGTCAGACTAGAGTGTACCCAGCAGCAATTACAGGGGCAATGTCCGACTTCAAACTGAATGGCAGTCCTGAAAGGAAGCATACAATGGCAGACAGCAAGTAAGCTTACATAGCTGTTACAGCTTATGGTTCAGGATAGTCTATCGAGCTTGACCAATTCTTCTCTCACTCGGGAAGTTGTGGGAGGGGTGTAGGGAACGTACGCCCTGCCCAAACTTCCTGAAGAATTGGTCTAGCTCGATAGACTACATGTAGGTTCAGGATGGAGAGCAGTCTAGCCACTAGTCCCCCTCCGCCAAGCCAGTTAGCCTTGACCGGCCGGACGGAGAGGGGCTAGCAGCTAGACTAGATGGTTGGAGTGACTAGTTGCGGTCAACTCCTCTGAGGAAAAGATTTCCCCATCACACTACTATAATGTGGGAAGCTACCAAAACTTCACACTCAGCAGATCACCCACGCAAGTGGAACGTTTATTTCTAAATATGGTAAAACATCTTGAAAGTTGGAATTTCACACGAAATTTTTCACACATACAGTACAAAAGTTAGATTCTCGTTCTCTCCATGGCTCCTGGTAGAAGCTAGCCTCGTTTCCAGGCCCCACCCAGCTTTCCGTTGCTTGCAGTACGGTTAAGCAGAGTGTGGGTCTGGGAACGAGGCTAGGTAGCAGCAACATGTAGAACAGCTGCAGCACGGCACACAGCCTCTCGAGTGGATATCTGGTCTATGAGTTACATAGATGCCTTTAAGAAGGCCTTCACCTCTGATTATGAGACATACATATACCATGCTTTGGTTCATTGAAACAGCAGTGTTTCATATGGCTGCTGTAAATGTTGTACTAGAACCTTAATTGGATTATTAGGAACCACATCTGTTTTCATAGCTCTTGCAAACCACAGTACATGTAGCTTGTTTAAGATGGGCAGCTGCCTGACCTACCACAACTACTTTTCGGATGAAGTTCTCTCCCTCAATCAGCCTCTCAGGGACTGTCTTCGTGAGGAAGGACAGACAAAGACCTGGGCCTATGATGATATCCCAACGTCTACCCAGCACCCTGTGTATATGGATGTGTGTATTGTGTGTGTATAATGTGTGCATGCGTAAATGCATCATCATAATGGTACACTCCTACATAACTCCATGTGATTATTAAGTGCATGCACAAACAGTGGCTCTCTCTCCTCCCGTCTACGAGATTGGGAACCTAGTCATAACAGGCTCTCTCCCCTCCCCTCTACCAGCCTGGGAACCAGGTCATAACAGGCTCTCTCTCCTCCCCTCTACCAGCCTGGGGACCTAGTCATAACAGGCTCTCTCCCCTCCCCTCTACCAGCCTGGGAACCAGGTCATAACAGGCTCTCTCTCCTCCCCTCTACGAGCCTGGGGACCTAGTCATAACAGGCTCTCTCCCCTCCCCTCTACCAGCCTGCGAACCAGGTCATAACAGGCTCTCTCTCCTCCCCTCTACGAGCCTGGGAACCAGGTCATAACAGGCTCTCCCTCCTCCCCTCTACGAGCCTGGGAACCAGGTCATAACAGGCTCTCTCTCCTCCCCTCTACGAGCCTCGGAACCAGGTCATAACAGGCTCTCTCTCCTCCCCTCTACGAGCCTGGGAACCAGGTCATAACAGGCTCTCTCTCCTCCCCTCTACCAGCCTGGGAAGCAGGTCATAACAGGCTCTCTATCCTCCCCTCTACGAGCCTGGGAACCAGGTCATAACAGGCTCTCTCTCCTCCCCTCTACGAGCATGGGAACCAGGTCAGGTCATAACAGGCTCTCTCTCCTCCCCTCTACGAGCCTGGGAACCAGGTAATAACAGGCTCTCTCTCCTCCCCTCTACCAGCCTGGGAAGCAGGTCATAACAGGCTCTCTCTCCTCCCCTCTACCAGCCTGGGAACCAGGTCATAACAGGCTCTCTCTCCTCCCCTCTACCAGCCTGGGAAGCAGGTCATAACAGGCTCTCTCTCCTCCCCTCTACCAGCCTGGGAACCAGGTCATAACAGGCTCTCTCTCCTCCCCTCTACGAGCCTGGGAACCAGGCTCTCTCTCCTCCCCTCTACGAGCCTGGGAACCAGGTCATAACAGGCTCTCTCTCCTCCCCTCTACGAGCCTGGGAACCAGGTCATAACAGGCTCTCTCTCCTCCACTCTACCAGCCTAGGAACCAGGTCATAACAGGCTCTCTCTCCTCCCCTCTACGAGCCTGGGAACCAGGTCATAACAGGCTCTCTCTCCTCCCCTCTACGAGCCTGGGAACCAGGTCATAACAGGCTCTCTCTCCTCCACTCTACCAGCCTGGGAACCAGGTCAAACAGGCTCTCTCTCCTTCCCTCTACGAGCCTGGGAACAAGGTCATAACAGGCTCTCTCTCCTCCCCTCTACGAGCCTGGGAACCAGGTCATAACAGGCTCTCTCTCCTCCACTCTGCCAGCCTGGGAACCAGGTCAAACAGGCTCTCTCTCCTTCCTTCAACGAGCCTGGGAACCAGGTCATAACAGGCTCTCTCTCCTCCCCTCTACGAGCCTGGGAACCAGGTCATAACAGGCTCTCTCTCCTCCACTCTACCAGCCTGGGAACCAGGTCATAACAGGCTCTCTCTCCTCCCCTCTACGAGCCTGGGAACCAGGCTCTCTCTCCTCCCCTCTACGAGCCTGGGAACCAGGTCATAACAGGCTCTCTCTCCTCCCCTCTACGAGCCTGGGAACCAGGTCATAACAGGCTCTCTCCCCTCCCTTCTATCAGCCTGGGAACCAGGTCATAACAGGCTCTCTCTCCTCCCCTCTACGAGCCTGGGAACCAGGTCATAACAGGCCCTCTCCCCTCCCCTCTACGAGCCTGGGAACCAGGTCATAACAGGCTCTCTCCCCTCCCTTCTATCAGCCTGGGAACCAGGTCATAACAGGCTCTCTCTCCTCCACTCTACGAGCCTGGGAACCAGGTCATAACAGGCTCTCCCTCCTCCTAACTACGAGCAAGGGAACCAGGTCATAACAGGCTCTCTCTCCTCCCTTCTACGAGCTAGGGAACCAGGTCATAACAGGCTCTCTCTCCTCCCCTCTACCAGCCTGGGAACCAGGTCATAACAGGCTCTCTCTCCTCCCCTCTACGAGCCTGGGAACCAGGTCATAACAGGCTCTCTCCCCTCCCCTCTACGAGCCTGGGAACCAGGTCATAACAGGCTCTCTCTCCTCCCCTCTACGAGCCTGGGAACCTGGTCATAACAGGCTCTCTCCCCCTCCCCTCTACCAGCCTGGGAACCAGCTAACAGGCTCTCTCTCCTCCCCTCTACGAGCCTAGGAACCTGGTCATAACAGGCTCTCTCTCCTCCCCTCTACGAGCCTGGGAACCTGGTCATAACAGGCTCTCTCTCCTCCCCTCTACGAGCCTGGGAACCTGGTCATAACAGGCTCTCTCTCCTCCCCTCTACGAGCCTGGGAACCTGGTCATAACAGGCTCTCTCCCCCTCCCCTCTACCAGCCTGGGAACCAGCTAACAGGCTCTCTCTCCTCCCCTCTACGAGCCTGGGAACCTGGTCATAACAGGCTCTCTCTCCTCCCCTCTACGAGCCTGGGAACCAGGTCATAACAGGCTCTCTCTCCTCCCCTCTACGAGCCTGGGAACCTGGTCATAACAGGCTCTCTCCCCCTCCCCTCTACCAGCCTGGGAACCAGCTAACAGGCTCTCTCTCCTCCCCTCTACGAGCCTGGGAACCAGGTCATAACAGGATCTCTCTCCTCCCCTCTACAAGCCTGGGAACCTGGTCATAACAGGCTCTCTCCCCCTCCCCTCTACCAGCCTGGGAACCAGCTAACAGGCTCTCTCTCCTCCCCTCTACGAGCCTGGGAACCAGGTCATAACAGGATCTCTCTCCTCCCCTCTACCAGCCTGGGAACCAGGTCATAACAGGCTCTCTCTCCTCCCTTCTACGAGCCTGGGAACCAGGTAATAACAGGCTCTCTCTCCTCCCCTCTACGAGCCTGGGAATTATACAGCCTGCACATTATACAAACAGCACTAGATTTTGCAAAAACTGCAAACTTACTTTCAAGGTCAAAGGCAACAGTTCCCCATCCTGTGCCATGAAGGGGAAGAGCTCCTTCTCGAGGGACATGAACCTCTCCTGGAGGGAAGAGGAGCAGCAACTGGGGATGGTATGATGACAGCAACTCCATGGACACCAACTGCTCATACCCAGAGCACTCGTGAACACCAACTGTCCCTTGACCTCATACCCAGGCCACTTGGGAACACCAACTGTACCCTGACTGTACCTTAGTTCAATGATTTGACAACAATTAATCATTCAGGCCCTACCTACCAGGCATCTCAGACCTTAAATTATGTCTGCTGTTCTGCCCAAGCGGCCAGTGTTTGAGGCTTGGATGTGTCCGAGTGGCCAGTGTTTGAGGCTAGGGTACAGTTGGTGTTCCCGAGTGGCCAGTGTTTGAGGCTAGCTAGGGTACAGTTGGTGTTCCCGAGTGGCCAGTGTTTGAGGCTAGGGTACAGTTGGTGTTCCCGAGCGGCCAGTGTTTGAGGCTAGGGTACAGTTGGTGTTCCCGAGTGGCCAGTGTTTGAGGCTAGGGTACAGTTGGTGTGCCCGAGTGGCCAGTGTTTGAGGCTAGGGTACAGTTGGTGTTCCCGAGTGGCCAGTGTTTGAGGCTAGGGTACAGTTGGTGTTCCCGAGTGGCCAGTGTTTGAGGCTAGGGTACAGTTGGTGTTCCCGAGTGGCCAGTGTTTGAGGCTAGGGTACAGTTGGTGTTCCCGAGTGGCCAGTGTTTGAGGCTAGGGTACAGTTGGTGTTCCCGAGCGGCCAGTGTTTGAGGCTAGGGTACAGTTGGTGTTCCCGAGCGGCCAGTGTTTGAGGCTAGGGTACAGTTGGTGTTCCCGAGTGGCCAGTGTTTGAGGCTAGGGTACAGTTGGTGTGCCCGAGCGGCCAGTGTTTGAGGCTAGGGTACAGTTGGTGTGCCCGAGTGGCCAGTGTTTGAGGCTAGGGTACAGTTGGTGTTCCCGAGTGGCCAGTGTTTGAGGCTAGGGTACAGTTGGTGTTCCCGAGTGGCCAGTGTTTGAGGCTAGGGTACAGTTGGTGTTCCCGAGTGGCCAGTGTTTGAGGCTAGGGTACAGTTGGTGTGTCCGAGTGGCCAGTGTTTGAGGCTAGGGTACAGTTGGTGTTCCCGAGTGGCCAGTGTTTGAGGCTAGGGTACAGTTGGTGTGTCCGAGTGGCTTGAGCTGTTGACAGCGTTCCTTGCACAGCAACTAGTCGACACCATAGCATGTAGAAATTCTAGACAAAGTGTGTTTGAAAAAAAAATCTGCTGTGGATTTCTGCTGTGTAAAGCTAGTGATGACATTCTAAAATTAGCAGTCATTTGGTCAACTACAACCCAATTAGTCCACTAGGGAAATTCCCTAAGTCCTAATATCTAGTTCAGGTATCTCGATGATATGACATGATTGTGACTAGTCTCGGAACCAGACTCCCAACCCAAAGCCATTGGGGTGGGAGTCTGGTTCCGAGACTAGATTGTGACATGCAGACATCATGTTTGTTTACATGATAGCATACAAACGAAGTGATGGACAAGAAGTCCCTGAAGGGTCAAATTCAGAGGTTGGACACGGTCATGTGACATATGCACAGGCAAATTTATGTGGAGGCTTTCTGCACTGAAGTGTGTTCTCGGTAGTCTTTACGAGTACCTCAACAAAATTGACATCACTGGAAAGCTTGGATTCCAAATAATTATGCGGTCAACCCCATTCAACTCTTGGGTCGCTTAGGTTGTATGGATCGACCATATCATGTAGGATGGCAGAGAAGCCAGTGGTACCAGGCACTCCTGTTAGCGTCTTCAAGCACTCCTACCATTCATACTCCCCAACTGTAGTTTCACTTCTCGTTGGCACTTTAAGTTTACTTTCAGTCCCAGACCAAGTTGACATGGGAACGAGGCAGTTGAGGTTAGGAACGTAAACACTCAATTATTTCTGCTCGATCGAGTGCATGCAGTGCATAGTCACATGCACAGAGAATGTGTCCAACCTCCTCTGGGTCAAATTCGAATGGAGTAAGTGCAGTCACACTGCGGCATATGCCACTACTGCTTCAATGTGTACACTTAACGCAGTGTTAACCTCAAAGGTGACAGGATTGGACGGGGGAGGAGCCAAAGTATGATTTCAAAGGATATGAAATTACCTTCCTTTGGGGAAAACACTGCTTCAGTGAGTTTACACAAACACTTTCACATCACAAGCTAGTTACCGTATAGCGGGTTATTTTCGTGGGGTGCCAATTTTCGTTATTTTCGTGACTCATCGATAAGTCACGAAATTTTCCAAACACGAAATTTTCAACCCATAATCGCGCTGTGCAACACGTAGGTAGGCGGCGTCGTTTAAGTACACTGTACGGCTCTTCGTAGCTGTACCTGCGTCACTGCATCCCGTTGACAGTGTCCTTGATTGACAGGATCCTCTATCACCAGCTGTCCCTCGCGTTGTGATCGAGATGACTGGACCCCGGCGACGAAAAACGAGGGCAGTAACTCACAGCGATGAATACGGTTGCCATTCTCGCGTTAGCATGGTAGTTCTTCTCCAACACAGGGCCTCCCACACGTCTTTTACTGACGAAGTAGCGTCGCACTCAAGTAGCGCTGTACAGTGAAACGCAATGTCGTTGAAACTGTACTCGGCCATCCAGCCATGTGTACTAATTTTCATATTACGTCATCCGCGCCGATAGCGCACGAATGCGGGTGCCACGAAAATTAGAACCACGAAAATTAATTCTGACGACCGTATCCAGCAATTCACGAAAATTTCCACCCACGAAAATAACCCGCTATACGGTACTTGGATCAAATGGGAACATGGAGGGATGAAGGGAGGGGGGAGGGAATGAGGGAGGAGGGAGGGAGGAGGGAGAGGGGAGGGGGGGAGGGAGAGAAAGAGGGACAAGGGAGGGAGGGAGGGACGAGAAATAGAAGGGAGGGGAGGGAGGAGGAGGGGGAGGGAGGAGGAGGGAGGGAGGAAAAGGGAGGGAACAAGGAGGAAAGGGAGGGAATAGGGGAAGGGAGGAGGGGGGAGGAGGGAGTAGGGGGAGGGAGGAGGGAGTAGGGGGAGGGAGAAGGAGAGAGAGGGAGTAAGAGGGAGGGAGGAGAGAGAGAGGGGGGAAGAGGGAGGAGGAGGAAGAGGGAGGAAGAGGGAGGAAGAGGGAGGGAGGGGGGAAGAGGGAGGAGGAGGGAGAGGGAGGAAGAGGGGGGGAGGAGGGAGTGGAGGGAGGAGGAGGAAGAGGGAGTAAGAGGGAGGGAGGAGGGAGGGAGGGGGGAAGAGGGAAGAGGAGGGAGAGGGAGGGAGGGAGGGAGGAGGGAGGGAGGGGGGAAGAGGGAGGAGGAGGGAGAGGAAGAGGGAGGGAGGAGGGAGGGAGGGGGACTAAAGACTAAACACACATGTACACCAAAACCCATGGACACACCCACACACACAGCAGAACACACACACACACAACAACAAAACACATACATGTCATTTCCGCAGCCTTGAACATATTTTGTTAACTCCATCGCTGTCTTCTCACCTGGCAAGGGAAAGTGTAAGAACAGTGACACCACTTCAAGTGCACACATGCGATTGTACTGACAACAATTCACATCTACCCGTCCAATATTTGCCAAGTAACGGAATCCATGCACTAATTTTGTATGCAGCACAGCAGCAGTAACTGCTACACACACTGGACTGTAAGATGACTTTCTTAACTTGTGTGATTGAGCTTGCAACTCACACCCGCCACATTCCGTGCTACAGCCAGTACCAGGAAGGTATGGACCACTGGACTGTAACGCTGGAATGGAAAATGGAATTATAGCCTAAAGTGCTTCTAGAAAGCACACTAATTATTCATTTACTAACTCGTCATATGTAGCGACATGGTGGTCCAGGAATCTTGAGGGTCAAAGGTCACATGCATAATCAAACACGGCTACTGCTGATCCAGGTGGGCATTATGCAGGGTTTGACTGTACCGTAGTGTCCCGCTAATACGCCCCCTTCAAAAATACACCCTCCCCCTCTTTTTCGCCCAAGTTCCTGAACAGGGTAGTTTGACTCTTTAAAACGCTCCCCTGGTGAGCGTCTTCTGGAATATCTAACCTACACGCGCGCAACTTTGCAGATCGTCTCTCATGCAGATCGAGTAGTCACCGTTGATGCCGACGGTACAAGTCACCTCGCTGCCACTCTTCAGCAGGAAAATTTAATACCAGGAAATGTTCCGTGGTTCATGACTGACAGTATTGCTGTTCTTGAGGATGGCCATAGCGAAGACATCGTGAATGTTATGGCCCTCGAGTTGAAGTGGCAGCTCTTCTCGCCGATGTAGGGAGACCACGCATGATGACCACGAACAGTACTGGCGATCGTTTGTACTTTTTTAACTGTGAACATGAACCTTGGCAGTGTAGCACAACTTTTTGAGGGGGCGTATAATCGAGACTAATTGCGTACTCAAAAATACGCCCTCTCCCACTTTGAGCTGGATGCAGTGTACAAAATAGCTGGACACTACGGTATGAGGAGAGAGCCTGGGAACGAGGCTAGAGTCTTGAGGGTCAAAGGTCACATGCATAATCAAACATGGCTACTTCTGATCCAGGTGGGCATGACGCAGGGTTTGATTGTATCACTATATCCAATGGACGCTATGTGCACTTGTTGGGAGAGCTTGAATATGCACATGACCTTTGACCTCATGGAACTCAAGGAAAGATGCCTCAACATGTTACGCAGCAACTGTAGTGAAGTGCTGAGTGAATACGTATGTTCCAGTTTCTGTTCCACACACTGAGTGAGGCATTTTGTAGCAGTTTAGGCTGTTCCTGTGAATGTATTCCATTCCAGTATTCCACTCCAGTGGAGCAGTCCAGTGATTCATAATGGCTGATATAGAGAACTCAGACTGTGAACACCTTGCCTGCACCACTTCCATTGAAAGTTCTAGCAACAACACTACATCCCGCCCAGTGGTCTGGGGTCCGGCCTGGTGTCGAACATCAGATTGGGGACCTGGTCAGTGGTTAGCATCGTTTCCATCCATTCAAGGAGAGTGGGAATGAGACCAGGGCAACCACAGAGGACGACCAACTAGCTCTAAAACCATGAGACCTTGCGTGGCCGTGCGAGCATGAGGCTAGCTCTGAAACCATGAGACTCACAGTAAATCTGTGAGAGTTGGCAGGCCTGTAATTACTCACCACCACAGATAATAGAGCCTATGCTCACACACAAATTGCACGTTGCTGAGCAGATCGTACCACAAAGCTAGCCAGGCCCCCATCCAGCTTATCATTGCTGGCGACGAAAAGCTGGATGGGGGTCTGGGAACGAGCCTACCACAAAGCATCACTATTAATTTTTATCTTGCTAAGGCCTCAAGCTGATTGGACAGCTCCATCTTGAGCAGTTACATTTGGTACAGCTATGACTGCTTGCTCACCGTAATTACATAAACACCAGGGGTGGAACCATCCTAGCCTCGTTCCCAGGCCCCAAACATCTGTTGCTTGCTGGGCGGAGGCCTGTATGGGAACTAGTCTCGGAACCAGACCCTTCGCGTGGGAGATCCGTGAGGAGGAAAAGGGTCTGGGCACGTTCCTACATTCGAGTTGTCCTCACGGAACGTAATTATGCGTGGTAATTAGCGATCAACTGTGATACCACGTGTACGATCACAGTCGACCTGCTCGTTGCTCTCCTTGACTTTTGTCAGTCACTCGTGGGTAACGCGGTACAGCACAGCGATTCGCCATGTATGGTCACTGGCGACACCGGAGCAAAATCATTTCCCTGACGTCATTCTCAATCAACGCTTCTGATTCATTAGGTCAACATTCCGACCTGGGGACAATTCGAATGTAAGATGGTGCCCAGACCCTTTCCTCCTCCCCCACACGAAGGGTCTGGTTCCGAGACTATATGGGAACAAGGCTAGAACTATAAGCCCCCTGCTTTGCTTGGCACCAGGGCATAAAACATGTATTACTGTAAGTACATCCCATGGTCCACTGCATGCATGCCCTATAGCCCTGTATGTCACTCACACAACAAGCATCTTCCAATAGTCTGGTCCTCAGACCCTCCCTCCACGCGTACTCCAACCACGCACGCATGGAGGGTCTGGGGACGAGAATACACACGTAGTATGGTCTACATGTAGCTACAGACTGATTAACCTTGCCATCTGCCCTGTCTTCGTGGTCGCGATGAGATCCTGCTGCATCTCGCCGTGCCATGCTGCTAGCTAGCTAGCTAAAGCATCAGAGCATGGCAAACTGTTAACTGCACACGTGCACGAAAGCTTTACCAAACTCCACCCACCATAATATTTCCAATTTCTGATTCCAATGTTGGCTCACTGTCTGGACCCGGGATCCCGGGAGCGACTTGTTGGGTGTGTCAAGCTGCGCGGTCTTCGCTATGACTGAGAAAGCGACCACAGGTTAGTGCGAGGCCAATTTACAGTATTACATAACTGTCTGACCAGACTCTAAGGGGCTGGCTATAATAGAATGCCGTGTTCCGTCACAGGAACCAATTTGGGGGTGTAGTGCCCCACCCCCAAAATTGGTTCCTCCCAGAAAAATCTCCCGCAGCTAAAGTAATCCCCTCAACGAATGCCTAGAATATAATTATTGCAGGCCTACATGCGATTGCAGTTGGTTAACAGTTCTAAATCATCCGTTGTCATCTTAAACTTGCTCCACCTCACCCTTGCAAAGGGGTTACACTCCCATTGACGCCATAGCCAGAGCTGTGACCGGGGTCAGGAAATCTTGACTGTCATTTTTGCTGCTTGACCACTTGACCGCATCGCAAAAAGACTCTTGACCGTTTGACTGCGCTGTCAGGGTTTCATCTACTCGGGGGGGGGGGGGGGGGGGGGGGGGGGGGGGGGGCAAGGGGGAAGCTTCCCCCCCCCCCCCCCCCAAACAGTCTAGCTTCCCCCCCAAAGAAGAGATTGACTATATCATTACATCATAGGTAATACCATATTAGGACTCAGATACTGCTGTAGGCCACACCTCTTCCGGGGAATTAATTAACCTCAAAACATTTTGCACGGCACTTGCCACTACTTCCCCCCCCCCCCCCCCCCCCCCCCCAAACATTTTTTCTAGATAAAACCCTGGCTGTATTTCAGCCGTTGACCGCTTGACCACCGATAGTATATGGAAGAATGCGTAGCGACTCCACCTCTTCCTTAGTATATGGGGTCAAGATTTGCTGATAAGCCTGGTCGCAGCTCTGACTATGGCGTCTATGGGAGTGTCACCCCCTTGCCTTGTCAAGCTCTTGTCACAGCTGGTGCACTCACTAGCAGGAGCAATCGCTCTCAGTAGAATCTCCTGTTGGTGGGTGGTCTCATTCCCACACCAAACAGTCTGGGAACGAGGCTAGTGTGGGTCAGATATCGTACCACTGTACCAGAACGTGTGTTGTCACAACATGGAGTGTGCACTCTGTCCGTGCCATGCTTGTGCAGAGCTCCCTTCGAGGGTCACAGTCTGGGGATGGATGCCTATTCATGCAAGCATGAATAGGCATTAATTTATTAACTACTTTGGCGATAGTTCGATCTGACTGATTTGTTGGGGGACACCAGATTCAACATGACCAATATACCACCTTTCGCCTGCACTATGCACGTGAATACTTAGTTCCAATGACATAATGAATATTCACATTCATTTAGTTGCATCGTGAATAGTGTACCCATATCGTATGTTGGCACCAAAATGCAACAACATCAAGGGACTGTTACTGCACTCTGCATGGATGGGTTCGTGCACAGCTGCAGCACTGGGTCCAGCAAGGGGTTAACTGCTGTGCAACTTGCAGAGTTGCAACGTACTCAAAGCAACTCAACATTCTGATGTCCTGGCATAAACAACACTAATGTCAGTTACTGGTCACTGGCAAAATAGACCATTGCTGAAGTGCTACCACGAGCTTAGCAGCAATTTGTGACATGCTCACATTATTGTGGCTATGGGAGGGCTTCCCCTAGGTTTCTGTCTCAGAGCTGAGGTCAAGGCCAGGGCTGTAGCCAAATCGCTGTTCCAAAGCACAGTACCGTTACAACACAAAGCTCCTCGTCCCAGGATCTATGCTCTAGGCTCCTGGCTGATACACACACACTGCACTGTGAAACCCTTGGATTGCTACTAATGGAGTTACTGTTTAGTATGTTGCTTTCCCTCACTGGCCCCACTAGTGCTGCAGCTGTTCAGTGGAGTAGTCATGGATACCCAGAGTGGAGTAGAGCATTCACTCAGCATGGTACAATATTCATGTGTTATTCACCTAATCAGGCTACAGTGATCACATGCTGAGGTATGCATCTTTTGAATGCAAAAATCACCATGTGGAGCACAACATCATCAAATCAAGCTGCATTCCCTCCATCACTAGTTCACACTGTGTTGTTGATGAGTGGGCGTGGTGGCTGATTAATGTGCCACACAAGCCTGTGTGTGGGAGTCTGACCTCACTAGTTCATTGTGTTGTTGATGAGTGGGCGTGGTGGCTAATGTCACACAAGCCTGTGTGTGTTGCTGACGAGTGGGCGTGGTGGCTAATTTGTCACACAAGCCTGTGTGAGTCTGGACCTCACTAGTTCACACTGTGTTGTTGATGAGTGGGCGTGGTCATAGTCCGGCCTGCGACACTAAGTCAGAAGGTGCAAGCTAGACCGAACTTGGATCACTGGAGATTTGTACTGTGGAAGTAACCTGTGTTGGGTTGGTTGGGTCTGGGTTGTCAGAATAGAGAGGTGGAGTTTGTAACATTCCATTTGTTTCACACTGTTCTCCCTCCCTCTCCACTTCAGCTCCACCACTGACAGTTGGGAACATCTGTGAGGCTGTTCAGGGAGTGCCGTGGACAGTTCTTGGTGAACGTCTCATTCTAAGTGACAAGTGCTATGAAATCGAACAACTCCAGGACACCAGTAATGAGGAACGTCTACGGGCGGTGGTGGAGTGTTGGTTTGATACTGGGGAAGCTATAGGTCGGAAACCGTCTTGGAGGTGGATTATTTTGGCACTAGATCGTGCGCATCAAACCAGAGTTTCCGACACCATCCGCCATTTTGGTGAACCTGTCTTAGGTAAGTCATGTGACTCCATCAGCGTATCCACATTGTTTCTTGTACATGTAGTGTATAAGTCCCTCCTATTTCTCATTTCGTCTACTCCCACTATTACTTTATCGACTTATTATTAGTATTAAGGTAGAAAACACGGCATCGGCGAAATCGCGCAATTTTGCTCATGAATAATTAATGAGATGACATCACTCGCATACAGTTATTTAGAGTTATTGATCTGTTTACGTTTTCCCATGGCGGCAACCGGAATAAACAAGGGGGGCTTCTCTCTTTGATGCGGCTAGCGGCCCTTTCGAGTTTCAAATCGGTACTCTGATGTGGCTGTGCGGTACTTTGAAGATTTGTTTGAACACTCTTTTTTTTTTTCTTTTTTTTTTTTTAAGTAAGAAGCTATTCTGGCTTATTGAATGTAACGATGGGCTATCTGAGGGTGAATAGCTAGGTGGAGTGAGCAGGAATGTTTGTGGGTCTGCTGAAGTGGCCGAAGAACAGCCTGGAAAGTGAACAGCCTCCGACAGCTCCCTGGCCAAGGTACTCTAGAGTGTTGACCTTTCGGCATTACAGGCCCCGCCCATTTTCGTGTTAGGGCGAATTTGGCTGGTTTGGTAGCTGGACTGGGCTGGTGAGAGGGAGTAGATGTGTGGCCAAAACTCAGTAACCGAGAGGTGAACGTGGAAAAGCATCCCTAGTTTTGCAGGGGGTAGGTTGACCTTTTGGAAACTGGCATTGGCTTTGGTCTGTTTTAGTTGGCGTGTGTGGAATTTTTTTTTGAAAGCCTAGGGTAGCCAAACCTCTGTTTTTGAGGGTGGCAGTGAGCTTTGGGCTGTAGCCTGCAAGTGAGGAGAGCAGGTGGTAAATCCATCCGTAGTTTTGGGACCTGTTTTGTGTGTGTATTGATGATGGGGTCAGAGTGTGGGTGGGGCCTTGGAGAGGGTCCAAATTTTCAGTTTCGTAGAGGGCCTTAAAATTGAGTTTTAGGGCATTTTCAAGCAGAGGGAGCAGTTTGATGCAAAGTATTGCTGAAACTTGTGTACGCTTTGATGCTGCCCATTTATCCATCAACTTGGTTTCGGAGATCGCGGTACCCATGTTTACTACCTTAAACACACTAATGAAGATGTATGGTACAACAACACACTAAAGTTACTATATGTCTTCTATTACAAGAGGAGGTTCTAATGATAAATTCATTGTCTGATGTACAACAACCAACCATACAGACGAAGATCACGAGTAATCCTTGCACAAATGACATCCTCATAGAAAATATTCTTGTACTATTTTCTTTTGCTGGTGTTGATCCAGCTATCCTAACTTGCCTCTTGGTTCCTTTTGTCTCTCACTTCATGGTGCAGTGCTATGGAATCTGTCTAACCCTTCCTGCGTTCTCTTGGGAAGCTTTTAATTAACATACTATGGAAAGAGTGGCATTTCATCAATGTGCACATGTCCATGCTTTGCTACTAAGGAGCAAAATTTAGATGAAGAGCAAAATTTTGGGAGTGCATGGCAGTGAATGTGATTACTGCCACACTTCTATCCCTTCATATTCACAATGAGATGACACAGAGCATGTTGTGCAAAGCCTTGAGTGCATAATGATGTACTTATGGCAGACCATAGTATACTTCATCTCAGTGTATGTAAACTATATACAAAGCTTCCATACTGTGTGTGTGACTGTTGCCATCTCCATTTCAATTTTGTATGTCACATGGCAGAGTTGCCTGTCCCATTTCTGTTGTGCAATGCCAACCACTCCAACTGTGTTCTGTGAGCTAATTGCATACATACATTGTGAAGTCTAGTGAACTGTACTGATACTGGGACTGTGTATAGTGTACAATCATATGACCTGATTGCATACATACCTACATGCATACACACATTGTGAAGTCTAATGAACTGTACTACTATAGGACTGTGTAGTGTGCAATCATATGACCTGATTGAAAGGCAAAGGTTGAACATTATTGGATACATCCAGAATACGATCTGGTTCTGCTGACTCAGCATGGACTGGAATGACCACAACATTGTTTATTTGCTGTTCTCCTCACTGTCCTCCCCTTCTGCTTGTGTCTCTCCCTCAGACCCCACCCTCACTGTGGAGAATGTGGCGGAGGTGATGGGGGAGGTGGGAGACTGGGAGAGGGTGGTCCGAGGTCATTTCACTTTAGGACTTGAAATCCCAGGCTCCAAGCTACAGGAAATCAAGCAGCAGTCATCATCTGAGCAAGACAAGAGTCATGCTGTGGGAGGCTACTGGGTCAACACCGACCCAGATCCCTCCTGGATGAAGCTGGCTACTGTGCTTTACAAGGAGGGAGAGGAGAGAGCACTGGTAGTGGTGAAACAGTTCTTGCCAAAAGGTACATACATTTCTTGACTACCTGCAATTGGACTTGTGATCTGCGGTGTACTCACTGGCCTACTTTGTAGTATTTGTGTACTCCTGTTGTACCAATTTATACAATAATGGATGTCATTTACCACCACACACTTGTATATTCACCATGGGAAGTCACTGAGGATTTCATATACTAACCATAATAATAATTATTATTAGCCTCGTTCCCAGGTCCACATTGTTTTCGGTTTCCAAGCGACAAAAGTAGGGCGTGCACGGGACTGGGAACGAGGCTAAATAATTATACAATGTATGGTCCATTTCTTGTCCAAAAGCATTACTGTCAGTTTGAACCACAGAGTTCCCATGACACATGATTGCTTTGCGTTACACAGTTTTTGTTTTCCCTGTGCGTGGATTCATCATTATAGTGCTATACTATGGATACTTGGTCAGACTGTCACCAGTAGAGTTGTGCATTACTGACTGAAGAAGACTACCAAAGAGTAGTCGAAACATTGCGGTTTTGGAATTGAAGTTCTCTACTGGTGACAGTCTGACCAAGTATTGATAGTATTGTTTGTTAGCACACCAGTACCATGACCCTCTCCAAGTACATTATTATAGTGCACTGCACTAATGCAAGAGACATACTCAATGCAATAGTGTGTTGTCTGATGTTGGGATTCAAAGTCACCAATATTTACTGTGCCTGGCCCCCATGCCACCTGGCCACTTAGTCACTGTAAGTACCCATGCATTGTGTTTGGATTCTGCACATGAACCTGGATTGACCTATAAAACAGGAAGGCCATGCATGACAGGTCTTTGTTGAATAATTACAACATATCTCCCCCATGTTGTCTCCCCACCCAGCTGCTGACCCCACCCTCAACTCTGACAACCTCATGGAGGTGGTGAAAGAGGTTGAGGACCGCTGGGAGGACCTAGGTGTCTGGCTTAATGTGCCACGCTCTAAGAGGGTGGAGATCAGAAGCCTCTACCAAAGTGCTCATCACAGAATGGAGGCTGTGGTAGACTACTATGTGAGATACCACCCCACCCCCTCCTGGAAGGGTGTAGCTGGAGCTCTACAGCGGGTGAACTTCCACAAGCAGGCCAATTTGGTCACCACCAATTATGTCAAAGGTACAGATCAAGCAGTTGATGGCCAACTATTGGTACTGAACTAATCGGGGCCATTTTTGATCACCACGAAAGATGCCGAGCATTAGGCTGAACGCACATCCTTTTGCCAGATGTTCATTCATTGTTTTCACCAGGTCTTAGGCCGGTAAAATATTTAGCCAGATTATTTTTCGCTTCACACATCCTAATGTAACAGCTCCCTTACTATGTTCCACCTCTGTTTGGTGAGCTTCTCTCTTTGACAGTGTGACTGGTCCTCTTTTCCCCTGATGTCATAGGCTCGTGTGTGTGTGTGTGTGTGTGTGTGTGTGTGTTTATGCATTTTGTGTAAGAGCTCGAGCCAGATGGCTCCAGCTAATACCTGTAGACTAGTCCACTAGTAGCCTAGTGTTGCACTCCTCTGCTGAAGGGTCTGCATGGCTCAGTGGTAGGAGTGTTGATCTGGTAATCAGAAGGTATTGAGGTCAAATCCCAGTGGGTGACCAGTTCACTTTTGGTGATGCTTCACAGAATATACTTCCTCGAACGATTGAGTACCTTAAGGTCACTATTATTTGTGGTACTAAGTTTAGCTTGTGAGTTTTATACCAACAAACAATAGTATTGGCAGTATGTGTCGTTACAAGTGCTTAATTGAGGG
This sequence comes from Axinella damicornis, assembly GCA_963931865.1. NCBI lineage: Eukaryota > Metazoa > Porifera > Demospongiae > Axinellida > Axinellidae > Axinella > Axinella damicornis. Next base: position 5,955,693 of record OZ007512.1, read on the forward strand.
AACCACAAGCTAGCCGCCTACCATACAAAGCAGCCCGGGTCGTATGGGAACAATACTAGCTGTATAGTATGAGCTGGTGGATGCATATCCACGAGGTGAGAGGAAGACCTGAGGCATCATTAGTCTGCCCTACCTGTTGCACTAGCCACCAGCAGTGACGTTGCCATTTGAACTGATTCAGAGCATCGGTAATAATAGTACCCGCGATTAGTTACTATCAATTCGCTAAAATAAAATTAGTACCCGCATATAATAGTGACGTTAAGGTATTTCCTTATGCACATTGTTCCTGTACAGTCATCCTACCCAGGCCCACTGTTAGCCCCATCTGTATCAGGGTCAGTAAGCTTGAGCTAGCTCCTTGCTCACTTGTGAAAGTTGGTGGCATATTCATGGTGTGTAAACACCTTCCCAATCAGGATGGGAAACTTGTAATCATTTTGAGCATCAGGTGTCTTTACATGCCAGGATGTCTGCCTGTGTAACTCTGTTGCTGGAGCTGTTGGTCAGCTCGGTGCCTGACATGACCCTGACCTTGGAATGAAAGTTAATATGTGCGTTGAGCTTTGGGTAAAGCTTGAAATTTGAACCCAGCCAGTTGTGCTGCTGTGAGCGGTGATTCTGTTCATGTATAATGTGATAATTGTGTACATGTCAGTAATACAGGTGTAATATGATTAGTACGATAAGTATACAGATGACATTGTGTGCAGTGGTGTCTGTAGGTGTGTGTGTATGTGTGTGTTTAAATATTGGATTAAGGGAGCTAGAAACATGAGGGCTCTTGACTGTAGTATCCTGAGCACTGCGATGTAGATGTAATGTGTTTATTTGGCTCTCAGCTCTCATGATGCATTGTTACATAGATGTTATACTTGGCCTGATGGCTTTAGTTTGTTACACCCACACTACAGTTTGGTAGCCTCGTTCCCAGGCCTCCGCCCAGACTTTATCCCACGGCTGCGAGATAAAGTCTGGGCGGAGGCCTGGGAACGAGGCTAACAGTTTGGTACATTCAGTTAGTGTTTGCAGTCCAGACTATAGTAATTAAGCCCTCGTTTGTTCTGTATACATGTATTGTGTGTACACATGTTCCATATGTGTTGTGTTAGTACAGCACAGAATTACTGAATGCATGCTAGCCACTACCCTGTGTTGCATGTGCTTATGTAAGTGTGTTCAGTCTAAACCTCTGTGTTAGATGTACACCACTTTAGTTGTATTCTCTGCTCCTGTTGCTTTGGTAGTGAAGTGTGAGCATCCACATACTGCCATACTGATTGTAGTACACATCACTCTGTATACTACCCAGTACAGTGTATGAAGTTGGTATAATTAATTTAATAAATTATATTTTCCATCATGTACATGTAGCGAGTGAGAAGTCCAAGGAGATCTTCAATGAGGCGATGAAGGATGGATACGTGGAGGTAAGGGACATCAAAGCGCTCATCTTCGGTGCAGCCGGCACAGGGAAAAGTCATACTGTAGCACTCATCATGGATGAGGAGCCACCCTCTGTGCGCCGTAGCACACCGTGTGCTACACGACCAGTGAGAGCGACTAAAGCTGAAAAGAGAGGTGGGAAGTGGGTTAAGGTAACACGCAATGACTTATCGCAGACCATCGCAGACACGGCCACAATGCTTCCATCGAAGCCTTCCCATTCCAGGAACGCTAAAACCTCTGCAGCTTCATCCACATCCTCCACAGTACCAGAAACCTCCAAGCCACAAACTAGTGGTCCTCACACTACAGCAGACTCACCTTCCCCCAAAGAGGGTGTAAGTGTGTCTTCCATCACACACCAAAATATGTCCTCAGTCCCCACTTCTGCAGAGGATGAGCTTCTTCGACGCATTGAGATGTCACCAGTTTACCAAGATGAAAAGAAAGCCTTCAAACGAGACCGTATTACTCTCATTGACACTGGGGGGCAGCCTCAGTTTCACGAGGTGCTCCCCATCTTTATGCGAGGTACTTCAGCCTCCATGTTCACCATCAAGCTCAGTGAGAGGCTCAGTGACCACCCACTTATCGAGTACTACGACGACAATGGTAACCTCGTGGGCACACCTTATCACTCAGCCTACACCAACCAACAAATTCTGAAACACTGCATGCGAGTGATACAGGCACAGGTATCCCAGTCCGAGGAAGGCCTCTGTCCCAACACAATCTTCATAGGGACCCACAAGGATCTCGAAACTCAGTGCCCAGAATCAACAGCAGAGAAGAATCTGAAAATTCAGGAAATGCTACTTCCTGCTGTTCAGAAGGATGCCATCTATTGTGGTGAAGGGTTGAAGCAGCTCATATTTCCACTAAATGTGAAAAACCCAGGACCACAGGAGCAAGAATTTGCTGCTGAGCTAAGGAGAGTGATAGTCGAGAGATCACATGTCAAACCAAAGCAAATCCCTCTTCGATGGAATGCCCTAGAGCTTGCACTTCAGGAGTTCATGCTGGAGCTTGGACGAGGTGTGCTTACCAAAGCTGAGTGCTTCGCGGCAGCTGAAAGATTTCACTTCCATGAAGAATCATTCGAGGAAGCTTTGGAATATCTACACAATCTCAACATCCTCTTCTACTACAAGGACGTACTTCCTGGCATCGTATTTTGTGATCCCATGGTGCTCCTTGCCAAGATAACAGAGCTAGCAGAGCACAGCTACAGGTTGCGAACACGTCCGAGCCAGCACAGAGCAACTGAGGGTAAGCTGTGTAAGTTTCGCAGTGAGGGAATCATCACGCTAGAATTGCTTAGCAAGAAGGAGTTTGCTTCACACTACGTTCCAGGCGTTTTCGGTCCAGAGCAACTGCTGAAGCTTTTCAAAAAGCTCCTGATTGTGTCCAAGATCTCTGAGGAGGAATACCTGATGCCGTGTCTTCTACCGGTAGCAGACGATCTGGCTCTTCTCTCTCCTAGTGGCAGTGTTCCTTCTCTGCTGCTCTACTTCCCCCACAGTCCTTTAGTCGGAGTCTTCTGCGCTCTAGCAGCCTACCTTCTGTCCGAGGCCAAGTGGAAGTTGCTCTTCAATCCTAGTGATCTGTCCCCAGTCAAAGTTGACCGAAACACGATCGAGTTCCAGGTTCCAGGAGATCTACCTGGGAAGATTATCCTGACCGACTCCTTTTCAACCTATTTCCAGGTCAGTCTGCAGCTTCCCAGAAATGCACCTGCAGCGCTCTGTTCGAAAGTGTGTCCACAGATTCGTGATACCATCAAGGTGGGGTTACGCAAGGCATCCACCACACTGAATTATAATAATTCAGTCCCACAGGACGCTTTCCTCTGCTGCGAGCATTCTGACACCACTATTCCCCCCCACGCTACCGTAGTTGACAGCAGCCACACACTGATGACATGCTCCAGGAATCCAGCCGAGGTCTGCACCATGCTGACAGAACAGCACCTGGTGTGGTTTGGTTCCAGTGAAACTTCAGGTGAGTACTGAGTAGCTCACACCACCGGTGATCATTCTGTCTCATTGTAGGAGTAATTTCTCCTGCGGCTGTGAATTGCATGATTCTTTGATGGTGCCCAAGGTGGCTACCGGTAAATTCACTATTGACAGTAGATATCATGATTGCATCATTCCCAACTCCAGGAGCAGTCTGTCCTCCATCTTCTCCCCCACCACTGCAGGCCTCCAAACTTGACCCACTTGGTAAGTGTTGAGCATGAACTACATGTTGCACTACCTGATTGTGTATATCATCACACTAATGTATACAGAGGTTTCACCATAATTACTGTCCACCCCTATTATCCTCAGCCACTGAAGACTTCTTGGAGATCACGGAATATCTGGTCGACTTGGAAAAGACCGATGTGTACAACCTCGGACTAGTCCTGGGGCTCAGCCAGCATAAAGTCAAGGCGAAGAAAGATTCGGACACTCTCCTGGATGACATCATTACAGCATGGTTGCGGAAGGAGGACCAAGTGATCAAGAAGGGAGAGCCAAGCTGGACGGTTCTCGTTAGTGCTCTGCAGCACTGCAGAGTTGGACAAACCGGAATCGCCTGTAAAATTGCAAAGGACAAGGGATTATAAATTCTTTCTGTATAGTTCATAGTTCAGTATGGTTCTGCACCTCTCAGTCTGATTAGAGATTCCAGTGTACACTGTCACTCCTTTTCCATGCACTTTACATACCATTGTCTGCAGTTGTAATCATTTCAATAAACATTTAGTGAAACCTCGATCATTCTTGCTCATCACATAATTAAATAAGTTTGCAACCATGATTATGGCAAATCATGTAATTTGCGTTATATTATGCACCCAATGACCACAAACTATAACAATGATTGATGACTTAATTGTGCATTCTGCAGACCTGTGTTCTCAAGCTGAGGGACATATATAGCAATGGGGGCCAAGATCTAGAGGCATGTAAGCAGTTCAATGTTTAATTTGTGGCTACGTAGACCATGCATGCATGCGCTGCTTTGCGCTGCTTCTCATGCAGCTGGAGCCCTTCACAAACTGCAAGCAAAGGAAGCTGAAGATAAGCATTATCATAGCTAACAACATTTGGGTAGCCACAAGTTGGGACCTTCATGTGAATGCTGAATAGGATAGCGGACACCCGGCCAGCCGGCTGATCATTAATGCTCAGGTCATCATGCAGAGCTCACTGAAGAGACTAAGTTGAAGGCTGAGAACCAGAGTGGCCTAACCCAAAATCAAGTACTGGAAACTGCATGAATTGCACAAAAATGGAGTAAAAAAATATGCAATGGGTATGAGCATATGACCGAAATTTTGAACTTCTTGAAATTTCAGCAGCTCCTGAAACAGTATTCTCTAGTTTAGGGGGGCTAGTTCAATGTTTGTGGGTTCAGGCCACTCTGGTTCTCAGCACTTCTATGCGCATAATTATGCTGGCCCTCCAAGTATTATACTGTATGCACTAGCTGCAAGTATAACGAAGCACACCAAATCAATTTGGACCTCAAACGTGAGTTTGGAATGTTGAGGAGTTGAGTGTTGGCAGTTAGAGGTCATGACACTCCATCGAACAATTAATGCCACGCAGATCATACACTAGATCACAGTGACACTTCCTATTGATTCACGTCATGCAGATCATACACTAGATCCTTGTATTATAGTAACACTTCCTATTGATTCATGTCATGCACATCATACACTGTATTATAGTAACATTTCATAATATATTCACGTCATGCAGATCATACACTAGATCCTTGTATTATGTAACACTTCCTATTGATTCACGTCATGCAGATCATACACTAGATCCTTGTATTATAGTGACACTTCCTATTGATTCACGTCATGCAGTAGATCCTTGTATTATAGTGACACTTCCTATTGATTCACGTCATGCAGATCATACACTAGATCCTTGTATTATAGTGACACTTCCTATTGATTCACGTCATGCAGATCATACACTAGATCCTTGTATTATAGTGACACTTCCTATTGATTCACGTCATGCAGATCATACACTAGATCCTTGTATTATAGTGACACTTCCTATTGATTCACGTCATGCAGATCATACACTAGATCCTTGTATTATAGTCACACTTCCTATTGATTCACGTCATGCAGATCATACACTAGATCCTTGTATTATAGTGACACTTCCTATTGATTCACGTCATGCAGTAGATCCTTGTATTATAGTGACACTTCCTATTGATTCACGTCATGCAGATCATACACTAGATCCTTGTATTATAGTAACACTTCCTATTGATTCATGTCATGCACATCATACACTGTATTATAGTAACATTTCATAATATATTCACGTCATGCAGATCATACACTAGATCCTTGTATTATGTAACACTTCCTATTGATTCACGTCATGCAGATCATACACTAGATCCTTGTATTATAGTGACACTTCCTATTGATTCACGTCATGCAGATCATACACTAGATCCTTGTATTATAGTGACACTTCCTATTGATTCACGTCATGCAGATCATACACTAGATCCTTGTATTATAGTCACACTTCCTATTGATTCACGTCATGCAGATCATACACTAGATCCTTGTATTATAGTGACACTTCCTATTGATTCACGTCATGCAGTAGATCCTTGTATTATAGTGACACTTCCTATTGATTCACGTCATGCAGATCATACACTAGATCCTTGTATTATAGTGACACTTCCTATTGATTCACGTCATGCAGATCATACACTAGATCCTTGTATTATAGTGACACTTCCTATTGATTCACGTCATGCAGATCATACACTAGATCCTTGTATTATAGTCACACTTCCTATTGATTCACATATCGTGAATGGTGGGCTGTGAACTTGATAATCACATGCACAGAGCACAGCAGACTGCAGTTCAGCGACGTGGTAACAATGACCGCTATTGCAAATCAGTCATAATTATCATCACATAATATTGTTAAGTGATCTGGTCACTCTTCAGAGTCTCTTGTACTGCGTGTTTGAAGCCATTCGGCCAGTAGTTCCTCAGGTGAAAGAAGACAGCTTTGGACAGCTATCCTGTGATTTTTTTTGTTTTTTTTTGTTTTGTTTATAAAAGTTTATGCAATAAGTGCATAGGATACACAATAGCAAGTGAAAGCTAATATAAAGTGTACCCAGAAGATAAGATTATTACAGTACAAGTTTGCTCTTAAATAAAAACAATGATTGAGCTGATACAGTAGACCAGGGCAGGGAATTCCACATGGATATAGCATGAGGTACAAAAGAGTACTGGAAAGAGTTAGTGTAAGCATGAGGTTGATGGAATTGGAGAGGGTGGCTTGTACGCTGACTATAGTTTGCTCGGGGGACCAAAATACCAGAAGGGAAGGAACACAAATTATAAACAATTTTGTATAACGTACACAGTTTTAGGTGTAACCGGCGGGTAGCTAGGGAGGGAATACCTGTCAGCTCGAGGAGCTCCTGATAGCCCAGATCCCATCTTCTGGTTGCAATTTTGCATGCAAATTTTTGAATGTCCTCTAGCTTGTTTCGGTTTTTCTGGGTATGAGGGTCCCAAACTTCAGAGGCATATTCCATGTGAGGGCGAACAAGGGATTGATAAAGCTGCACCAACGTTGTACTATCAGTGTTGCCATAAAACCGTCTATATAGCAAGCCCAGGATCCTTTTAGCTTTTGAGCATGTGGACTCGATGTGAGGTGACCATGACATGTCTGATGACAGTAACAACCCAAGGTATTTGAAGTGCTGAACTTGCTCGATATCACAGCCATTTAAAGTCAGAGTAGGGGGTGTTGATGACTGACTTTTTCTTGACACTAGCATGCACTTGCACTTTGCATGATTGAAAGTTAAATAGTTAGCAGACACCCACTCTGCAACAGTGTCAATGTCTCTTTGCAAGGTGTGAAAATCACACTGCTTGGCAATTGGACGAAACAGAAGTAAGTCATCAGCATACATCACCATCCGGGTGCCATCAGAGATCGAGACATTTGCTAGGCTGTTGATGTATATTAGAAATAAAAGGGGACCGAGCACGGATCCCTGTGGCACCCCAGAGAGTACTGGTGAGTCCCGAGATGTTTCACCACTGACTACTACCTTCTGACATCTGCAAGTTAGGTAGTTAGATATCCAATGCAATACATGACTGTCAAGGCTCAGCTGTTGCAGTTTGCTCATCAGTTCTTTGTGGGGTACAGAGTCAAAGGCCTTTTTCAGATCAAAAAATACCGCACTGACTTCTTTTCTCTGTTCAAGAGCTGTGAGCCATTCATGGGTAGTAGACAAAAGTGCAGTTGTGGTTGACTTTCCTGTCTGAAAACCCCATTGTGCGTTGGATAGTGGGTGGTACAATTCCAGGTGCGTAGCAACTAGAGAGTAGATGTGGCGTTCTAGTAACTTGCTCAGTATACTCAGAAGAGATATTGGCCGATAGTTATTAGGAGTGGTGGCTACAGGTGATTTTGGAACAGGGACAATCAAGGATTGTTTCCAAGCAACAGGAAGCTGTCCAGAGCACAGGGATAAGTTAAACAGCTTAGTGACAGATGGAGCTATACTCCGGGCAGTATGCTTCAGCATCCGCGCTGATATCTCGTCAGGGCCATTAGCTTTGGAAGTGTCTACAGCACGTAAGAGGCCAAGTACTTGTTGTTCTTTGCAGAGAATGTTCTCAGGACAAGCATGGTCTGGTTTGAGGGTGATGATTGTCCATAGCAGAATAGTCAGTCCCCATGACCCCAAACAGCATGATCTTCTTCTGTATGGCAACCTGTGTGTGTGAGTGTGAGTGTGTGTGTATGAGTATGTGTGTGTGTGTGTGTGTGTGTGTGCGTTGGAATGTGATGCTAGAGCTGATATTGTCTGTAGCTTAATGGGTTGGGCCTAAGCATGCACATGGTGGCACAATGTGGCTACATGGCAATACATCACAAAGACTGCAACTGTAACTAACTGGGGAACAACCCCCCCCCCCCCCCCCCCCCCCCCCCCCCCCCCCCCCCCCCCGGCCCCCCAACACACACACACACACACACACACACACACACATCAGGTAAGAGGAGGGTCCGAAGGCATATATACATAGGGAGGGGAGTCATGTCAGTAACTCTGATGATGGCAACAACCAAGACACACACAGAGAAGGGATTCTGGAGGACTAACACATCAGAAATCCTGGAATAATGCAGTTGTCATGTGCGTACATCACACTTCTGAGTATCCACACAAGTAGCTGTCATTGACTACCCCTTTACTGGCTGTTGATGGGAGGGGGGTCATAGGTCTGGTTGGACGGTTCCATCGCTATAATATAATGCCCATTGGGCAGGTGCTACGTACTAGTGTGTATTATTAGGCTTGTGGCTAGTCTGTTGGCTGATGTGCTGGAGAAGAATGCTCTCATGGAAGGGTCTGCCTACAGTTCTTGTTTGTGTCCGGTACTTGCTAATTTTCCAGGTTTCTGATGTGTAGTCCTCCAGAATTCCTTTTCCATATATCTCATCAGGAGCGCATGAGCTGCCGAAGGCGTGTAACTTCAGTGCCATGTAAATACAAACTAGTTACATACTTCCGTGTTTGAAAATAGATCAGGTACGTCATAAGTTTTCTGGGGGCAGTTTTATTGGCGTGCAAGCCTTCAGGGGCGTCCTGACACTCGCTGGTTCCCTGCCTGTTTCGCTCTTGCAAACTTCAGCACAGTCATACTCCGCTTGATAGCGCATCTCATGGGGGAATCTTTCACCTGGCGCACGAAAGTTGCGGGGAGATACTTCCTGAAGGCTACAAGCTGAAGTTTCCTTCTAGCACGACCCTCGGATCGGCGTGGAGTTCCTTCTTCAAACCGAACTCGCTTCGCTCACTCTCGATGTCTACGAGTACGCTTCGCCATTGCGGGTGGCTCTGTCAAAACAATGCTGTACTAAGCTAAGTACGAGTCACGTTCACTGTATGGCGTCACACAACGACTAAATGAGCTTCCGCTTTCCTAATATGGAAGTCATTACTACTACAGATTTGTATTTTCATGGCACTCACGGGTACTCACGAGTTACACGCTCCTTCGGCGGCTCATGCGCTCCTGATCTCATGTAATGTGAACATTCCAGTCCAAGTGTATACCAGTGCATGGAGGATGGTTGTTGTTAAGCAGGCAGTTTTAACCGATTATACGCGATAGACGCCTACAGGCGTCACGCGCGCGCAATGCGTTAAACGCGGTAGACGCCTACAGGCGTCAGCTGGAACGTCATTGCTAAACGAAGCGCTATAACTTCAGGAGGTGGAGCTGAGACTTACCAGCCTACAACGATCATTAGTACACTTTGGACTTCACTTGGAGTGCTTCTGACCTGGGGGTGCAATTGAACTTTTTTCGACTAGCAGCGCTTCAAACTATATGCAACAGGTAAGCCACAGTAATCACACACGTTATAACAACAACAATATTTGCACGCTTCTATAACGTAATAGGTTGGGAAGATGGCTAAGAGGCACTGCACAATGACTGCAGAGGATGTGCTTGAGCTGTTGGATGGCGCTGAGGGGGGTGACTTGGCTGACAGCTTGGATGACAGATCTGATGATGAAAGGTCCGACGATGACCTTGAACTGGATGACCCCAACGAACCAATCATGGAGGGTAGTGATGATGACTTCAGTGACCTGTCAGGAATGGAGAGCGAGGAAGAGGATGAAGACTGTCCACATCCCATGCAAAGTTCCGTTACTCCCATCTCTCCAAGCACTCCAGAGACTGTAGCAAACCCCACCCATCTTCCCAACACTGTCAACCTCTCGACAACCAACCTCTCTACAACCAACCTCTCTGCTACCAATCCTTCTGACCCCACCTCATGGTCTTCTACTTTACACCCTGTTACCATCAACCCCTTCACCTCACCTGTGGGTCCAACGGTCCCAATTCCTGCATCTCCACTGGGCGTTTTCGAACTCTTTTTTAGTTCTGACCTATTGGAAGAGATCAGAGATGAGAGTGACAGGTACGCCAACCAGGTAATGGGAGACGAGAAATTCTGTAAATGGAACAGGATGACTGTAGAGGAATTGAAGGCTTTCCTAGGATTCCACATCCTCATGGCAATAAACCACCTGCCTTCCCTGGATGACTATTGGAGGCGAGATCCCTTGCTGAATTATGCCCCAATTGCTGACAGGATCACACGCGATCGCTACCGCGAGCTATCGCGATACCTTCATTTCAACGACAATGACACTCTGGTGCCGCGTGATTCTCCAGGGTACGATCGACTGGGAAAAGTCCGACCTCTGATCGATCACATGTCAAAGAAGTTTGCAGACCTCTACCAACCACACCGTGAGGTTGCAATTGATGAAGCAATGATTAAATTTCAAGGAAGATCCTCGCTCAAGCAATACAATCCCATGAAGCCAATCAAGCGTGGAATAAAAGTGTGGGTGCTCTCTGATAGCCACAATGGCTATTTCAGCAAGTTTCAGGTATATACTGGAAAGGAAGGGAACAGAGTGGAACATGGCCTAGGGGAGAGAGTGGTAAAGACACTCACTGCGGAGCTGCAGGGAAAGCACCATCACGCTTTCTTTGATAACTTCTTTACCAGCGTGAAGCTCGTTGAAGATCTGCTCGCCAATGGAGTTTATTCATGTGGAACAGCAAGGAAGGACCGGAAGGGCTTTCCCCCAACCCTGAAGCAGGCAAAACTTCCAACAAGGTACAAAACCTGTATTGAGAACACATAGATATGAGCACTCACACATGCATCCATGTGCACACACACGCATGAGCACACACATCCACAATATACACGTATCCACATATGTACACACATCCACATGTACACACATCCACATGTACACACACACGCACACACACACTAACAGAGGAGACTCACTGGTGGTCCAGAAAGGTAGTGTCAGTGCATGTGCCTGGATGGACAGGAAGCTGGTAATGGCGATGTCGAGTAACACCCAGCCGTCGGCAAAAGGGTTAGTTCTCCGGCGACAGAAGGATCACACTCGCACTCCCATTAGTTGCCCAGAGTCCATTGTTTTGTACAACAAGTACATGGGGGGAGTTGACCGTGGAGACCAGTTACGCGGGTATTACAACTGCAGAACCAAGAGCAGAAAATTTTATCGATACATCTTCTACTTTCTGTTTGATGTGGCAATCACGAATGCTTACATTCTGCAGAAAAATTTCTGCCCAGACAGTGTCCACAAGAATGTGAAGGAGTTCAGACTGCAGTTGGCAAAAGAGTTGATCGGAGATTACAGCAGTCGTCGACGAGCTGGTCGCAAGCCATCCCTGATCACCACTCTTCCCCTACGCCACTTTCCTGTAAGGATTCGTGATGAAACACAGAAACACAGGAACTTCAAGCGAGGACGATGTGCTCACTGCAGAGTGAGTCGCAGCCGCACAGACACAACCTGGTTCTGTAGAGAATGTCAGGTGTGGCTATGCCACAGTGGAGATCGCCAAGCAGACTGCTTCCTACAGTGGCATACAGGCAGGGAACTCTGAGATCTTGTTCACATGTACTTGACCACTCTGGCAGTTACGCCGCCATCTATATCTTATACCCTTTTCTAGTCTTCAATAAAACATGTCCTTGTGAAACATTACAAATAATTACGCAATATTTGGTAAACACTTGTACCTGTACTTCCAAGCTTAGATCATCCTACAACTCTTCTTTGACCATCATTGATGAAAAGCTAATGACTATGTACACTCGCCCATGCCTTCCTTAGCCCATACTCGTCTGCTCTATCGTTTAGTGATACATGTTACAAGCGTTAGTAACTACCGTTAACAAAACTAACTTACCTTCCAACAAAAAGTGCGCTATCACCGTCATCCATGGAGGTAGCCTGGCGTTCCTGGCATCAATTGGTAGCCGCGGAGATGCGCATCACCTTGGTAATACCTCCCCTCCAGCAATCTTGCGTCGTTCAGCAGCTACAACCAGGTTTTTGTCACGCGGTTGTGAAACTATTTCTACGTTACGAATAATTTCGCTACCGTATTACAGCGGCGCGCGCCGAACGTCGCGTATAATCGGTTAATTCATGAGCCTGAACACAAAGGTCAAGCATCCCCCCCCCCCCCCCCCCCCCCCACAGGCAAGAGGTGTGCCTGAAATAACCTTCATTTGGGCTTACAGTACATACGGAGGGAGTCTGTCAGTGATGGCAACAACCAAGACACACATGCAGAACTCGAAGTAGTCACTAAGGGACCTGTTGTCCTTAGCAACCCTTGCTAATCTACTGCAAGTTTACACAGGCACACTGTCCAGGCAAACAGCACTTGACATGAGGAGGGGACATGCTTGACCTTTTGTGTTCAGGTTCATGAATTACAACTGCCTGCTTAGCAACAACCATCCTCCCTGCACTGGTGTACACTTGGACTGGAATACTCACATCACATGAGACAGACTCTAGTCCCCTTCCGTGAAAGCATTCTTCTCCGGGGGGGGGGGGGGGGGGGGGGGGAGAGAGACAGGGAATGGGACACTGAGACACAACCATTGAAACCTCTCACCTGAGGCTTGCTGGGAGTACTCTTGGGCAGGCATTCTCTCTCCTGGAATATTCAAACTCCATCACTGTCTCCTCACCTGGTGAGGGAGTCACATCAATAAAGTGTAAGAACAGTGACACCACTTCAAGTGCACACATGTGATTGTACTGACAACAATTCACATGTACACAGCATTCAAGGGCCGCTAGGGGTGGCCATTCCAAGGTCATTCAGATAATAATATCTCCAGTCCACCGCCTGCCCCTTCCTGGGGAGACCAAGTCACGTTCCCACTATCGTCACCAGATGCCATATTTGCCAAGTGACAGAATCCATGAACTAATTCCGTACGCAGTACAGGGAAAACTGCAGCTATAACTGTTACACACACTGAACTGTAAGACGTCTTTACTTAACTTGAACAATACGTTTTCAACTCACACCCCCACATCCAGTGCTACAGAAATGCTTGACAGTGAAAGCAGATCGTAGTTCATACTTCACTGCATATCGGCCTTTTCTAAATGAAAAATCTTAACCAAAGGTTAACCTGAGGTGCTCAAGATGTTAATGATGGGTGGGCCCTTTATACACCGCTTTTGAACCCTTTGCAAGAACGTTTACGTGAAGAGCTAGGGGTGATAGGGTTAGTAGGCCTGTAATTACTCACATACGATGCACACTCCCAGGAATTGGTACAGCAAGCAACACATGCTGGAGTGAGAAGGCCTGGATACGAGACTAGCACTTCACAGATGCAAGAGACCAGAATGGAACAGCTAGTGTAGTGGGCTGTTATCCTCATTCCCAGGCACTCGGTAAACCAGAGTACATACACGTACAATATACGTACCTGTTCCCAGTGGTACAGCTTCGTGGGACAATGAGATCATAAGCTGGAGAGGGGAGAAAGAAGTTACAACAGGTTAAAGACGAAGTGGTCAGACAAACAACTAGCCTCCTCCTCAGGCTCAGATGGTGAGAAAGCCATTACAACAGAGTCACAGGTAGGAATGTGAAGCAGACAACTAGCCTCCTCCTCAGGCCCAGATGAGAATTCCTTTCCATAGCAACCGCTGTTTCTCAAGCATTCAAAGTTACAACAGAGCAGGCACACTCAATACACTTTTTGCCCAGCACAACAACCTAATTAGCAACAGGATACACCAGTTTACATATGAACAAGAAGGCACTGGACCCAGAGGTGGGGACATATATATTCACAGTGATTCAATTAACTGGCTGCTTAGCAACAACCATAATAGACACTATGCAGGATTGGATGAAGTTAATTTCATGAGGCAGACCCTAGCAGTCTCCTACCAGAAAGTGAAACCATTCTTCTCTAGCACCTCAGCTAACTGACTAGCCACATGACCTAACCTCAGCTCACACTCTTAGCAGAGACTGACAACAAGTCGGAAATCGTCATGCAATGAAAGCCAATCAGAAAAATGCCACTCTCGGTATTACACACCCTCCTTTCCAGAGGAGGGTCTGGGAACGAGGCTAGACAACCCCCCGACCTGTCTCTGGGCTTAAGTATTATAGTATGAGGTGTTTGCTCAATACATTAGACAGGCAATACAAGAATCAAGCAAAATACCTGGAAGTGGTTGGGGAGCACCCCCTGGTGTTGGATTGATTCATCCAAACTGGATGTAGCACTGGCAGTCCTGGTGTCCTCAGGTATATCCCCCAACCTACACATGAGGAAACAACAATAACTTAAGTACAAAGCTGGAGCTTAATGGCATGAGGCCCCGTTCCAACACACTACAAGGACGTGTGTGACCTATCACTACAGGTACCATAACATCCTGCACTTGTATAGTAGACTTGTTCCCAGGCCATTCCAACACACTACAAGGACGTGTGTGATCTATCACTACAGGTACCATAACATCCTCAGGCCTGCCAACCTCAGAAGTTTAAAAACCTTGAGACATAGCATGCGGGTATTTCAATAAGACAAAAATGCACAAACTGTAGCTATACGTTCCAAGTTGCCATAGTATTTTACCTATACAATAGTGTTTTGTTGCACTTTTGCTGTGCAGGAACCGGTCTCTAGCTAGCTAATGACAAGGCTCCATTTGAATCAAGACTTGATCAATGGGGCATTCTGTTCAATTCGTAAAAAAATAAAAAAAATAAAAAAACTGCCCTCGATTGCTATGAGGGAATACCAAAACCATCTGGCAACACTTGACGTGAACTGTGAAAGGTAAGCCCATATGGCATCCATTCAGTGGTATTGCAATCTGTGCCTTCTTCATTCACATATTAGACTTGATGCAGGGCTGCAGTCACTCGAGTACTCACCATTGCAAAATTGCGCACGCATGCGCATAATCTCGCC
Organism: Axinella damicornis; assembly: GCA_963931865.1. Taxonomy (NCBI): domain Eukaryota; kingdom Metazoa; phylum Porifera; class Demospongiae; order Axinellida; family Axinellidae; genus Axinella; species Axinella damicornis. Next base: position 5,971,070 of record OZ007512.1, read on the forward strand.
TGGTCTCATGCCCAGGCTTGCATGTGAACGAGGCTGTCAAATCAATACTAGTCTCGTTCCCATACTTATGCCAGAGGGTCTGGGCACGAGACTAGTCAAATACTCGTTCCAACGGCTGATCGGTAGTCTGTGTCCAAGCTCTAGACTAGTCTCTCAGCATTTCCGTGAGTTTGAGCTGGTTAACCGTGAGAGCGTGAGATCAACACTGAATCCGTGAGACTCACGGATTTTCCGTGAGAGTTGGCAGGCCTACATCCTGTACATGTATAGTAGACTCGTTCCCAGGCCATTCCCACCAGCAGTATTCGATCACTTTGCAGCATGCAAATACGGTGGGGAAGGCCTGGTAGTGTGCAGGTAGACAGATGGTAGACACACGGGGGGTGGTGTTCAATGAAGAATCTAAATGCCCATTCTTGTACAGTCAGCCCAATGTTTGGATGTTAAAGCGTGCAAGGCAGATGATTCTTGTACAGTCAGCCCAATGTTTGGATGTTAAAGCGTGCAAGGCAGATGATTCTTGTACAGTCAGCCCAATGTTTGGATGTTAAAGCGTGCAAGGCAGGTGATCAATACATTCACAGCGCCGGGGACAGATGAGCGCAAAACAGGTATGGGCACCTGCACCCCAGTGTTGTATTAATTGGGGCGAGCCTGAGCGAGCCCCACATAGACGACTTTGCTGTATATATATATGTATCGTACATCGTGCCGTAAATCACTTCCTGGTCGTATTTTGCGTGTTCTTGCGTCATGCGTTATTTCCAAACTGAGTTCACTTACTTCCTGCATCATGATGTTGTGCCAGTCTAACTGAGACGCGAACTATGAACAGTCTACCTCCACAAGGCCTTGCAAGGATGGAGACTATAGCAGGGCGGAGAGTGACTAACAGAGACCGCTCCTGGACCTACCTACCAGACTGCTTCAATTAAGTGCACGAAATATTTCTAGTGTGATCTGTGTCCGACTTAACTCTCCGTCAGACTCACATTCTGATGACGCTCCATGCACCTGCATGTACTCGCTCAGGCTTGCCCCACAATGTTCTGCATTCGTCTAGTAGATATTGTATTGGTGAAATATTATTATCCTGAGACGCCAACTTGCAGTCACTTCCTGCCATGGCAGTTGTTTGGTACAGGAGATTGAAAAGTCTTGCAACAGGAAAACAAAGAATTCCCAAACCACAACATAATTATCCCCTATGAATTACATTCATTCTCTCCAATTTCATTATCCATTGTTACAACCACAACAGAGTGAGGGTTGATCTATATAGCAAGATTAAGAGTTGTCCTAATAACAGAGTGAGAGTTGATTATAGCAAGAGAGTTGTCCTAATAAGTCCTCAAACCTCTCACCATTCCTACCCCCTCAGACAGGCATACCATCATGCATCCCATCTAGTGACATCACAGGAATGGCTGAGAATTGTGTTCTTGAACTAGCAACCAATGATCTCTCAGGGAAACCCCCTCCCACCCTCATCCATCCAAACGAGGCATAGAACATACAGATCTCAGCCATAGCTCTGAGTTCTTTGTTGCACTACCGCCCAAATCTTTGTCCAATCCATCTACTCTTACTCCACCGCCAACTACACTTACTGGTAATGAGAGTGAGACTGAGTCACTGTGTGCCTTTGATCTTCACAAGTCTAAATGTCCACCACCCAAATCTTTGTCCAATCCATCTACTCTTACTCCACCACCAACTACACTTACATGGCAAGAACTCAACTCAGATCTACAAGCTGTTTCCCCTACAGATGACACATACACATACGTTGTTGAAAATTACCAATCAAAAGAACTAGAGACATTTCCTGGAGCTCCAGGAATTGCGTTTGACACCCGGCCAAGTGAGGATCAACCTTAACAAGACGCCTTTTTTGTCTCAGCGGTTTGCTTGCAAGACTGATACAAGTGTTGGACACTATAGATGGTTTAACAAGATTTGCTCGGAAGCTAGCTATAGCTCTGAGATTACATCAAATCTGAAAAAAGTATAAGCGAGTAGCCTCGTTCCAAGGCTCCTCCCCAGCTTTTGTCGCATACTGTACAGTATGCGACAAAAAGCTGGGGGAGGAGCCTGGGAACGAGCCTGGGGATTAATTGCATAATAACTTTTGGTTTTTACTGCCGGGCTTCACACTTGTGTTTACTAGTTGAACGCTCCTTCGCCGCCTTCGGCGGCTCATGCGCTCCTGATGCAATGTACATGCAGCTAATTTAATGCAGACAGCAGGTATACAGTAAAACCTCCGATAGTGGACCCTCCGAGATAGGGACACAATATAATAAACCTCTCTACAAAGGACGCTTTATCAACAACTAGCAGCTCTGCACTGCTGTACTGAACTGAAGCCAGGCTAAACCATGGATACAGCGGTCACCAGGGAGTCTCCATAGCAACCGTGCTGCAGTGTGACACAAGCTATAGTAAACAACGTCAGATTAGCCAGTTAGATCACGCTTAGTCGGGATGTACGCAATTTACAGTCACGAGCACGAGGGCACAAAATGTACTAATTTCGTACACAGTGCTAATTTCGTACACAGTGCTAATTTCGTACACAGTTTTCCCTGCACTGTGCCCGAGGGCAAGTGACTGTAAAATGAATGATATGCACATTCCATTTCTGCTATTGTCAAGTATGATTCACCCTTGGATGACTTGTGTCCCTTACATAAATTTTATTTGGGGTTTCAAAAACATACTTCTCCTCTCCCATCCCCCCCCCCCCCCCCCCCCCCCCCCCCCCCGCAACTTACAGTAGTATCAGCTGAGCAGCTCAGTTGTGCCGTTTCAGTGAAGATTAGCAAGCTTACTGATAGCCTGCACAGGAAGGAGACAAAGATCAGTAATTCAGTATTCATTGACGCACATCAGCAACATGTACCAACACATCATCGCCAGTGCATGCAGAGAAAAAGGCTGGCTTGCGTGACTAACGCGAGTCCGGTAGTAGAACCCAAGTGTGCGTGTGTGTGGGTGTGTGCGTGTGTGCATATGTGTGTGTGTGTGTGTGTGTGTGTGTGTGTGTGTGTGTGTACTGCTCTTCACATTCCCTGCTGTCTTCTCCTGACTTTAAATATAAAGCCATGCCTCTGCACTGCTTTCCTTTGTTAAAGCAGACAACTAGGGACTACTTTCTTCTCACTGATGTCACTCACCAAAATCCAGACGTCCTCCATAAACGTTTCTTTTGGTGACAGCATATTCTTCCTCGTCACAGAAGCAAAGTAAGACCATGCAATGACGTCTTCAGACTCCACACGCTTCTGCTCGGCTTAGTCTACTCACCAACTCAGTTCAATGCTGACTCCAAACTTCTTTAGTGATTCCATGCCGCTAAGAGCAGAGTAATAATGTAGCAAACTGCTACAAACTGAAGACCTTTAGCTAGATTTGGACTCGGCCACCATTTATGCTCAAAGGTTCAAAGGTCAGCCAGCGCGCATGTGCAACAGGTTACTTCCGGTTGGGTATACATCTGAAGGAGATCATATCTACTCTTGCTTCTATGATTTGGCCTCAGCATTCGACACAGTTGAATACCCAGTCCTCTTGAGCCATCTTAAACGTGCGGGTGTGACGGGCAAATCCTGGCGCCTCATAAAACAGTGGTACAAAGACCCTCTCTCGTCTGTCCGTTTAAAAGGCCTGTCATCATCACCCTTTCCAATCCACCGGGGTGTTCGACAGGGCTCGGTTCTCTCACCTGTCCTTTTTCTCCTAGTGATGGACCCTATATTGGTGGAACTGAGAGAAAAATCTTGCGGTTTAACCCTTTAACCACCGAATTCTTCCCACCAAGACAACACATTTTCATGCATTCAGAGCACACCACTTTCGTAGGTACTCCTCTCCCACAGCATTCGCTCCTCAGCGGCCAAACTTGGTGGGGCCCGCACACATGGAGAGACCCCTCTGGCAATACCGTTAATGATATTCATGACCCCCCACAAGGCCAGCAATCGGAGGTCAAATGTGGATGTCAGCCGGATTTTCGCCCAGCATTTCCCTAAACTTGGGCCAGATCTGACTGATGGCACACCTTACACCACCAATTTGCATGTTTTCTTGAGGCCCTGGGTGGGGTCTATGAATATCATTAGAATCAAAAATCCTCGGGCCAATGAATCTCATTAAAATCAAAAAACGCCCACGCTGCACGACAGTCGAAGGGGGGGCCCCCGCCCCCCCTTTCGAAACCCCCCTGCCTTTCGTTTAGTGGGGAGGGCGCGCCGAAATCTGACCAAATTTTTGGGTTCGTTCCTCAAAATTGTCCCTAGGCCCTCTGAAGACTTTTTGGTCTCTTTTTGGACTGACGAGAAGCCCTATGAGTGCATAGGGTCAAAATGACGCCTATAGACGTCAGTGGGGCTTAAAGGGTTAAGCATCAATGGCTTGTTCATCGGAGCCCTGTCTCACGCTGATGATATTCGCTCTCTATCAACTAACCTCTCTGACTGCAAGCTTCAGATCTCTGCTGTAAGCTCATTTGCAAAGTCCAGACACCTCACCCTGAGCACTGAAAAGTGTGAAGCAGTTATATCGCCGTCTGTTCCAGCTAACAAGTCATGTATTGAAGTGGATGGCATAGAAATCCCCATCGTCCAGTCTGCCAGATGTCTCGGAGCTTGGTGGTCATCCTCCCCCTCTAGTGCCAATTGGATCGAGCAAAACATCAAGAAGGCCAGGGGTGCTTTCTTTGCCAGGGGCAGCGGTGTCTTCCATGGGTTGTTAAACCCTCTCTCCTCGAGAAGTATTGTCGAAAGTTGTGTGCTTCCAGTCCTACTCTATGGTGCCGAATCATGGGCACTAAATCTGTCACTTCTGAAGAAACTCGATTCTTTCCAAGCCGAAATTGGAAGACGAATTCTCTGTTTGCGTAAAACAACAGCAACGAACATTGTCCGCCTGGCCCTCCAGTGGCCTAGTATCAGAGCTCGAATTCTGTGTATCAAGTTGGCATTCCTGTTGAAGATCTTATTGAAGGAGGAATCTCTGAGTTCTCGTGTTTTCCGCTCGCTTGCAGTCAATGACGTTGAATCCCTGGTATTGGTCAAACAGTGTCGCTTCCTAGAGTCAGCGTATGGTACCAACCTCACTTCTACTGTGCTATCCTCTCCTGAGGAGATCTCTCTGTCTCAATTGAAGAATGACATTATATCTATGGACCACAGTCTCCTATTGTCAGAATGTGACTCTCATCCCTCACAACACTGGGTTCTCAATATCGCCACATCTACTAACAGCAGTTGGCCGAAAGTGTGGGACCACGCCTTGGAGAGAGGCCATTTTGGAACACTATGCTCTCAGACTCTGTTGAGGCTTCTCAGCCTACATGTGCACTCTGACAACAAATGCCCAGTAGCCGGATGCTCCCATTACGTTGAATCAGAGTCAGTGGTTGATCACTTTCTATCAGAACACACCTCTTTGGATATCTCGGCAGAACATTGTATGGAAGCTCTCAAGACCTGCTCTGAGGACCTATATAACTATGGAAAATTATTAAATCAAATTTTTAGAGATATTTGGAATAATAACTAAAATTTTAATATTGTATGAGTTCATTCCTGTCTTCGTTTTCTGTGTTCTGTATGCCATCCTGCATAAGGGTCATGAGATGTCAATCGTTGGGGCTTTAAATATTGAATTTGTAGCAAGTTTTGGCGGGAAGTCGGGATGGCACACTCGCTAAGCACTTGCTTTGCAGCCTGGGGGTTGAGTGTTCGCCTCCCCAATAACCGAGTACGAGTCTGGGCCTCTCCGTACATACCGGTTCTCGACTTCTCCGCCTAGCAGCTCGAGTACGCCGGTTCCCATCTGACCACCGAAGCTAAAGGTGTTCTGGTAGAAAGCAGGTTAGCCTCCTGTGATTCCAGTCACGCCTATCCAGCGCTCCTGAGGCTTACACTTCAGTGTCTGACCTGTCACGGAGGGATGGGTTGTTGCTAGGTTGTGTTTTTTTCTTTTTTTCTCTCTTTCCCCCTCAAGTTTTTTTTTTTTTGGTTTTCTTGTTCCTTTTTTCCGGTTCTTTTGTTTTCCTTTGGCATGGAGGGAATTATTAAGGCTGCTAGGCTTTTTTTTGCATAATGATTATGGAACTATATAATTATGCCTATCTAGGTCATGTGGCTAGCATTAGGGTGGAGTTGGACTAGTATTATTACTCTGGGTTATTTGAGGCTGGTCTTAGTATTGGCTCCTAGCTAATTATTATACCCAATAGCGTAAGTGTTGATGAGAGCTATGGGGCATCACTCATGCATCATATTCAATCTTCCACACCCATATATATGCCCTAGGCCTGTTCTCTACCATAGGGAATCAACTTCAGTTCATTTCTAATCAACAATTATTATATCTAATTAGCTATTGCAAGCAATCAGCTTTAAGAGTAATTCACAAAGCAGCTGGCTTGGTGGGGGGGAGGCTCTTGTATACATAACAGGTTCCAAATAAGGGTATGGTTAGGTTGCTACTGTTTGACTGAACCTGTTCTGTGGCTGTAATCGCTATAAGTTGGACGCTCCTTGTGCTCCCGACTATTATTCAAGTGGTTTCAAAGACTAAAAGTACAATGAACGTGCAGTAATAATACATAACAAATTATATGCCCTGACATATAAAAAATGAGAAAAATAAAATCTCCACCCATGTGGTTACCTCTCGCCAGGTACTTCTGTACCTGGCAGTAGTATGGGTGATTGCATGGGGTTCACAGGAGCTTATGAGTGCCACGAAGCTCCTGGGTTTCACCATTATTCTGTTAATCAGGAATGTCTGCTGGAGCACGCTTACGGCACTTGTGTATGGACACTTAATTTGCCTGGCTCTCTTCAAGGAGAGCGAAATGTTTGACTACTGGTCCCTCTGTCGGGCATACAGGACAAAGATCAAGAAGACGCCCAGTCAAGGAGATCAAGGCTGTGTGTGCGGGTTTGTGAAGTGGTGACAATTACTCAGCAGACCATTCAAATCACTGACAGCATGCATCTTGGAGCAGTCCCAATCAATCCTCTAACCATCTGGACGTACTCTAAGATGTGGGGGCTGTGGGTAATGATTAGCCCTGTAGCGCTTTGAATCCAGAAGGTTATACCAGTTTCTTTCCGCCTCACAATCATTGCCCATCAATGGTGATGGCAAAGGTGAAGGCACACATGTCTCAGTGTATGTCTACGAGATGTGAGGAGAGTCTGATGCCCAGTGCCCACCTCAAATGGCACTTCCAAGGTCATGTTACTGTTGTGATGCTGAATGAGATGGAAGACGACAACCACACACCGCACACCCTATTCCATATCGATTCAACTGAGAACATGTGTGCTGCTGCTCTGAATTACCCTTGTGAGGTCGCCTCCTGCTTGTTATACTGCTGCATTACAAAGTAAGAACCATCACGATTTGGACTACTGCAGATCTGCTTGATCAGGGACTCATATGGGCATTCAGTGTTTGTGTGCACAGCAGCATGTAAGCAACAGAGGCGGCGATTCTTCCTTCACAATGGTCAAACCAATCCAGACAGACATTTTGCTTTCGGGTTGCATACTTCAGAGTCGAGGAAGGTTGGAAAGTTAACTAGGCTTTCATTTGGCTTGGAGACGAAATGGTCAGCATACTTGTCATCCCAGGACACTTAGTTCCTCTGCTGTAGGAGGTGGGATCTGATGGTTCTGCATTTGGGCTTCTCATCCATATATTGCTCACTGCAGAAACAAATAAATCCAATTCCATGGCACATAATTTGGTTACAGTAATCACTGGACTGGAAGATGGACTGGACCAGTGGAATGGACTGGAAGATAGGCTGGACCAGTGGAATGGACTGGAAGATGGAGTGGAACAGTGGAATGGACTGGAAGATGGACTGGACCAGTGGAATGGGCTGGACCAGTGGAATGGGCTGGACCAGTGGAATGGGCTGGACCAGTGGAATGGGCTGGACCAGTGGAATAGACTGGAAGATGGGCATGGACTATGCAATAGACTATGGAATGTTTCAAGAAACGTCTAAAAACATTTTTCCATAGCATTACTCGGATCTGCTGTGTGGCTATTTACTTACTAACCTACTCATAGCCAGCTCTGCACGCCTTGTGTAATTGGCCTGAATTCACACATCCTTGAAAATTCAGTTATAACGCGACTACTAGAAATACTATATACGGTATCTATACTTTCATCAAATAGATTCAATCTTGGGCATCCCAAGTCTTGTTCCCAGCCCCCGAACATGCACATGAGGCTCACAAGCAAACCTATCTAGTCATCCCAGGACACTTAGTTCCTCTGCTGTAGGAGGTGGGATCTGATGGTTCTGCATTTGGGCTTCTCATCCATATATTGCTCACTGCAGAAACAAATAAATCCAATTCCATGGCACATAATTTGGTTACAGTAATCACTGGACTGGAAGATAGACTGGACCAGTGGAATGGACTGGAAGATAGGCTGGACCAGTGGAATGGACTGGAAGATGGAGTGGAACAGTGGAATGGACTGGAAGATGGACTGGACCAGTGGAATGGGCTGGACCAGTGGAATGGGCTGGACCAGTGGAATGGGCTGGACCAGTGGAATGGGCTGGACCAGTGGAATAGACTGGAAGATTGGCATGGACTATGCAATAGACTATGGAATGTTTCAAGAAACGTCTAAAAACATTTTTCCATAGCATTACTCGGATCTGCTGTGTGGCTATTTACTTACTAACCTACTCATAGCCAGCTCTGCACGCCTTGTGTAATTGGCCTGAATTCACACATCCTTGAAAATTCAGTTATAACGCGAATACTAGAAATACTATATACGGTATTATACTTTCATCAAATAGATTCAATCTTGGGCATCCCAAGTCTTGTTCCCAGCCCCCGAACATGCACATGAGGCTCACAAGCAAACCTATCTAGTTATATTTTCAAGACTTTTCCTTATTTATGTTGGCTGTGAATGAGTTTATACTCTTCAATGGACACGCTCTGTATAGCTACATAGTTAGTTGCCTTACCTGCAATAAAGGAGACTGTTCTGAGGTTTGACAGAGTGGAAAGGGACGAAAGCTACAAACGTCGAAATAGTGCCATCTGCGCTCATGCTGTTCATAAAAATTCCATAGTCCATTCCACCATTCCAGCCAATAATGTAGTATCAACTCCCAGTGAATACTCTTCCAGCACAGCACTCATAGAATTAGGTTGAATAGTTTGTACGTAGTGTACAGCTGGGTCATCAAAATAGATAACCTGCCAGCACAGTATTCATACAATTAGGTTGAATGGTTAGTATGTAGTGTACAGCTGGGTCATCAAAATAGGTAACCTGCCAGGGTTTGCTGAATTCAATTGGAATACTGCAGTCTCTCACTAACATCCCCCCCCCCCCCCCCAAACCTGGGGGTCGAAACACAATTTTGATGTACCTACGTTTCTGGAAAAACAGCAAACAATGAACAATGAGACATTTCCCGAGTCTACCTACTGAAGATTAGCAGCTAGATCGCCAGTTGCAACTGGAGATGAAGGAAACGACTAGCTGGGTGGTTCCAAGTTCCAACGTGTGTAGGGGGAATGAAAACATTGTGCATAGGTCTGTTCGCTAGACTAAAAGCTTACACTAGCTTTGTAAAGATTATACTTACTCACCACTAGACTAAGTCTGGTTCCCAGACCCAACCAGTGAGTAATTACGGGTCTGGGCAAATGAACTAGCTATCTTTCACCATAGCTGAGCACTCATTCCAGTGAATTTAAACTGTCGATTAGGGAAAACCGCACGTTACTAGTATGTGAATAGCATTATACATCATTACTATAACCACCTGGCAATAAATAAAACATAATTATTTGTTATTGCTGGAAACCTGACCTTGAGAATCAGGAATGGTAGGTTTAAACATAATTGGTCACGAGTCCAGCACCTGCGGTTTCTCACCTACACAGCAACTAATAATTTACACTGAATGGTTTGAATGTGGGGTTGAGACTACTGTACTATGTGCAATTGTGCCGTGCTATAGCTGTCAATTGCCTCTACCTAGCCTTGTCCCCCCCCCCCCCCCCCCCCCCCCTCCTTGCTTAACCATACTGCAAGCAATGGAGAGCTGGGTGGGCCAGGGCCTGGAAACGAGGCTAGCTTCTACCATGAGCCATGAACAAGAGTCCTTAACTCTCGTACTGTATGCGAAACTTGTCCTGTGGAATTCCAACTTCAAGATGCCATAAACGTGTGGGTAATCCATGAGTGTGAAGTTTTGCTAACTCTTACATTATAGTAGTGTGATGGGGAAATCTTTCATCGGAGGAGTTGACCACAACTAGTTGCTCTCCATCCTGAAACTAGTCTATCAAGCTAGACCAATTATTAATGAAGTTGAGGCAGGGGGGTGTGTACGGAAACATTTCTCTACTCCCCACCCTGAGCGCGAGAATGATTGGTGTAGCTAGATAGACTCCGTAAGCTGTAACAGCTATGTAAGCTTACTTGCTATCTGCCATTGGATGCTTTCTTTCAGGACCGCCGTTCAGTCTGAAACTTGGAGCGTGGGTACAGTACGTCTCGTTTTAGCAGACGAGCATGTGGCAACCATTGAGGAACCGTATACATGTTCATGCACTGTCAAGTATCTGAGTAACCAAAATTGACTTTTCCGTGTTCCAACAACTCATTGTATGCTGATGGACACACTTTCTCTTCACTGGCTCCTTACAGTGTATTAAAGGTACGGGAGGGGATTTCCGGACAGTAGAGGATCACTCTCTAGGATCAACGGAGGGGATTTCCGGACACGGCCCCAGTTAGCTTTCGCTCTCTAGTTCGTCAACAACTGTACAGTGTCATAGATCTGGAACTGCACTCAAGATCATCAAAGTGGGCACTCCTGTAGCTGACAAACTTGGGTTGTCTTCAGCGTCGCATGGGCAGGGCCATGAGGGCCCGGCTGCTAGGGTCCCAGGCCAGCTTCCGGAAGTGATTTACGTTAGGCCACGCCCCATGAAAAAGTGGAAATAATTATTGTATTCGGTTTCTGTGTGCGGAACCAGGACCCCGTATTAAATTGCCTGCATCGATGACGACGGTGACTCGCGCTACATATGGAAAGTCCCTCCTTCGGTATACCGAAGGAGGGACTTTCCATATGTCCAGCTGTGAAATTGGTTGACATGTTCTGTATGGGGATCATAAAAATATAGCTAGTGCAGAGAGTCTATTAAATTTTATATTACTTAATAAGTTATGGTTCGAAGGATATGACTTCTGATTGATACCTTGAACATGCTAAACTATATTCAAGTAGCTAGCTGATTGCATTGCCGTTATGTTTATTTATACTCTTTCACAAAGTCCAATATTCAGAACAGAGCAGCTAGTAGTGTAGTAGGGTAGTAGTATAAACATAGCAATGTACTTTAACTTCTAGCTATATGCAGGGGAAGATCTCTCAGTGCGGCCAAACTTGAACAAAGTACTAGGCATGCCACAAAGAGCTGGTGATGCCGCAGACGTTAGCTCATCTTTTGCAGAGATTGAACTGCATGCACCTACTGAGTATGGCATCCTGTGTTCTTCAGCAGTGCTCTGACGGGAGCTCCTTCAATCTGTCAAATGTTGATGGGGGCTCAGATCTCGACCTGTTCATGGAGGTAGAGGAACCCGTGGATCTGAGAGGAATATCCGTACCTTCAGTCACGTTGCATGATGTAAGTCGGAGGAGTATACCATATTTATTTAGAATTTTCATATAATTATTTTACATGAATCCTTGAGTCACATGCAGAACAGCAGGCAGCAATCGGCGAGTATGCCTCATTGCACATCTATGTACCTGCATGCCAGCTGTATTCGTCATTCCTTCCCAACAGCCTTGTACTATTTTGCCAACACAACCGCATCAAAAGTGGCAATTCTGGTGAGAAAGAATTGTGTTTCTCACCAGAATTGCCACTTTTGATGCGGCTGTGTGGGCAAATAGTACAAGGCTGTTGGTAAGGAATGACGAAGCAACGGAACGGTATTTGTATACATAGTGATAAATTAAAGCACAGAAATCATACCGACCACAATTTCCCGCCAAAAAAGCATAATTACACTCCTGGTAGGGGAAAAATTGTGCCGCGTAATATAATTAATTAATATAAATAATGTTTGAGTACTTAGGCTTGGTCTACAGAGATTCTGACTACACCGCCGTGATCGCTATGATGCACTGACCTGAATGATAAAAGTTGGTGCTGAAACTCACCTTGGTGGTGGAGATATGAGCGCTTTTGTCTCGCCGTTGGCCGCCATTGCTCGAGCGCTCCATCGACTTCCGGTGGAAGTACCGTTCTTAGGAAAGGCACACGAAGATTCTGACCACACGGCCGTGATCGCTGTCGTTCACTGACGCTTACATGCCAAACTCACCGTGCTGGCTAAGTTGTGAGTGCTGTAATAGTCTTCCTTTTGGTCGCCATTGCTCGCGATCGCCTGAGCGTGGTGCCACGTGCAAGTGCGTTAATTGGAACTTATTGCAATACTTACTCGCGGCTTGCGCTACGCAACGCGGCAACTTTATGAATGGAACTTGATATGCTACTGATCTTCCCTATATATAGCTAGCTATCATCATGCTACTCACGTCATGTGTGATAATTGGAACGAACTGTCACACTTAGCTTGTGCTACCGTTTAACCGCGGCTACCAGGAGTGCGGTTGCCCCTCGTTATAGTGGTAAATCTTGGTTGGGTGCAAATTTTCATATAAATGACTGTATTAGTAACTCCATCTGAAGAATTTTTCAATTTTCAGGTGCATCTGCACATTGCTATGCCCCCTTAGCTTCACACGTGCACGTGTTAGTGATGCAGATTTCGGTTGGGGCAATGGTGAGATGGTACGACGTCTACATGCGAAGACATCTGGGTTAGGTTAGCATCAGGATCGAGCGCACAATAATGTAAATGTTAGCATACACTGCTTGCACATATAAACACCGGTCAGGATATTGTATCCGCTTCACTTCAAATATGATTCGTAACCAACAATACTGCGATGGCTAAAATTGTTGTGGTAAGTATATTCATCCCATGCTAATAAAGAATGCAGTGGCTATTAGAGGGCGGCTACTGAAGTATTGTTGTGGTAAGTATATTCATCGATCCATAGAATGCAGTGGTTGTTAGTGGGCTTTTACTATGCAATCCTTGGTATGGTACTGTATATATTATAATTGTTTTGCAACAAGGACTAACAGAAACTGCACTAACTATACTCCTTGGGTTATTTTAACTAAGTATTCTTGCAGTGATAATGCTTAGTCTCGTTCCCAGACCGTCATACGCACGGAAGGAGGGTCTGGTGAATATAGTACTGTACAAAATTTTGGAACATCGCGGAATTCGGCACTAAGAATTAGATTGGTCAATGTGTGTCACACGCTTCTCACACCCACTATTTCCCACGCAGACACGTGAATCAAGTTATACTTAGAGAATTTCTCTGTCAGACTCAGTGGCAACGTAGTTTATCTCCGGGTTTATGAATGCCAGGGATCTTCTTGATGTCGGGACGATGCTCATATTGCTGTCAGTGCGAACAACCACGGGTCTCTGTCACGTTGGGGGAACAAGATCTAGGCGTGCTGGACACTGGGGGAGAGTCACTCACACTTCTCTTACTGCTAGCGGTGCTGGTCTCTGAAGCGGACGTCGCTCGTGTCCGAAGGTAACCTATAAAGCGTGCTTTCAAAGTATGCATGGCCTCCAAGGAAAACAGTGGCTAAATATCATGGATGCTCAATGCTGCACACCTACATAATCCACCAAAATTGAAGCTTATATGCACATGCCATTTGACCTCTAATTGTGTGTACCGTAGAGTATGTATCAAGCGCCCACCATGCACGTATCAAGCGCCCACACCCCTCTTCACGCGAAAGTTACTGCACAGGGTCCAAAAGCAGTGTAGTAAGGGCCCACCCATCACAAAAGTTTTGAGCAGCATTTCTTAACCTCTGGGCGAGGTTGTACATTCAAAAAGTTATACAGTGAACTACGGCATGCTTATAGACCCGTGATCAATTTCTTTGCCTGAAAATGGACTTATATATTCATAGCCGGTCATTGATATTCACAGCTTACCGCAGCGCTTATTTAATGGCTATCAAGTGGGAGTAGCACTGGCATGCATGCTGAGTTGTAAAGCCAGGATAACTGGTTAGTTTGGGGGAAGGCCCAAACTGACATGACAGCACATTAACTTACATACTACAGGCCATATGGCACTTGTTTGTTTACCACAAACACTATAAAGCTCATGTGCTATGTGGATTCTGAGTAGAATTTGAGGTGTGTGTATGTGTGATCATTAAATATGTATGCGTATACCATATACTGCTTCTAATGGGACCATACTTTGTAGTTAATTCTTCTCATTTGGCCTACAAAACGTTATTCAAGATCTTACACAACCATCATCACCGTGAGCATGCACCAGATTAATCTATATCCAGTATACTGATCCAGTATCAACCTTCTGCAGGCTGCACGGAAAGGTCGTGTGGACATTGTCCAGCAGTGGTTGGATGTACTCCCACCTGACAAGAAGATGAAAGTTCTCACCGGGAAGGATGACAAATGCGGGTTCACCCCTCTGCATGCTGCTGCTGACTATTGCTGCCTGGATGTTGCAGAACTCCTAATTGAACATGGCGTTGGTAAACTTTCTTTTTTTTGTAGTTGGTATAAATTATATTAGCCTTGTTCCCAGACAACACCCCCATGCTGCATGAGAAAGAATGACCTGTGGTGTCCATTGTTCCCAGACAACACCCCCATGCTGCATGAGAAAGAATGACCTGTGGTGTCCATTGTTCCCAGACAACACCTCCATGCTGCATGAGAAAGAATGACCTGTGGTGTCCATTGTTCCCAGACAAACACCCCCATGCTGCATGAGAAAGAATGTGTCCATTGTTCCCGGACAACACCCCCATGCTGCATGAGAAAGAATGACCTGTGGTGTCCATTGTTCCCAGACATGCTGCATGAGAAAGAATGACCTGTGGTGTCCATTGTTTGTGCATTTGTGTAATTCCACAGAAATCCAGGAAATATAATTATGGCAGCCATAAGCCGAATTGAGCACTAGAGACTCTCACTCTACCTGCACACTCAACCATAATGTTTGTTTTGTTTACCACCAGACCCAAACGTGAAGGATGTAATTAGTGATAGCACTCCACTGCACATTGCCTGTGAGGGAGGGGGTGAAAAATGTGACCAGCTGGTGCAACTACTCCTATCAAAGTAAGACACCAACAGGCACTATGTATGCTTTACTTCATCAGGGTTCTGTCTAGGAATATGAGTTTATGGGGGAAATTCAGTAGGCATGGTGGGCGTGGACCGGTGGGTCAAAACCACTTTCAGAGGCTCAAAATTTTCCAGGGGACATGCCCAGATTTCCCTAATAGTATAAGATTTGCAGTTTTGAGTCATTCTGGTACAGGTTTATGTTCCTAGTAGCTGTGGTGTCAGAGATAGATTCTTGGCTACTAAATGTTAGTTGTCCCCAGCAAAATAATAAAGAACCGCTGTACACTTAGTACGTACATGATAGTAGTAGTTTAGTGTGAGTTACTACTGTTCTACATTCTTGTGGCGGTATTTGTTGTGGGAAAGGGGGAAAAGGGGAGAAGGGAGGGAGTGGAAGGGGGAAGAGGGAAGTGGGGGGAGGGGGGAAGAGGGGAGAAAGGAGGGAGTAGCCTCATTTCCAGGCCCCATCCGATCCGATTTTACATATGGGACCAGGGAACGGGATTAGGAGGCGAGGTGGTGTTTGATAAACCATGTTCAGGTGAAATCTTGCTACAAATGTTTTTCAATATAGGGGAGCCAGCTAGGGTGGATGCTATAGGCTCCGGGAAGTACACCCCTCTACACTACGCTGCCGAGTGTGGCAGGACAGAAGCAGTGAAACTCCTCCTGGAAGCTGGAGCCAAGACTGACTTGCAGACTTATACACCAATCCACCTTGCTGCTGAGAATGGGCATCTGCTGTGAGTTGCTTTTAGACAAATAATGTATTGCTTTTGTCTTCTTTCTCAAGCTACTCTGGGGATTCAGCTATGTAGCTTTGCTAGTTGTTAGACCAGGGCACCTGCAGGGTCGATCCTACCCGGGCATTGCCACCATCACCGCATGTGACCAGATCTCCCAGGCCTTCTTCCATATTGCATACAGTAAGAATCAAATACTGGAGGTGGGAACGGCCTGGGAATGAGGCTATCAGTGCTCAAAGAGAGCAACTGGCACTTCTAATAGGTAGTGATATACCATACAACTGGTTTTGATTGATGTATTGTACATACATGTGTAATTGTTGCACCCTTCTATCCACACATACGTAAATGCATCATAGTGTTGTCCAGGAGCTCTACAATCACTCTCCTGGGTCTATCTCCTGTGAAGGGGCATATAAGAAGACTCCGCTTCACCTAGCTTGCGAGCATGGACACCCCGGCATTGCAAAGTTTATTCTGGGATCAAATCCTGATATCAACGTTAATGTGCGGTATGCTAATGAATAATAGTGTTTGTACTACTGTGATGACGTAGTTGAAAGGTGCCGACCACAGTTTATATAGCGTAACCCACTAATTGGAAGTTATACCCGTCCTATAACTACCTACCCGTCGTATAACTACCATACACCCTTGTCAGCACATTTTAGTGTACACAGAAGCCACTTCAGTATACTCAGCAAGTGCACTTAGAAGCCACTGTAGTACAAGCCAGTTGTACTACCAGCTGCTGTGGTTTATCAGGAACACACTCGGCTGTTATTCAATTAGAAGCCTCGGCTTCGCCCTCTAATTGAATAACAGCCTCGTGTATTCCTGATAAACCACAGCAGCTGGTAGTATAACTATAACATACAGATAGTGCATTATCACAGAGTCGGTAGACTCTGTATGTAGGGATACGACGTACACGCAATATATGCTAATACAAAAGAATCTCTCCAAATCTCAGAAACGGTACACTTATAAGCCTTTATAACCACATACCGTTCATCTTCGAGTGTTTTCATGACCAACAAGACTCCTCGCGTCGCGAAAAACCGTCGCGAAAGTACCGCACCAGGTACTCGCTAAACGGGCAAATTGTTTTTCTTTCTTCTTTCTTTCTTTCTTCTTCTTTCAGACGGGCTAGCTCAACGTCGCCTCAATCCCTCATGATGGTTTTCGCACGAAACAGCAGCATTTTACACCGAGCAGTGCACCAGCCCATCGCTTTTTGGCAACCTCCAAGTCTTCACCAGGCGGCTACAGCTGCCCACTCAATAACTATGGCTTCATTTGTCACGCCATTTTCATGTTTGTACGCATGCGCACTTAAACGATCACTTAGCAACGATACGTAATTATTATTCAAGATCGCTGAATTAGAAGTGCCTTGCGCTACCGCGGACCGTCGACCGGTACTAGACTGAGGTAAATTCTCTGTGCTATATATCTTACTAGACTGAGGTAAATTCTCTGTGCTATATATCTTACTAGACTGTGTTCTGTGAGAGGGGTGAATGCCTATCTAAAGACTCAACAATGGGTCGCTACTACTATTTAGTATAGCTATTTTACCTACACTACTTCAGCTCAGGGAGCACTGGCTTAGTATCCATCCAGAAAAGGGTTGGCTTTTGAGATGCTTGGGTCTGATAGTTCAGCCATTACTGGCAGTGTAAATGCCAGAGTCCAGTATGCATGCGCCTGCTGCTAAAAAAAAAATGACATAAACAAGTAATAAAAAACATTTAAAATGTAACAGGATGTAGGGATACCAGAACCGCAAAAAGTAAGGAAACAAGGTAGGGATGATCACACAAAACAGTGAAGTATACAATCCCCCTACATATCTTTTTTCATTATACACGTATTATGGAAAAAGATCTCTGTAGGGGGTTGTATACTTCACTGTTTTGTGTGATCATCCCTACCTTGTTTCCTTACTTTTTGCGGTTCTGGTATCCCTACATCTTGTTACATTTTAAATGTTTTTTATTACTTGTGAGATATCAAGAGTTCATAACAATAGGAGTGTGCAACTGCCATATGGTATCCATTACCACCATCTCCGCAGTACAGAGTTTACACAGCCTATGTACGTGTTGACCACACTGTTTGCCATGTCATACTGCCGAGATGGTGGTAGTGGATACCATATGGCAGTTGCACACTCTTATTGTTATGAACTCTTGGAGATATTCATAGACTCGGTAGAGTCTATGATTATCTCCATCACTTAGCAACAATACGTAATTATTACTCGAGATCGCTGAATTAGAAGTGCCTTGCTGCTGTCAATCGAGTCGAACGAGGTACTTCATAAAACTGAGGTAAATTCTAATCCCTGTACATATATGTTACTACCTACTGTGTTCTGTGAGAGGGGTGAATGCCTATCTAAAGACTCAATAATGTCGCTACCACTTGCTACTATCTAGCTAATAATTATGGGCTTCAGCGCTGGTTTAGTATCCATCCAGAAAAGGGTTGACTTGAGATGCTTGGATCTGATTCTTCAGCCAACGCTGGCAGTGTAATACTCATACCAAAGCAAGGGCCTGTGAGGACACTGAATTCTGCTCTGCGATGACAAATTTCAGCTCAAACATGCGCCTGCTGCCAAAATTTTTTACATAAACAAGTAATAAAAAACATTTGAAAATGCAACAGGATGTAGGGATACCAGAACGGCAAAAAGTAAGGAAACAAGGTAGGGATGATCGCACAAAACAGTGAAGTATACAATCCCCCTACATATCTTTTTTCATTATACACGTATAATTATGGAACAAGATCTCTGTAAGGGGGTTGTATACTTCACTGTTTTGTGCGATCATCCCTACCTTGTTTCCTTACTTTTTGCCGTTCTGGTATCCCTACATCCTGTTACATTTTCAAATGTTTTTTTATTACTTGTAATTATATAAGTATCACCATAGTACTAAGCTATACCGGATAATAATAATTATCACGAGTTTGTTGCCGTAGTATTGTTACGACAGTGAAGCACCAGTAACAATGCCAAAGGTAACAAACGAGTGATATGTTTCCGGTGTAGCTTGGTACTATGGTGATACTGATTTTATCATAAAAACATGGAATTTCATTGCACGTTCCTCTACCAATGAACGTAGCGAATGCGCGTTACCATAGCTTGCTTGGCGACAATATTTTCATTTCTGGTTGCCAACCCTTCGCGTTAGTATGGCAAGCTACAATTGCAAATGCTTGGGCGAGAAGGCCTGCGTAACAACCCCAAAGGCGGAGCCACTCAGATAACTGGCAGCTGTACGGTCGGTCCACGCCGATAACTGGCAGTTCGGTCGGTCCACACCGATAACTGGCAGTTGTACGGTCCATTTCAACTTCTAGTTGACTATGTAATTATCTGTATGGGCTGCCTTTTTGATTGTGAATCTCACTATTCATTTCATTGAATTGTATTGCAGGGATGAGCACGAGTGCACTCCACTGCACTATGCAGCTACTGCTGCAGGATGACAACTCCGACCAGCTGGTGGCAATGCTCATTGATGCAGGAGCAGACATCAACCCAAATGATGGTTTTGACGTACGTACATTAGATGCTCGTTATGATGTACGTACGTTAGATGCTCGTTATGATGTACGTACATTAGATGCTCGTTATGATGTACGTACATTAGATGCTCGTTATGTGTACGTACATTAGATGCTCATTATGACGTACGTACATTAGATGCTCTTTATGATGTACGTACATTAGATGCTCGTTATGATGTACGTACATTAGATGCTCGTTATGATGTACGTACATTAGATGCTCGTTATGATGTACGTACATTAGATGCTCGTTATGATGTACGTACATTAGATGCTCGTTATGATGTACGTACATTAGATGCTTGGTATGATTTACGTACATTAGATGCTCGTTGTGATGTACATACATTAGATGCTCGTTATGATGTACGTACATTAGATGCTCGTTATGATGTACGGAGGTTAGATGCTTGTTATGTGTACGTATATTAGATGCTCGTTATGATGTACGTACATTAGATGCTCGTTATGATGTACGTACATTAGATGCTTGTTATGATTTATGTACATTAGATGCTCGTTATGACGTACGTACATTAGATGCTCTTTATGATGTATGTACATTAGATGCTCGTTATGACGTACGTACATTAGATGCTCTTTATGATGTACGTACATTAGATGCTCGTTATGATGTACGTACATTAGATGCTCTTTATGATGTACGTACATTAGATGCTCGTTATGATGTACGTACATTAGATTCTCGTTATGATGTACGTACATTAGATGCTCGTTGTGATGTACGTACATTAGATGCTCGTTATGATGTACGGAGGTTAGATGCTCGTTATGTGTACGTATATTAGATGCTCGTTATGATGTACGTACATTAGATGCTCATTATGATGTACGTACATTATATTAGATGCTCGTTATGATGTATGTACATTAGATGCTCGTTATGATGTACGTACATTAGATGCTCGTTATGACGTACGTACATTAGATGCTCGTTGTGATGTACGTACGTTAGATGCATCCAATGTACACAGGGTTTGGGGGTACATATGAAGATGCAGTGTGTATGTCATAGGTAGCATGGCAGTTGGTCCTCTATTGTTTATAAGTACAGAACCAGAGGGACACAGCTCCGATGGTGAGGGACACAGCCCCGATGGTGAGGGACACAGCCCCGATGGTGAGGGACACAGCTCCAATGGTGAGGGACACAGCTCCAATGGTGAGGGACACAGCCCCGATGGTGAGGGACACAGCCCTGATGGTGAGGGACACAGCCCCGATGGTGAGGGACACAGCCCCGATGGTGAGGGACACAGCCCCGATGGTGAGGAGCTGTGTGTTAAAGGTTTAAGCCGTACATGCACCACAGGTCTGCCATGCTGTATGTGCACACAATTATGATGCTCTCCTCCATATTTGTACACAGCTGCTTGAGAAACTGTAGCACAAATCGGTGTTGATGGTGAAAGATGGTCACCATCAACACCATTGTTTCTCAAGCTGCTATGTACAGCACATAGCAGCTTGAGAAACAGCAGTGCATGTTGTGTGTGTGTGTGCATATGCTCTCCTGCATATTAGCAGCTAATATGCAGGAGAGTATATGCGCACACAGCATGGCAGAGACATGGCATAAGGCTTATACAGGATCGGGACTGTGCCACTCTCAGGCACTCCTAAGGGTAAAGTCACACTGGTATTAAGGAACTCCATTTTGACTTTGGCCAAATGTTATCCTCTGCAGGCGTCGCCCCTTGACTCAGCTTGTGGTCGGGGCAATGTGAAGGCAGTGAGCAGACTGCTGGAGAAAGGAGCAGAAGTTGGTCCACTCACTCTCAACTCAGGCCCTTATGAGTAAGCTTATTATGCTAGATTTGCACAATCACCATAATTAATTATAGGACTTGGTGGGTGTTGAAGAGTGGGGAGGGGGTCATATTAGTGAGAGACTGCAGTCTTTGTGGATCACTGCAGTATTTAACGCAAAGTTAGTGATCAAGCCTGTAAGCAATACCCTCCTTTCCCTAGCTCCTCACCCTACCCACACTTTTCCCCGTTGCACATCTGCAGGGATTGTGCTCTGACCATCCTCAGAGCACCACAGTGGGCCAAGGCTCTGAGGTATAGCTTCAACCTCGGGAAGGGGAGAGCTACCACACCCTTCAGGGAAATGGTCAAGAAAATGCCAGGTGTGTAGCTACGTTGCATGTCTTATAAATTAAGGCCTAGACAAAGCTCTGAAATATCCATAAGCAACGCTGCACTGTTTTTCAGAAACTTAGGTATAATAGAACCTGCCTTTAGTGGTCACTGACACGTCACAGAAACTGAAACTAGCAAGTCTCGTTCCCAGACCTTTCATCCTGTGCATATATAGCTTCCAGTATAAGTTATCGCATACAATACTGAAAACAATCCGCACTGGAGTTGGTTTGGGTCTGGGCCCAAGACTAGAACTTACCCAGCCCACGTGGTTCATTACATCTGGCTTCACTGGAATGGCTTCATCCAGTATCCATGTGATATTATCTCCTCCCTTTCTGGATGTTTGGTACCTACAGCTGCAGCTGAAGAAGTGCTCAATCGTTGCACCATGAAAGAGCGTGTGGTGGATGAATTTCATGATTACGTCAGAGTTGCCTTCAACTATGAGTTCATAGAAGACATTCAGGACAAGTATGTTGTCTTGTACTTCTGCCTGATCCATATAACATTCAGGACTAGCATGTTAATCTGCCTGATCCATGTAACATTCAGGACAAGTATGTTGGTCCATACAGTACAATGTAACATGGCAGTCTGCGCACGCTGAATGACTTCAGTAATGAGAAATCCAGAATTCAAGATTGAAGAAGAAGAAGTAAGAAATGGCCCATAGCACATGGTATTTATAGGTGAGCAAACAGACAGACAGGTGCCATGTACACAATGAAGTACAGGAAAAAGGTCCCAGAAATCTACATAAACAATTATGTAACACTGATGTAATATGCCCAGTACGGTGCACCTGACATTGATAATGTTCAGACAACAGTCCTATTCACAACAAGCTCTTTGGAAGTATCTTCCGAACCCAATTCTCAGAAGAAACATTCCAGTGTTCGGAGGAAGCCTTTTTATTTGCGAGGCGAAGCTGCACTGCAAATGCATGTCGGAAAAGTGTTCCTTATCTCGGCATCAATTTTAAAGACACATACCTTATACTTCTGCCTGATCATGGCCTGCTTCAATGTCTTCTGTTCTTCATACTTAGGTCGTCTGATGGTGTACTTGAGATTGACACAAGGAAGAAGAACAAGGATGAGGAAGATGAGGAAGTGGGGGGACCTAACTTCTATGACCTTGAGGACCAGGAGGTCAATGGATTCACTACCAAGTGGGGACCGGTTGGCTTCGACCACCCTCTAGCAATTATGGTGAAAACCTCTTCCCTCAAAACATGAATTGTAGAAAGTTCAGAGTATTCCTGCATGCAAGAGCGTAGACACATTTGCAAGGGTGGGGGTGATCACGCATAGCACTGAAGCCCCCCCCCCCCACATCTACAAATTGGCATGGCAGTTAATTTCATTCTGTTGCAGGTTCAAGAAGGACGACTCAAGTTGCTCAAGCACCCCATTATGGGAAGTTTGCTGCACTACAAGTGGAAGACCTTTGGGCAGTATGTCTACTTCCTCAACATGCTCCTGTACGTCATATTCCTCATCTTCCTGACCACCTTTGCTCTGGTCACACTCAACCCACAGTCACAGTCGTGTGAGTATTGATCAAGAGGTTGTAATCACTGACTATTATTGCCCACCTGACTATTATTGCCCAAATCCTCCTATCAGATATTGTTCCCAATTGCTAGTGAGGAGAATGTTTCCGATCTAAAGACTTAGCTAGGTTATTATAGCTGTGCGCATTTGTTTCATATCCTCTACAATATATTCTGTCATTAATTTGGAATCAACTGCTTTTCAAGAATTGGGAAACGTAGTAATGGACAAATTTGCCAGGAGTCATAAAAGTTTCTTTGTCAAACACCATTACTTAGCTGCATGAACAATCTTATTTTGAGAAGGCCAGCTACTGTAGTATGAAAGTTGTTTTACAGCAACTGCTAACACTCCTCTCCCTCAAATTAAGGTGTGGATGTCTTCAATGGTACTTTTGGGGTTTGCAATGACAGTGGCAGCGGTGCATCAGATATGGCAAATCAATGTGGAGTGTGTGGTGAGTCTTTGGCAAATAATCTGGGGGCATAATGCTGTATAATTATTACACTCCTGGTATAGGAAAAAAAGTGCCGCGTAATTACACTCCTGGTATAGGAAAAATTGTGCCGCGTAAATAAATAATCTAAATAATCTAAATAATCTAAATAATTAAATAATCAAACCTCACAGCACGCAGGAAAGGTCTAAAGAGATTCTGACTACACCATCGTGATCGCTATCATGCAGTGACACAACCACACAATAATTGTGGCGAAACTCACCTTGGTGATGGAGATACAATCGCTTTTGTCACGTCGTCGGCCGCCATTGCTCGATCGTTCTCTTCTACGTTGGTTGCCAGTACAGTCATAAGAAGGGCCCACAAAGATTTTGACCACACAGCCGTAATCGCTGTTGTTCACTGACGGTTACGTACCGAAACTCACCGTGCTGGCAAGGTTGTAAGTGCTGTTATAATTTCGTGTCTTCCCTTTGGTCGCCATTGCTAGCGTTCGACTGAGCGTGGTTGCCACGTGGCATGTGCGTTAATTGGAACGAATTGCAATAATTAGTTTGCGCTACTGCGAGGCAACCGCGGAGTTGCAACGACTACCAGGAGTGCGGTTGCCCCTCGATAATTAATCTAAATAATTAAATAATCAAACCTCACAGCACGCAGGAAAGGTCTAAAGAGATTCTGACTACACCATCGTGATCGCTATCATGCAGTGACACAACCACACAATAATTGTGGCGAAACTCACCTTGGTGATGGAGATACAATCGCTTTTGTCGTGCCGTCGGCCGCCATTGCTCGATCGTTCTCTTCGACGTGGGTTGCCAGTACAGTCATACGAAGGGCCCACAAAGATTCTGACCACACAGCCGTAATCGCTGTTGTTCACTGACGGTTACATACCGAAACTCACCGTGCTGGCAAGGTTGTAAGTGCTGTTATAATTTCGTGTCTTCCCTTTGGTCGCCATTGCTAGCGTTCGACTGAGCGTGGTTGCCACGTGGCATGTGCGTTAATTGGAACGAATTGCAATAATTAGCTTGCGCTACTGCGAGGCAACCGCGGAGTTGAAACGGCTACCAGGAGTGCGGTTGCCCCTCGTTATTAATTGCGATTTCCAGAAGGAAATTTTACCATATGCAAATCTCCCTTGGATTTCTACGTGCCAATAATTTTGTGGTTTAGCCCCTAAAAGTGATACGCAAATGACATGCCTGGGAAGGTTTGGCCTGAGTGAAGTAAAAAGTAGTGACACATGTGACTCATGGAGACCATGCATGTTGTGTGTGCATGGCTACCACGTCTGTTACCATATTTGGGATGCAACCATCGGGGAAGAGCTACAGTGTGAATGAGAACACAGGAACATCAAGGACAGATCTGCTGTAGCTGCAACCGAACGTAGGAGGCCTCCATTCCTTGCTAGTACCCATTTGTCGCACCTGCATGTGAACTTTGTGAACGAACTCTTGAGTTCGATATTCAGATGTAATAAATTAACCGCCTTCCTTCACACGTGACTAGCACAACAATTTCTCTACCTTGAAATGATCTACAGCTGCTCTTGCTAAATGTGAGTGATTGTACTTCCTGTCATAATCTTGCTTCTTGCACAGGTCTGAGTGAGCATGAGCGGCGGTTTATACTTTCTGCTGCTGTCATCATTATTGTCATTTCCATTGTCAAATTTGCACTTGAGGTTATGCAGTTCGTCCCACTAAGGTTGGACTATGTGCTGCACTGGGTCAACTGGATGGAGGTCCTCATCTTCATCTGTTCCATCATCTTTGTCTGGGTCTTCCACACCGGTTGCCACTGTCCGTTCAACTGGCAGTGGCAGCTTGGAGCTGTGGCCATCTTCCTCGGATGGATCGACTTGATAGTCTTCATTCAGAAGTTTCCCCTCACTGGGATCTATGTGCTGATGTTTGTCAACATACTCTACACGTTCCTGCGAACAGTCATGTTGTCCTTGCTCCTTGTTGTTGCCTTCAGTCTGACATTCTACATGACCTTCTTTGTGCCTGAGATTACAGTAAGTACTCAGCAGTACCGAGGACCACTTCTTCTTTGCTCTCCTCTTTTCCACATGCTGACCTCCCACACACTGTCCTTAGCCTCATTCCCAGGCCTTGGAGTCAGAAGGCCTGGGAACGAGGCTATAGTATCCTACCACCTACCAGTGCACATAGTTATTTTCACTTACAATTTCTTTTCCTCTCCAGCGCTCCCCGTTCTCCACTCCTGGACGTGCTATCATCAAGACTATGACCATGACAACTGGAGAGTTTGACTTTGACTCAATCTTCCGCCAGGCCCCCATTAATGGAGAGAACGATACAGAGCAGGAGATCCCCTTCCTTCCCGTCTCCTTCACCCTCTGGATTATCTTTGTGATCATCATGCCCATCCTCCTCATCAACATGCTGGTACGTCACGTATAACACGGGTGCTGTGTATATAACACGGGCATTGTGTATATAACACAGTGCATCCTGTCCTCTTATGTTCTACATTGAGATCTCATGTTAAAAATCCTCCATAGGTTGGTCTGGCTGTTGAAGCATATCTCATGTTTGTACGTAGGTTGGTCTGGCTGTTGATGACATCAAGGGAATACAAGAAGAGGCTGCCTTGAAGAAACTTGCACTGCAAGTACGTTTATGATATGATGTTTTACTATACGGACTAGATGACTAGCTATTGTGGTAATAGCTTCCCGTAGAATTATCGCATTAGACTTCTATCACTTGATGGTTGATGTGGAAATGTGAATTGTGCAGTGTAGTGGGAAAAAATACCACTTGTCCTTTGCTTGTAATTGCTGAGTGACACCACAGGAAAACTACCTGCAAATACTTGACTGGACGGGCACCGTCACTGTCAAAATTGCACGTGATTGCACTGTCCACTTGCCATTGCCGTTGGTGGGAACCATTTCACTTTTGCATATTGTTACGTTATTTCTCACGTAGACTACACCTACAGGTACTCTTCTCTGCATAAAGCAGAATTGCCAAAAGAGCCATATACGAACCTTCAAGTATTCCCACGAAGGACTCGAACGGCAATAAGTGGACGGTGCTATCACGGAGCAACTTCGGTGCCCGTCCAGTCAGTACATGTAATTTTTCCTGTGCGCACACGTATGTAAGGTAAGCACTCATGATTACTGATTACCTATAACCTGTATACGTATATATGCTGTTGGTATTGTGGAAGATCAGTAATGAAGCTGCATAATTATGTGTGGTACGCATCTTTAAAATGACACCGAAATTCGGACTGTTTTCCAACATGCGTCTGTGGTGCAGCTTCACCGCAAATCAGAAGGCTTCATCCCAGAATCGGGATGCTCTTTATGAAGACTTTCTTGCAGAGACAATTGGCTTTGTATACAAAGTACACAATTAAGTTTCCAAATAATGGTGCAGCTTCAATTACAGATTGAAACTCTGTTTACGGTAACGGTAGGTCTTCCAGAGCTACGCTAGGTCTTCCCAGAGCTACATTAGGTCTTCCGGAGCTACGTTAGGTCTTCCAGAGGTATACGTTAGGTATTCCAGAGCTACGTTAGTTATTCCAGAGCTACGTTAGGTCTTGCAGAGCTACGTTAGGTATTCCAGAGCTACGTTAGGTCTTGCAGAGCTACGTTAGGTCTTGCATAGCTACGTTACGTATTCCAGAGCTATGTTAGGTCTTGCAGAGCTACGTTAGGTATTCCAGAGCTACGTTAGTTATTCCAGAGCTATATACGTTAGGTCTTGCAGAGCTACATTAGGTATTCCAGAGCTACGTTAGGTCTTGCAGAGCTACGTTAGGTCTTGCAGAGCTACGTTAGGTATTCCAGAGCTACGTTAGGTCTTGCAGAGCTACGTTAGGTCTTGCAGAGCTACATTAGGTATTCCAGAGCTACGTTAGGTCTTGCAGAGCTACGTTAGGTATTCCAGAGCTACGTTAGGTCTTGCAGAGCTACGTTAGATCCCACTTAGTACTGACCATAGTATTACTGTATTGTATGATACTTCTTTAACAGGTTGACCTGGTTCTTACTGTTGAAGAATTGCTGCCAAAGAAGATTCGACACTATTACACTGTTGGTTGTCGGACTGCTTTTCTCAATGCCAAATTCACCTATTGGAGGGCATTGCAGTATGCCATTTGGGGTGGTGAACGTTATGACACTCTCGACAACATTAATGCATTTCTCAAGCCCCACATGGTTAGACTGATATATGACAAGTCATCCTGTACTTATTCTAATACATGTACAACCTTACATCCAATATGAGGGAAGAAATTCTATTTCAAGGGGCTATTCTGGGGAGGAGCATGGAAACGAGGCTATGCAACGATAGATTTACTTAACAACATAAAACTAGTTGCGCAAGCGGCACGGTAACGTCGGTAAGTGGCAAGAAGCTAGGGAATACTATTGGACGATAGAAATTGTTCATCTTGTGCAATACGTAACCACTCACTCCATTTAAGAATGAAGAAGAACCACCGGGATACTACTAAACTTATTCTTGTTGCAGGATCACAGCGAGGAGGTGCACCGCAAAACCGACACTCTACTGAGTGAGGTTGATGAGGTCAAAAGGACAGTCACTGAGCTGACTAAGCGAGACCAGGTACTTCACATTAATGTGGCATATCCATGCATTAGACTAGCGACACAAAGGATATTATACATGTATGCAATTCTACGGTTACCACATCAAATTTTATGGTAACCACATCAAATTATTTCAGTATGGATATCAATGAACAGTGCTCTGACATGGACTCCTGCTAGTGTCTGTGCCGACCACCCTTGGTTGGTAACTGTGCCAGAGGCTGATGGGGTGCCTGGGTGGTTGCAAGTTCAAAGGCATCTTGCCTTTATACTCATTTTCCATTGGCTCTAAATTTGTGCCACTCTTATTCTGCGTCAAAATTGATGGTTCTGAAATGGTAATTTCTAATTTTGCGTCAAATTTGATAAAATTTACTTCTATTGTTGCGTCGCTCCGCGAACAGTTCAGTGGCAATGTTATGGCTTGCATTGGGCGCAATTGCGGGTGAAGCTGCAGGAAGGTGGCTGGCAAGGTGGATCCTTCGAGTGCCGCTCGCTGTCGCAGTTGTAAAATCAATGGGCTGTGCTACCTGTCAAGGTTTCCGTGATCTCGCTTGGAGTGGCTCCGCATTCAAAGTCCAATGAATCAGCAGAGGTCCTTCTGTACATGTTCCTTGCTCTTGCAAGTGAGATGCCAAGACGGACTAACTTTTACTGAGGTGGAGGTCAGTCTGCATTCATTAGGGCACATCATCACTATAATAAATGGTCAATCTATGTAAACATACGTAGGTGCCAATTTTGGTTCGGTTTTGCCTCCCGAACAGTATCGCATCAATACTGGTTGACACAAGATGGACAGTCATAATTATATATGGCTGACTAAATTCATGGATGTTGACCCTCATTTGTGGCTAGGAAGCAGATGTAGATTTATGTTAATTACGTACATCTCAAAGTGTATACCTGAAAGCACTTCGTCTGGTTTGGAGCAGTTCTTAGAGGAGCTGTCCAGGTGATCCCAAGAGTGGATGGGGCTCTGTGTACTCTATGTTGTACTCCATACATTATTATAGACATTGCATGTGTATTCAGCTCCCATGAAGCTGCCATGCTTCAACTGGCTACATTAGCTGCTTGACCACAGCCATTGCATTCAGCTGCTGAAAATCATCCTCTGCCATATTGTGCATTGTTTCTGCAGCAGGAGCTAGTGCTCAGCAAGGTTGATAGACTGGAGGAGACGGTTTCAGAGCTTGCTGAACGCAACAAGGTGCTTGAGGAGCTGATCCGAGAGATGTCACTGAAGCTGGGGATTGGAGCAGACACGTGATCTTTAAATCCGACTTGAGAGTTGAGTTGGTATTGCTGGAGTAGAATACTTTGAGATGCCTTAGTTGACAGCTGGATTAGATTGAATATTGTAAGCTATACTGTATTGCACTAGTTATTATGACTGACAAGAATTCTTTGAGACATAGATTTTGCTGTGTTTACATAGCATGCTGGATTTGTATATATGGTATGGTGTACTGTACATGCTGTAACTTTTGGGTTCAATTTCTTTTAGTGTACTAGACTGATGTACTCACTCAGTGAAACATTATTACTATTCTTATCAGGAGGAGGATTTTTATACTGTTATAATAATGTCAAATTGCCAAAATACTAAGGTTAATACTACCTACTTACAGATCACCATAGCAGCATATATATATACGGTCAGGATGGTTGTCATGGTCAGGATTGCACTGTGCCACTGCATGACTCATAAGCACATGCACCTTGCTGGTGAAGTTCCCTTCCCCATATGCGAGAGAACTGCTAGAGAGTGGAGAGAGAAGTACATCTGCATATGGGAGGTGCAAGTGACTCACATGATCCGATTCTATAGTCAAGATGAAAACTGCTAACCAGAGTTATTGAGTGGGATATCAAGGGACTCTTCCCCAAGCTATAGTGCGTGCACGTGCAGTGCATGTAAATAATGCACTTCCAGCAACGCAATACATATGGACTGAACTGAATGGAAGTGCCATCATATGAGGGGTGTGTACATTATGCTTTTTCTTTTGCTAAAGGCATTCCCTATTATGCTTTCGCTATTATGCTCAAAATTTAGGAAAATCACCTATTATGCCTTTTTATTTTCTGGAAATTCAACGTTTTTGAACATACAAACTCAAAGTTATGCCATCATAGTCGATTATGCTCGACTGTCCCTAATAATGTTCAAAATATGCCAGCATAATGTACAAGCCTAACATCGACCCCCCAAGGCGGTAATGTACTCTGGTAAATTATTCCAAGCAGAACAGGTTTTCGAGTGTAAGAATGCATTAGTATGAGCAAAGGAATGTAGGGTGACTTTGATGCTGATCGTAATGTGGTGAACTTGGGAACAAACATATCTTGGGGAAAATTACCAGTTCATGGACTACCTTATACATGATGCACAAACTTAAATAATTCGTGTGCATGATGGGCTAAGCTGGGTACATCAAAGAGATTGAGCAAATCAGCATAATTATCCTAGGTCCCAATGTTTTGCACACAATCATACATAGAGCGAACTTCTGTGCTCATTCAAGCTGATCAATGCCTTTGTGCAAGTGAGGGTTCTAATACCTGGCTAGCATACTCAGTGTGCAACCTTACCAGGGCAAGATATGACTGGATCAGGCTTAGAAATTAAAATCGCCTGTACAGTAGACCAACCATCCTCTTAGTTTCGGAGCAAATGGCGTTTATGTGATCAGACCAATTCATGGTTGACGTCAGGGTATGTATAAGAGTACACTCTGTCTAGAGTAGAGGAACCGAGTTTCAGGGCAGAGGGCTGCGATGGGTTTTTCTTTCTGGAGAGCAGCGTACATTCACATTTTGAAGAACTGAAGGTAAAGTGGTTGGCATTCACCCAATTGTTCAAACTGTAGCTAAATATCATTTTGCAAGTCTGTGTAGTCAGCACTTGACTGGATGGTCTTAATTGAACAGCGTCATGTAATAATCATCTTGGAACCTGAAGATTAGTGTCAATACAAACAAGCTAGTGAGAAACAATAGAGGACCCAAGACTGGAACCTGGGGTACACCTGCATGACTCAACAGATAATGGTATCAGAGGACTTGCCGTCTGCAACAACTCTTTGTCGATGGCCCATAAGGTAGCTGCAAATCCATCTAGTCAAAACAGGGTTGAGGTTCAGCTGTTTGAGCTTAATTCTCGAGTAGTGCCCTGTGGGGAACAGAATCAAAGGCTTTTTGTATGTCGAAACACACGGCACACACCTCCCTTCCTGCATCCACCTGTTGAAGCCACTCATGAGTAGATGTTAGTAGTGCAGAGACTGTTGATTTTCCGGACTGGAAACCCCACTAGTGGGTCACATGAATTAATGTGGTGGTAGCTACGAAGACAGCTGCTCAGTGACCAAGAAGTGAACATGATGTTAAAAAAGTTTACTAAGAGTTGGAAATAGCGAGATACGTCGGTATATAGTTGGAAGGGCTGGTATGATTGTTCGATTTAGGAACTGGAACAATATTCCACATGGAAGGAAAACAAGCCGTCTTGATGGACAAATTGAATAGTTACGTAATAGATGGAGCAATACTAGGAGCTAGCTATGTACAGCCTTTAGAATCCTAGCCATTGAACTTTGTTGTATCAAGTCTGTTTAGCAACCACTCCACTTCCTCAGTTGTACATAGAAAACCTTCCGGAAAATGTTCAGTGTGGTCAATCTTGTCCAGGTCTGGAAAGCGAAGCGGAGACAATGAGTGATTAAAACATTCACCAACAAAATTAATGTGTTTAGCATGGCAGCCTTGTCAGTACTGGTTAAGGCATCTACCCATTGTGAGCGAGCACAGGCGGGGCGAGTTCGTTTGGTTATATACTTACCAGAACTTTTTCTTGTTTGTTTTGCACTTCGCAGCATGGATGTCACTTTGTTCCTCATCCTCTTGTACTTTTGATGGGAGTTATCACTACTTGATCAAAACTGCTGTGTCACCATGGCTCTATTATCCAATAGCCCAGTCATTTTACTCACTAGCTTAGACAGAAATTGGCCGGAAAAGCAGCCCCGCCCCTTAGCCCCTCCCCTCCTTCTGCGACAGTTTAACAGCATACACGTAGAACCACTAACCAGTAACCTGAATTGTCCGGTTGTATGGTAGCCTTATAGAGCCTCAGTTTCGACCCAGAGTTTCGCCACTGTCTGTGTTACCCCTAGGCTCGTAATTTATACACACGATTATCTGCACAAGCGCACGTGAGCAATAAGAGGTGGAGCTGTCTGTATTGATCTCAGTGCAGTTCATATCGATCGGCAGAGCCCAAGAACCAGGAGGTAAAATAGTCATAGAAAATGCGTTGACTGTGTCAGAATGACACAGCGAACGTTGTGTGTGTGTTCGGTTGTTCTATTGCTGGGTAATATTCGGACCACAAGGAAACTATTATTGCGGCAATAGCTAATAGTTTTCCTTGTGGTCTGATACGTTGTATCTAGCTGTAGATATACATTGTGCATAATGTGATTATGTGGTAGCTCGTTGCAGTTGTGATTGCTGGCGTGCATAGCAACAGTGATGCAGGAAAACGATGTAGTTACTATTCTACCCTAGGACCAAAGTGAAATTGATATAGGTCTCAAAGTTATGAAGATAGCTAGCTAGCTAGCTAGCTACATTGATCTGTGCTGCACACTGTCTATAGCTAGTGTTAGTACAGCTATCCTCAACTTAGATGTAGTGGCTTTTCCAATGCCAGCCCGAAATGTCTGTCTGCTATAGACCCCCTCCCCCCTACAGAAAACGAAGGAAATGAGGGGGGGGGGTCTAGCAGCTAGGCTAGTACCCAATGGGCATACATGCATGGCTCTATCCAGTTTAGGCAATAGATTAGCTACATGTCTTCTTCCATTGAATACAGAAAAGTCTGAAAGCCTGCAGAGCACTATACTATATACACCAGCCAATTGAGTTGCCATTGGATTGCATTGACAGCTCTAGTGCATTTGTGTAGCCGGGGGTGCTTGATATGAAGCTGACTAACACACTGCAAAACAAACATACAGCTATTTGCACTGCAGTTGTGTGACTATATATCATTGCCATGCATGCTATTTCAAGAATGTAGTGCTTGCATAATATTTACCGGGAGGCTAATGAAGTCTGAAAATATCAGCTCCAAGTGAATTCTCTTTCCAGACCTGCAATATACGTAAGTATAGGTGTTTTATGGTAGTTAAAATCCTCTTGCAGGGTAGCATCAGCTTTGGAGGTACGTCGACAGCCAGCTACCACAAGTTCACAGGTATTTCAGGTGCATGTCTGTGTACTGGATGTTGACCTGATGATTGTACTTTGCTAGACTCAGCAGTAAACAGTTTTATCACACTGCTGATCAACATCCAATCGGGATGTGTTCTCCATGAATGCTATAACTTTAGTTGAGTCATAGTTCATCCAGCACACACCATGAATATGGTAATCGAATACATGTGCATAATGCCTCTTAGGAGCAAATGTGTGGTCATTTTGGGATGGTTTTTGTACCGTAAATGTATTGTCCCAGGGTTCCTATCACTGATATTTGTCAATACTGTTCATAGCAATTACTCAAGATGTCAAGTGAGAACATCTCAGTCAGCAACGCCCAGCCAAGTGTGACTAGTCGCCGGGCCAGCACCCCCTTACCCCCAAAGCCACCTCCTCCTCCGCCTATGAAGCGACATAGTGTCATAGATAGCTCTGAAATTTCTACAAATGATGCTACGCTCCCATCTATCCACGAAACGGCTAGTAACTCATCACCTCCAATCGGACCTCAAAAGAAGCCTCCACCTGCTCCGAAACCATCACGCCTAACCAGAGCTCTCTCAAGTGGTTATATGACATTGCCTTCGTTCTGGAGAAACCACAAGCGATCTAAATCTGCAAAGGAAAATGAGAAGATCAAAGAACTGGGAAAGGTCAATGGAAAAGAGCAATTAAGAAAGGAGAAAAACCCGGAAGCACCTAAGGTAGAAGATAAAATGGCTAGTGAATCTGATGGCACTTCCAATACTGCCAATGGGCCAGAACTTCGAGACGCCCCCCTCTGGAAACTTCCTGGATTGGAAATTACGCAGAGAAGACACTCCACAAGTTCACTTGACAAGGATGGCTCCCCCAAACCTCCTTCCAAATCAGGCACTCATGAGGTGCCAGAACTGCCTGACACAGTACAACAGTTGCCGGAACACCTCAATCAAGAAGATCTTCCACACAAACCTATCACTGCTACCACCCGAAAGTTACCCAATGTTCCCTCTGAGATTCCAGAGCACCAGCCTTCACCTAGACCTACTGCTTCTGCTGCTAACACTCGTGAGCTTCCAGAACTACCCGACATTAACACTCGTGAGCTGCCAGAGCTACCCAACACTCCACGGCAGTTACCAGAACATCATCCTAAGCCTGTTGTCACCTCTCGAGAGCTACCAGAGCTGCCCAATGTTCTGCCACAGCTACCGGAACAGCACTCTCCAGGTTCAGCTGCTGTTGTGACTACCCGAGAACTCCCAGCGTTACCCAACCAGATGCCAGCTGAGAGTGCTCCCATACCTATTCCAGTTGCCCCACTCTCCGAATCTCCACCAATGCATGACAGTCCCCAGCCTCCTGAGCTGCCACCGAGGCCAGAGGCTCCTCTGATTTCCCTTGGAATGGCAGCCTCCCAGGAATCTGTTGTAACTGAGCAAAGAGAGTTGCCTGCACTCCCAACCGTACCAACAGCAGAGTCAGGGGCGGGAAAAAGTATCTCTCTTCGTGACTTTGTTCAGAAGCACTCCAAGTCCTTTCCAATTCGTATCAGAGTACTTCAGGGTTACTGCAGCGAAGACTCAGAGTTCAACATCTCCACAGATGACATGTACAACATCCACTTCATCAAACACACCAAAGTGGTCACCATTCGAGATGAGGATGGAGTCACGTACTCCCTACCACTGGGGTCTGCAATGAAATTCGGCTTCATCTACAACCCAAGTAGCGACCTCGACAAAGCCTTGACTGGCTACATCTTTGAGAAGGTGTCTGACGTAATGGCAATGCCAACACTCCCCAAGATAATCCGCACGACTAAAAGCGTACAGAGCAGTGACGATAAATGGGCCTTGGAAGAGGGTGAAATGTTGGTAATACGACACATTCACAAACCAGTGTTCAAAGGTCGGAAGGGGCTAAAAGTGTTCAGTCTTCTCACAAAGAGCGATAAGGTCCTCCCAGAGGATTGCGTGGGTCACTTTTCAACGAAACCCTCCCTCGTTCAACTGCACCTTCCTGAGATCATCCAACACATTCCAAATCCGTTTCCTTCGCTTGCCGTCATGTATTCCACTAGTGGAAGCACTCTGCAGCTTCATAATCCTGGGACACAGAGCCGCGTGATCACTATGTGTGAGAGCAGCTGTGAAACATCCTTAGTGGCATCTCCTGCTGTTCAAGAAGGCCAGGAAGGAGAGAATCACAACCAAATACTATTCGATATTCCTCTCAACGATGACATTTCTGATATGGAGGTGGAAGTTATCCAAACACAGGACGAAGAGGATTCTGAACACTTGTACGACGACACGTTGAATATATTCGAGAAGTTTGACCCAACACAGCTACAGCCATTGAAGAGCATGTCCTCAAGCCCTCCGTCTAAATCACAACCACTCTTTCTGCATAGTGTTCGAAGGGGTTATGAGAAAGTGGGCGTGAATATTGAGCCTCCGTACGTGAATATTCATAAAGCAAGGTGTGTAACAGCTAAGGAGGAAGCAGAGAAGGATGCTGATGACCAGAGCAATGGATATGCCACGGTTGGATTCAAGCTGTCCAGTCGCTGGCATTCGTACGATGATGAAGACAATGAGTCTGCGGGGTACGACCACGTGGGGTACGACAAACCTGATCAAGGTGATCCACAGTTAACGTCCTGGGTTCAAGACCTCCATACGGCCACTCAAGCCCTGGAGGGTCGACTGAGCTCGTTGGAAGGCGGTCAGCCATCAGCAGAGATTGGCAGGTTTGAATCCATTATTTTCTTGATACGTACGTATTAGGTAATGCATGGACTGGTACATGTTAGCTGGCTGTCAAGAAATATAGCTGATGTCACTGAATAATGTAATCATATTCATAAGGTTTACAGCCAGGCTAGTTATGTTATTGTGCTTACATAATATTATCTGATCACAATTATGTCATGCACCAACACACACTACACACACACCACGCCCACGAACACCCTACACACATACACCACGCGCACGAACACCCTACACACACACACACACACACACTCACACACACACACACACACTCATGCGCACACACACACGCACACACACACACACACACACACCACACACACACACACACACACCACACACACACACACACGCAGGATGCAAGTGATGCTTGAACAACTGACACACAAGCTGGAGTCAGTAGACTCGCAACTACAGAACATGGCCTCCCCACAGCGTCCGCCACCACCCTCGCCTCCGGCAGTAACGCAGGGGTCTGCACAGTCGACAGAAGAGTCCAACCGGAGCCACTTATCTTCACTGGATGAAGATCAAGTAAGGAGCATATTGTAAAGGGGTTAGCCCTGACCCCCAAGTTCCCCTAGAAGGGAGCCAGTCCATCGTCATTATTTTTCTGGATCAATCTCCTCCTTGCTCACCCCAAACTCAATATCCTAGATAAAACATTGTCAGGGTATGTCTATTTTTTGGCAATGTGCACTTCCTCATACGTAGGGTAGTCTACCATCCCACCCACCCCAAGAGCCTTCTGATTTCATGAGGCATTCTGGGTCGGCTGAAAATTATCACTGTACCTGTGTAGTACATATGTATGTGACAGTGATAGCAGTGACAGATCTGGGGGGGACCAGGGGCCAGTGCCCCCTCCCCCCCCCCCCCCCCCCCCCCCCCCCCCCTTAATCTTCACTCTATTTTCCTCCTTACTAACTTGTTGCTGTTACATTGCAACTCCTGGCCTGGCCTCCTCAGTTCGGAATACCGTACGTTGCCTGAAACTGAATGGCTTGGGAACGAGACCACAATCTAGCATAGTACCCATGGGGCCATCGTTCACCTTTTTGCCGACGCAATCCCCCTTTTTGCCTTGACCGTGAACCAACAACCAACCATGACGTCATATGACGTGTACGTAGTATACGGAGGTATATAGTCCAAGAAATAAGATATACGGAGCTGCACGAGTAGTGGACACGTGCAATGAAGGTTGACGAGCGCGTTGACGATCCGAGGCCGTGGAAGAAGTGCGTCCTCCTACCAAGAAGCTCTGCAGTTGTGGGGCAGATCTCTCATCACTGAGTGTATATCACGTCAGAAAACACTTGGCTGGGTCGAATCACTTGAAGGTACAGACCGCACAGGCAGCGAATGGGCTGCGGGTGGCCACATCCACCATGGCAAGAGGACGCCTGTGGTGCAGCGCCCGTGTGCAGAGCTGAAATTGTGGTAGCGAGAGGGCCTATGGGGGGATAGGGAGGCGGTTTTGACGGCATAAAAGGCAAGAATCCCTGCAAGTACCAAATTGCCACTCTGAGTATACTTTTTTGCCTGTGGGAAGAAACAACCAACCAACTAAAGTGGCATTGCATCTGGCAATTTGGTAACTGTGGCCCCGTGATAGTGCCTACGTATTACGTTCGTGAGCAAAATTTGAGCAGGAAAGAAGCACATGGCCGCCCCGGGACCTGCAATCCTTGAACATCTGGAGCTTGCAGTGCAGAGCACGAAGGTGCCAGGAGAGCCCATCCTGATAACTGAAATGTGAGAAAAAAAATTTGCGCGCTTCGCGTGGACTGATCAGCACTACACACTTCTATGCACTGCCTCCGGCAGTGTCTCTAAGTTAGCCCCTCCCTTTCGCAAATCCTGTATCCGCCCCTGCATAGCCTGGTGCGAGTTTATTTCCTGTAAGGCATTGTACGTTCACTGGTGCAAGCGTGCATGGTTTATTACTCCTAACTTGTTAAGGTATATACGTACGTATGTATAGGATACTGTTGTGTAGGTAAACTGGATGGGGTAGTCAGTTGGCAGCTATGATGACTGTAGTTATTGCTTGAATAATTGCAGATTTTGAATTTACTTGAGGCCATGGACCTGGGACGGTACTGTGAGGGGTTCCAGCGGGAGCACATTACGGGAGAGATCCTGGCTGAGTGCAGTGAAGAGGTGCTTCAGCAGGAGCTTGGCATGGCATCCAAGATCCATCGTATTCGGTTGATGAAGATCATCAGCGGACAGCACGCAGCTAGGAGTTTCCTCGGAACTTGAAATCCGTACACAGTATGAATTGTAGTTTTAGATCGTCCCTTCATTACTTTGCCATTACACAACTTGGAGATTGTATTTGTGCAATAGTAGATCTACACTGTATATAGTAATCACTGTGTATTAGTATGACAGTATAATTATGTATAATATTATATATATCAGCTATAGTCTCCCGTCTGTACTGATATGCCAACTGCATGCATGAGCATATATATGCATGCATGAGGCCAGCACGCATGCATGTGGAACCGGGTCTGCCGCGGGCCGCGATAGATTGGCGCAGCATATGCGTGTGTGTGCATGCGCATGTGCAAGCCTCATGCCATCAATTATTACCACAACAATAATTACATCCTGCTATGAATAATAATAATATCAGCGTGATTACAAACATTAAACAGTGCAGAGCATGCAGTGTAGCGTAAACTGAGCGACTGGAAGCACGAAGAAGCTAGACTGTGCTGCTACCGCCGCGGCTGCTCTGCTGTTCGCCCTTCATCAAGGAAAAGGTACGTACGTACATGAAGCCCTAGTAGCAGGGCCAGGGTACGGCCATATAGATATAAGGTCTTATATCTATGGTACGGCGCCAGCCAGCGACCCGTCGCGTTCTCAATGTTTCTGCACCGCGGGGCCTAGATCGTGATGGTTCAACAAGGATACACCCTTACGGGGAATAATGTGTAGCTCACTGAACTATATAAAGGGTTTAGGATTCATGGTAAAAACTATTTCTTTATCGTTGCTAGCCATCTCGTTTGATCCCTGTTGCTCTAATTTTGCGAGTTTGTCTAACCTCTGCCTGTTACTCTAGTGTACCTTGTCCTGCTGGTCCTCATCATTTGCAGACTTAGCCATTTCAGCATATATAAGAGTTACATGTAGCTGTGTTTATGTGTGTGTGTGTGTGTGTGTGTGTGTGTTGAGCTGCAGTTGTGCGTGAGCATGTGTGTTGAGATGTTGATTCGCTGTACACACAATACTTGTAAAGCAGTTGGTAACCAATAGAGTGGCTGCATTGTCGTCTCAAACTCACGTGACTGAGTACTTCCGCAAGGCAAATGAACGTGGAGTTCAATGGCAGCTGAACAGAAAGTACATTCGCATTGTATGCTAGATCACATATGAATGAATGAATTTTATTTTTCGGTCTCGTCACATGACGGCAGGCCATAAACTTTGACCTATGGGACCACACAGAGTACAAACTGAGTTAATACATGTATATGGAGGCTACATTGTGATAAAGACACAGTCATAATGCAGATGAGATTGTCAACTTATTAAGATTTATATAGCTGCTCAATCTAATTGGCATGGTAACTGCACTACAGCGACAGTTGATACAGTAGTACTTGGTAAGTTCCAAGTGGCTTGCATTTCTAGGATCAATGTAACTTGAAAATTCTACTTTCTTGCCTTGCAATCTTAGGAATATAACAAAGGGCATTTCTGTTGTTTTACGGCCGGTGATGTCAAACGCAGCTGCTGTATACTGCGGGGTGTCCACATTCACCAGCAGCGTATTGGCAAGAAGGGATGACATTTCTGCTAGCTGTGGGGTTGAGATCATGGCCTCAAGTTAGACTTGCAATAAGCTACTAGTACTGGCTTTTCCATGGCTACTGGCTTTTCCATGACCACTCATGATTCTTGTGTTGTGACTAACATAAGTGCACTGATAGGTGTAGTGAATTTTGCTGAATCACATTGCATTCACTGTAAGTTGGTGTATTCCTATTTTTAATCTAATTTTGCAGAAACTTTGGTTACTGGTATTGATTTTGCAACAGTGCCACTAGCAGATGTTTTTGCCTGAGATCTGATAGCCAATGTGATTGTCATTGCAGCGCTACTGGCAAAGCTAAGACCAAGTTTGCCAACTCGTCTTACGTTGGGTTTATTCTCCACCCTTGACTGTGTGTAGCACCTGCAGCGTAATGAGGGCGTTTCTTACTTCCCTGAGGTGAAAATTTCCAATGAGTGTCTTAATAGCCATTGCACTTGTAACTCAACTGTCAGCAGGTATGAGTTACATGTGCAACCTGGCCATAGCCTCGTTCCCAGACCTTGTACACCTGCAAGTTTTGGTCGCAAATTTAAACTTGTTTTATTTGCAATCCGTTTTGCATTCTGTAAGCAATCCAAAAACTGTAGGAGTAGAAGGCCTGGGAACAAGGCTACCCTGGCCTTGGGGGAGTGGGACCTGATGGTGGGTAATGCACATACTGCATACCCGAGTACACTGGAGCAATTTGAGCATGCTTGATGTTGCAATGTGGTTTTGATAGTGCAGAAGCCCTGTACCACGAGCCAATACCGCTGGACATGTTATCCCACCCCCTCGCGACAGTAGCTAGTAATTGCATTAGTTACAGCCCTGGTCTGGCTTCTCCCCAGCTTTTGTTGCTATATACGCTTTTGGTGTGCTAGCCACAGTATGTCTCTCATATGCCACTGAAGAGGGCTACTGCATGTTAGCCAAAGTTTTTGGTCCAACCAAATGTGCATTAGTGCTTACTGTACTCTGTGTGTGAGGTGAATGCTTGTGTTTAAACTGTTTTACGGGTATACTGAGCTGTTTTACGGATATCTCACTCGGGTCTTTGGACAAGGAGAGCTGGCTTTATCATCCATCTAGGGAAGGTTGACTCTCTGTCTGTACCTGCTGCTTTAAAAACATTTATGGATAGCAGAACAACAAAGAATATTTAGGGAAACAACCTAAGGACGATATAGAGTTCAGTATATAACCGTATTTTGTTTGCTATAATATTATGTGTACAATGTACACATAATATCAAAATATGTAGGTGGGGTTATATACTGAACTCTATATACACAATGCTGCATACACACATATGTTGACTAGTCTATCATTTACTGTAACCAAGTATACATACGAGACTAGTCAACATTTGCTAACTTGCATGAGCAACTTGATTCTGGAAGTGGAGGTGCACTGTACTATGTGAAAGGATTATGTATAGGGTGGGGTTGCATACTGAACTGTTTTATACTATCATCCCTACCTTGTTTCCCTACTTTTTGCCATTCTTCTATCCCTAAATCATGTTATGTTTTTATCATTACTTCCGGCTGTCGCTTCTTTTGCCTAGCCTATTTGAAGTTGACTGACAAGCTCTAGTTTGTACGCAAAGGTGTGAACAAGGTATATCTGAATGCCTTACATGCCAGTGTACAGATCTGCTCCTGTGTGATAACACCTGTTTTCAAAAGGAGCTCCTGTGTATAGTTTGTAGAAGTCTTGTACAGTTGTTGTGGCAAAACAGAATAATAAATTTGTGTGTGGCAGCAAGACAACAAGCAAGTTGTCATAATGTTGTAAGTTGCAATTAAAGCAAGTACCCAGTACAAGTAACAAACACCTTTCCCTCCATTACTAGTATACCTGCACCATACACTTTCAGCCCATTTTCACTATTGACCGAGAAGGGCGGATTCACTCCATTTCGACGCAGATCGATCTGTGAGGTGCATTTACGCATGTACATGGTGTGGTTTGAGGTCGAAGTTTATGATTAGTCACATGCCCAGACCACATCCTCACGAGACTAGTCAACATGGTTAATCTATATACAACACCATCAAGGGGGGTAGGACAAGATCACGTGCACTGTCATTTTGTATGACGTAATGCAAAGTCGTTCTACTGCTTTTCTCCGTGGAAGAAGGCTGCATTGTGCTTTCAATGCATCCTGAAGAGTAACCTCCATGCAAAGACTGTGACCGAACTGGGTATAAGCCACTACACACTACTACGTGCCTGTACTGAGCAGTTATGTAAGTGACCATGCAGACTCACCGAGAATGTCAGCGAATGCAGACTTGTCGACCGCACTCAAGTGTTTAGCATCAGGTAGGAAGTCAATAAAGCGATCGAACCCCATCGATAAGTCAGTGCTAGAGCTGTTACTAGTCTGCTAGTTCCGTATACTTCTTGTATATTATTGTGCACTATACCTATGGAATGTTAATTGTGCCACGTGCGCACAGACCTTGTCCCACCCCCCCCCCCCCCCCCCCCCCCCCCACCCCTGCAACACCATGACAACTCCTAGTCTCGAAACCAGACACTTTGTGGCCTGGTTATGATACTGTTGGCAACTGTTACGCCCCCCCCCCCCCCCGCCTTACCAGCGGGTTTGATTCCGTTTGCCTTGGGGCGGTAGCGCTCCGGGTCCGACCCAGTTTGATGGAGTTTGGTGGTCCAGTACGGCGTTGGATCGAGGTGGTCCGGTTCGTGTTTACATTACAAGCTAATTCAACCAGTTCGAGCTGTGTCGATCCAGAGCGCTAGTGTAAACGGGCTGTCCCAGATCTTGGGCAGCAGCTTTAGAGTTAAGGCATTGGACTGCTAATCACAAAGTTGCTTGTTCAAATCCCACCATTTCTCTCCTAGCTAGGAGTGTATTCAGCTCTACCCTAAAAACTGATTTTTGAAGGCATTTTCAACTTGAGGCTAGCTGTGTAGTGCGAGCCGGTGGATGCGATCAGAGTCTATCCACGAGGTGATAACACCTGAGGCATCATTCTGAAAATGAGTTCACCTTTTGCACTAGCGCAGCAACAGCTGCCACTCGAATTGATTTGCAACAATCGATTGTTGGTATTAGCTCTAACAGTTAAAGAAACACGCAGCAAATCTGCTATGTACCCAAATTAACCCAATTTGCTAAAAATAGTACCTGCCAATCATAGTGAACTTAATATGACACAGCTCACACAGCACAGCGCATTAGCCTTGTTCCCAGGGTCCTCCCCAGCTTTCTGTCGCATACTGTACATAAATGCTGGGGAGGAGCCTGGGAACGAGGCTAACAGCCCATTATGTTCTTAGTGTGTAGCAGCCTGTGCTTGATGTGTGTATATCAGCCTATAACAACATTTGTGGATGCCTTGTAACGATACCTCTCCTTGTTGCTGAAAAATGCTTGTACTCAGAGGGCTGTCTGTTTTGTTGTTTTAGTTCAAGTAGCAACCACTCTCACTCTTTGGTTGTTAACTTGAAATCATGTGCTATTGCAGTTTGTAGAGTTGGGGCAGCTAATTGAGGCCGTTTGTGAGACTAAAGTAATTAACTCCGAACCTACAACAGTCTCTCACATCCACCCTAGGCGCTATGCTTTGGGGCAGCAACCCAGTATTGTGACTCCATTGTGGTCCCTTGTTTTGTTGTAACACACGTTTGTACACTTTGGGCAGTGGACTGTGTGGAGCTGAAGTGATGTAAACACAGTGAGCATATTCATTCACAGCTATAGATGCACCTCAAAGTTGACTCTGTATCCTCTAGCTGGGTGGGTGGAGATTGTTTTGTCTTCCTCTGAGTGGGAACAGGCTCATTGTGTACATGGAAGTGGACCAGCTTGCAGGATGTTCGAGGTTAAAGTGCTTGATAGTCAGTGCGTGATATTAGAGGTTAAAGTGCTTGACAGTCATAGAGGTTACATTGCTGCCCACTCTTGGAGGTTAAAGTGCTGCCCACTCATTGCAGGGTGTTAGTGTGAAAGTGCTTGACCCACTGCCCCAAGTCCCGAATCCTATGACCTCGCAGTGATGTAATGTGCCTTAGTTGGGACACTATATACAGTGGACCTGAGGACCCGGGACCGGGGACCGAGGACCCGGGGACCCGGGGACCTGGGGACCCGGGGACCCGGGGACCCAAGGATCTTCAGCTGTTACTAGAAACAGAAATGCAATTATATACAAGCGATCTGTGCTAATGTAAAAGCCCAAACTCACGGTTAATACTTACGTTTGTTACCTTGAGTGTGCAAGTCAGCTTTGCACAAAACCGGATCAATACTTAGCACAAAACCGGATCAACACTTAGCCTCGTTCCCAGGCCATAATCCTGGGAACCAAGCTGGATTAATAAAATATAATAGTAACAGAATTAAAGTTCAAAGTGCAGTGCTATAGATACATGACAAAAGGTCAATTTGTATAGCCTTGTGTAGAGTCCGACTTCGCTGGAGAGGACGAGGTACATGAATATCTCTGAAGTGGAAAAGTGATGAAGACTAGCT
Source organism: Axinella damicornis (assembly GCA_963931865.1). Lineage (NCBI taxonomy): Eukaryota > Metazoa > Porifera > Demospongiae > Axinellida > Axinellidae > Axinella > Axinella damicornis. Next base: position 6,015,879 of record OZ007512.1, read on the forward strand.
AGAGGATAATGCAGCATTGCTGTATGTCTTCCGATTTGTGCCAAGCTGACTTGCATATATACTCCAGGCATGGCAATGATATGGCTTGTAGTTGCATTTCTGTCTCCCGTAACAGCCGAAGATCCTCGGGTCCCTGGGTCCCGGGTCCCAGGTCCCCGGTCCCCGGGTCCTCAGGTCCCTAGGTCCACTGTTTATAGTGTCCCCCTTAGTTGACATCATTTTTGGGATTCCGGCCCAGTTCAACACAGCAATGAATATGGGTACTTGGAAATTCAGCTAACAATTGAGCGTAGCAACCTCCTATGAATATAGGCAGACGAATTATTGGCCATAGCAACCTACTATGAATATAGACACTTGGATAATTGAGCTATGATTGTGCATAGCAACGTAATAGTTGTGTGCATACGCTCATTCCAGCCTCACTGCCACAGCTGTGTGAAATTGTGAATGCAAATGAGATCATTTTGTGGGAAGAAACTTTCCCAAATTGCTTGAAAATAGATTTTCATGGAGAGAACTATTGCCAATATGCGGTTTGCCACACCCAATGGTATAGCCTGCAAGGGCATGCATTGAGCGGGCAGTGTACAAGTGAATGATAGTCGTGAAATAGACTGTCCAGCTTTGGTAACACATGATCAGCAACCCTGTATTCGGTTGCTATGGTAACTGTATATATGTGTCTGTAGATGATTTGATTCCAGCATACTGCCACGGAATAGGCATGCTAAGAAAAGTGAATGAATGCTTCTATACCCTGCATTGGGAAGGGGAGCGAGTGAAGCTTGGTATAGGATGGAGTCCTTACATTGAGGGCATAAACACCCTTGTAACCAAAGTCAGTAAGGGCACCAGTAGACAAATTAACACTGCCCTCCCTCCTTCCCTCCCTCCCTCCCTCCCTCCCTCCCTCCCTCCCTCCCTCCCTCCCTTCCTCCCTCCCTCCCTCCCCCTGTAAGCACATGTTGTTGGGGCAACATACTGTACCTCATATCAACCTGACATTTATGTATTTTTGTTTCTGACCAGCTGCAAATCCTAGTCTGTGCTGTGTTTGTATGTACGCCCATTGAACAAGGTCGGGAAACCACACTCTGTCAGCTGATATGCCTACCAACCTTTACATTAATAGCAGACGTGCTGTAACCAGGTTGTGGTGGTAGTCAGAAGCCCAGACCTAAGCTGGAGGTTCATCTAGTGCCTCCCCATTACAAGTTTGGTGGTTTTTCTCGGAGTTTGGTGTCCTGCCTTTACCATGACAACGTGGAGGCAGACCTATGGGTGGCAGACTTGTAAGCCAATCAGACTTGCAAACTAGGTATTGAGGTGAAATGGAGATATTGAAGAACCTTTACTATTATAATAGCAACCAATGTGTGGTTTCTTCTTGCTGTGGTGAACACAATTTAAGCAGATTTGTATCTACTTGGAACCACTCAATCTTGAAGCCTCAAAGTTGGTTGCTGAGCTATGTAAACATCACGAAGCCTCACACTGCGGTTCCTTGAGCCCAACACACAAGCCTCCTCGAGACAAACTGGCTCCGTGAGCCAATCCACCTCAGCTCTGTATGCGCCGTGTGTCACCTACGACCCCAACTCCTCATCCTACATGAAGAGATTATTTATGAAAGTTTTCATGCGACCAGTGCGAGGTGGCATACAGGATTAGGCTGGGTACATGTAGTGAGCAGGGTTTATTTCAGAAAGTATCACAGAAGGGGGGCAAAACAGAACATTGAGAAAGTTTTTGTTGGGGGGGTGGGGGGGGGGGGGAGTAATTGAATAGTGTGTGGCAGTCCGTGGCAGTGCGCCATTTAGGGGGGTCTCAGTTTGAAATCTGTAAGGGGAGGGGAGATATTTTCAAGGGGGGCAAAAGCCCCCCCCCCCCCCCCCCCCCCCCCCCCCAGAACAAACCCTGATGGTGAGGCCATTTAATCCAGAACACAAAGAGCAGAGCACATAAAAATAGAAACAACAACTGTATGGCTATATGACTTCTATTGAGGAATTGAATTTGTTAGCAATGTTAGCAATGTGGTGCAATATCATCTCACCTCATCGACCCTCTCCTGGGATTAAGAATCGGGACACTGTGACCGGAATAGTACACTGACGTAGGGTGGATCTGTTGACTTGCAGTGTGGCTAGAGCAGCTTATATTCAGAGTTGAATTGTCTGTCTGTATGTCTGATGAAACCTGCAGATAGGAAGCCAGGCTCATGATATGTAATTAATCCAGCGCTAATTATGTTTGCCCTCTTTACCATTAGCTGTATTGATTCTGGTAATGAGTAACCTTTTCATATCCTGGCTTCAGAGGGTTTAAACACTGTGGTCTAGTATCCTGTTCTAGTATCCTGTTCATGGTCAATTGACTCCACCACAATCCAACTTCCCAGAATCTGTGCCATTTTGGATCCAATACAGAGTGGAGAGCCAAATGAAGTGCGCATCCTATTCAAGGAGCATCCTATTCAAGGGACACCGTAGTGACGTTATTTGGTGCAGCTCACTTATTGGCTCATATTCACTGTTAGGCGCAGGTTAAACTCTCATCCTAGGTACTCACTATTAAGCACTGCATTCTTCTTCCAGAAACTCTGCCATTTTCAATCCTACAGAGTGGAAAAAAGCTGTCATTCGAATTGAATTGCACAGGAATGTCATTGTTGTTAGGCTTATAGGCACATATTCCTTCCTGTGGAGTTACAGGCACATGCGCCTAATAACGTGTGACTACGGTATCATTTGACTATGCTAATGGGTGTGGCAAAGAGCAAGTTTTCTCGATCAAAATCCTTGTGATTATTGATATTCACACTTATCCAACCAGTGGTTGGATCAGTGCAAACACCCAATATCATGTTGAAAATAGCCGACCGAGAACCGCGCAATCAAAATCTGTATTCGTGAAAATTTTCTATCTAAGCCTACTATACCTGCGAGGGGCAAACGCACTCACTCTGTGAAACCAGTCAGTTCGTAAGGTCCATGGGTTGGTAGGTAGTGACAATAATCAATTAACGCCCAATTCCCAGAGGACTCCCCCTCAGTTGAAAGCTGGAGCCTGCGTGTCTGTACATGGCATGTCTGGTGTAGATGTCTGTACATAGCATGTCTGGTGTAGGTGTTTGTACATAGCATATGTCTGTGTAGGTGTGCTTTGACGTTGTGGGTAGGATAACATGACCAAGTGCTGTTGATGATATTTTGTTTGTGTATAGGGTTTGTAAACGTTGTGTAGTCCCTTATTATGGATATTCCTATGGTGTGTGGGTGGATGTGACTGCATGCCAATACTACAGTCTGCATGGGTTCTGACACAAGTCTCGTTCCCAGACCCTCCCAAAACGCGGAAAGAGGGTCTGGTGTTCTGAGCGATATTTCTTGACGCATGGGGCGTGGTCACTCGAGAATTTTAAAGCTCGAATCAGATGGCAGAACACAAATGACGTAGTCAATCATTGTAAGTCGTAGGTAATGGCATGTACGGTACATGTAACAGTGCACTGTAGCTAGTACGGACGGTATATCAGTAGCCAAATCGATTATCTTGCCGACTGGTGTGGGGAAATCTCTGTGTTTCGTGACCCTTCCACTCATCTTTCATTTGACAACCTCAGAAAAAATTCTGTACAAGCGCAGGGCGACTGTACGTCGTTGTTAGCCCTTTGGTGTCCCTCGTGAAGGACCAAATGCGCTGCTACAGTAAGCTTATAAGAAGAATGTTAGGTGCGCTTTCATTGAAGAGGACATTTAGATTGCAATAATTACATTGTTACACCGCCCCATGCGCCAATAATATCGCTCAGAACACCAGAGATTCTCTTTCCGCATTTCGGGAGGGTCTGGGAACGAGACTATTCCGAAACATTAATCATGAGGGCTCGTATTCCATTCTGGTACTGCTGTTACAGTACAGTATGTCTTTAAAAATTGAGGTCTACATTCAGAGCTCTTTCCCAACATGCTGCGGCTTTTTCTGAGAATCAGGAAGCATCTTCCGAAGATGTTACAAAATTCTTCCAAAGAGCGTTGGCTTTTACGTACACCCAAAAATGTGCAGCTTCGGTTACGGATCATCCGGAGCTTCTTTTAGGTCTTCTAGAGCTGCGTTAGGTCTTCTGAGCTACGTTTGGAGATATATATGTTTGTAACAGAAACCCGGACTAGCGACGGACAATATGGTTTCCGAATCTCGTTATCAATTTGAAAGATCGTAATTATGGACTTGTTGTATAATGTATTGAGTTGTTTATTCAGTGTGAACGCTCGTACAGTGGTGCAGTCACATGCGCTCGCACATGCAAACTCATGCCACACTTACTCACATATGCAAACACGTACACACGCGTGTACCATGTACACAATATGCACTTACTCAAGTACATGCATAGACATGTCCTGCACATATTGACTCGTACTACACACACGTGCACACACACACACACACACACACACACACACACACACACACTCACACGTGCACACACACACACACACACTCACACACACACACACACACACGTGCACACATGTGCACACACGTGCACACACACACACACACACACACACGAACGTACATGTACAGCACCATGTCAGATGAGGAATACGAAGAAATTGATTGGGACGAAGATGGTACCCCTAGCTTGTGCGTGGGATCTCCGTCCATCTCGAAACGTCCCCCCATGCCACTCCCCCTGTCCCCTCCCACACCTGCCCCCAAGCCAACAAGAAAACCCAATGGCATATCAACCCCAGGTAACATACCCACCACGCACCCACCTATATACAGGTTCCAATGGCCCGCCCATCAGCCCGTGGTAACGTTACTAATGTACCTACGACCGGGCTCATAGCGGTCACCCCTGGAGTGGTCCATCATCCCTAGGTAGCATACCTACGACCCACCTGTATATGCACGGGTTCACTATGACACCCAGTGACACATTCCTTGGAAGCGTATCCACCCAGACTCGGGTTCGCTATGAAACCCAATGGTCCATCATCCCTACATGTAGGTAACACATACCTAGCTACCACACACCTGGGTTCACTATGAATGGTCCATCATCCCTAGGTAGTGTACCTACCACATACCTGGGTTCACTATGAAACCCAATGGTCCATCATCTCTAGGTAGTGTACCTACATGTACCACCCACCTGTATACACTATGACACCCAATGACACCCAATGGTCCATCATCCCTTGTTGGGATGAGTTCCATTATCAAAAGTGTTTTACCCAGGGTTTCATTTTGGGTGGGCGGGAGGCCCCCCCCCCCCCCCCCCCCCCCCCTTCTCAAGTACAATTTGCCCCCCTCCCCTGATCCATATAGTATGATGTACATGTGATGTGAGTTATAGTTATAACAGCTTTCAAATTTTAGTCAGATAGGGTTAGAAATCCACCATGCAGAATGCATCTCGGAACGTCAACTTCAAAAACTTCCTTGGGGAGCATGCCCCCACACCTCCCTAGGAATGGCCGTGCCAGTACATAACTGTGCAGTCCATAGTTGAGTTTCTCATGAGGCTCAGGTTGGGCTCAGACATCTTTTTTTCCACTTGGACTCCTGGTAAAGCTTTATTCCCCAACTCCAAATATTCAGTGAAGGACCATGTCCATGCTCCACAACTGCTTACTGTCTGGAATTTTCCTGATAAGCTCAGATTTGTCTGACCCTCAGCTATGGCTTCCAAAACTCTCTCTCTGTATCAGCTGATTTGTAGCACTTTTGTTGAAGGTGTAGATAGCCCAACCTCTGGAGAGTGTACAAAGAGAAAAAGCTTTGAATATTAGCAAAGTTGAGCCAAGGACAGGTGGTAGGGCTCATACCCACAAATTCCCCCCATATGTGCTGAGGTCAGCAGTATGGCGATTGTCCATTGCAGATTGTCCATTGCCAATTACTGCGTGGTAATTTCTTTACAGCTTGAAGAGTGTATCCGTTTGATAAAACCCGCTGTTCTAGCCTTCACAACTCACCTCAGTTCGCTCCTTGGCAAGGACATTCATTCTACTTAGCCATCACCAACAGCTTGCCATGCCCTCTTCCGCGTTCCGCGTGTTCAAGGATATCGCCAAAACGAAACTGAAAGTGTCATAACAGGTTTCGCAGCCATAAAGTGTTAACCAGTAATCATGAGACTCACCTCTGGTCACTCCTTGGCAAGGAATTTGCCATCACCGTGTGAATTCCAAGGAATGTAATCACTTACACAATCAATATGTTAAGATTTTAATTTGCGTCCTTGTATGTGTGACGGAAGTGGGATGTTCGTGGGGCGGGACTAGACTAGTGACGCACGACCTTCGTACTGAACCTCGAACTCTGCGAAGAACGTTCGAGAACATTGGGCATGGGCTGGAATCTTCCAGAACAGGTGAGGCTACAAACGGATGCTATCGCGGAGCTGCAGTTGAAGCGGACGCAATCGGGGAGCAGCAATTGAAGCAGACGCAATCGGGGAGCAGCAGCTGAAGCGGACGCATTCGGGGAGCTGTTGAAATCGGGGAAGAGCAGCTGAAGTGAACGCAAGTGGCGAGCAACAGCTGAAGGGACGCAATCGGTGGGCAGCAGCTGAAGCGAACGGAAACGGGGAAAAGCAGTTTGAAGTGGATCGATGCAATCGGGGAGCAGCAGCTGAAGCTACGCAATCGGGGAGCAACAGCTCTGCACAGAGAGCTGTCCGGCGCCAGATTACTCATGTAGGCGAACGAGGGGGAAGTATATAGCTGAGTGAGCGAAGCGAGCGAAGCTACTTGTTATACTTACTGAGTACATACCGGAATTTTGCCAAGTGTCACCAGACCCTCTTCCGCATTCTGCGTGTGGGCCTGGGTATGAGGCCTGCACAAGTAGTAGTTGTGTCTTTGGGAGGGGAGTGGCTTGCTTGCTGGGTACCGCTCTCCAACACCTGAAACAACAGACTCGGTTCCTCAGTCTGACACTTTGCCTACAGGCGGTTTCCACTCCCAAGTGCCATCATAGCATGCATTTACTTGTGCTGACGCTGTCCTCAAAGCTTGATTATCATATACAAGCAGCTTCGCTCACTCAACTACTTCCCCCTCATTTGCCTACGTGAGTAATCCGGCGCCTGACAGCTCTCTGTGCAGAGCTGCTGCTGTCGCTTCAACTGCTGCTCCCCGATTGCGTCCGCTCAACTGCAGCTCCCTGATTGCATGTGCTTCGACTGCTGCTCACCGATATTGCATCCGCCAGCTGTTCTGGAAGCTTCCAGCCCATGCCCAATGTTCTCGAACACTTTTCGCGGAGTTTGAGGTTCAGTAAATTGAAGTATGAAGGTCGTGCATCACTAGTCTAATCCCGCCCCACGAACATCGATCCCACTTCCGTCACGCACAGAGAGACACACACACACCCGTAAAAATCTTAATGTATATATTGATGTGCTCAAATTGTGCTCACTACGTAGCTAGCTAATTGGCGCATCCTACAACAGCTAAAGGTTGTTACGATAAGTAACATTTCTGTTACTATGGCAATAACAACTCCTTTTTGTTTCGAATTGTTCAAGAGGGATGGAATGGTAGCATGCCAAAGTAAAGGAAGCGGCTTGATTTGCTTTGCATACAGAATACTTGTTGAGTGTTATTGAAGGTGGGCATGCTACACACGGGGTAATGGCAGCATGTGAATGATGTCTATGTTAGTGAAGTGATAGAGAGCAGATGCTCATCCTAACTTCTTACCTGCACCGTTAATGACGACAGCTTGGACTGCAAAACATAACCTGCTTTCAAATTTACCTTGTCACCCATCACCCATTGTGAAATCCATTCGTATTCTTCTTGTGTGTGGCGTCTGAGGCAGGTAGGTTGATGTGTGTATCTTGCAAGCCATGCCATGTATGGTAACCTCACTCCCCAGCGCCCACCCAGAATTTTGTCAGAAAGTCTTCACGTGAGCGACATCGCAGAACAGTCCAATTATATGTGGCATGTACATACACACTGTTGATGTCGCCCATGCATGTGCAATGAAGCAAGTATATCATCCTGACCCTGCCTCACTCTCTCCGAGTACGCGCAACAACGTCAGTACCTCACCTCCAATACCATACTGCAAAACGTAGCATCCTCGTTCTGCCTTTTGTTGATTACATCATGTTCACGTGAGGAAATGTACCAGGCCCTCCCCGCTTTATCGTACTGCAAGCGTCGAAAAGCTGGGCATGGGACTAGGAACAAGGCTATGCATAGCACCAGTTTTGCTTAAGACTGTTTTTTTAAGGCCTCGTTCCTGCACAGAAAGCTGGGATGGGCTGGGAATGAGGCTAGGTTTATGGATGTGAAATCTTCATTATCACATCACCTCATCACCTGCACTGACCAAGCTGTTCTGAGCTTCAGTTCGCCCTGTGCACTATTGAGTTTTGTCTGTTGCCAACCCAGCTCGATGTTATGCAAGATAAAGCATGCCGAGCTTGGCTGACCAGTACACGTGATGTTAAGAATAGATTTTCACATCCATATATACATAATGCAGACAACATCCATCACGTTGCCAAAATTTTCTTACACAAAACTGGCACAGTTTGCTGCTTTTTGCTTGTGCTAGTCAATCTGTTCAGGTACTTACACTACATACATTCAAGACCCAAGTGGCACCCACGAGACCCCCCCGCGGTGCCCAAAATATTTGACTTAATTGTCGCAATCAGCTGGCCCAATATCGATAGCGTCTACTATATCAATACATTAAGATTTTAACCGTGTGTTTGTCTGTCTATCTGTCTGTGTGTAACGGAAATGGGATGTTCGTGGGGCGGAACTAGACTATAGTGATGCGCGACCTTCGTACTTCAATATTTGCTGAACCTCGAACTCTGCGTAGAATGTTCGAGAATAGTGGACATGGCTGGAATCTTCGAGAACAGCTGGCGGGGAGCAGCAGCCGAAGTGGACGCATTCGGGGAGCAGCAGCCGAAGCGGACGCAATCGGGAACCAGTTGAAACGGACGCAAGCGGTGAGCAGCAGCTGAAGCAGATGCAAGCCGGGAGCTCAGCAGCAGTTGAAACGGATCGATGTAATCGCGCGAGGAGCAGCAGCTGAAGCAGACGCAATCGGGGAGCAGCAGCTCTGCACAGAGAACTATCTAGCACTGGATTACTCATGTAGGCGAATGAAGGGGAAGTAGCTGAGCGAGCGAAGCTACTTGTATATATGTATTGATAACTATATTATTGGATGATATTGAGTCAAGTATTTGAAGAGGTTTGTGATACATACCTGAGCAAATTATCGAATCACCTCCCAAACTCAATTATGAGCTTCACTCTCTCACAAACAATCTGGACTGGTTTCAGATCTCATTTACAGATACAGTAGGTCATCATCAGCATACTCCACTCTAGTGGACTGTGGCAACGTTCTAGCTCTCACATTTGGTTGTGACAGACGTACATATGGTTCAGCAAGGAGAGAGTTGATCTCTTCAGCTATTGGGAGGTGATTTGATTTGGCATCCCCCCCCCCCCCCCCCCCCCCGTCAACTATGATACATACATTGAGTTGTACACACATGCATACTTATAGATATTGCACCCAAAGGGTGCAGCCCTGAGAGTGAGTGGCATGTCACTACCATGCTTTCTGTCCTAAGGGTGGGGTGCTTGTTCATTGCTATGTAGTACGTACTGTAGCAACCACTGACACATCCTGCCACTGTGGATCCTAGCACTCCCACAAACTCCCCAGGGCAGTGAACGCATGCAGTCCTTCTTGAGTCATGGGGTGCTTGTTCGTTGCTAGGTAACAACCACTGACACATCCTGCCACTGTGGATCCTAGCACTCCCACGAACTCCACTGGTGTCTTGTGTGTCCCCAGGGCAGTGAATACATGCAGTCCCTTCTAGCAGATGCTGAGTCGGATTTTTGCACTTTGCTAAACTTAGCAACAGTTTGACAATGGGATATATCATCAAGTATTGCATGTACTTAGCAACAGTGTGACAACAGGATTAGCAACAAGTTGACAGCAACATATATCACCAAGTATTATGCCAAGAGTTCATGATTACACACATACACATGTGCTGTAAGGTTTGACGGTTGAATAGATTGGGAAATTTCGTGTTAAAAATATTTTGTGTGTAAAATTTTCATTGTATAGCTCATCAACAAAAAAATTTGTAACGATCATTGTATCAAGAATGGAGACGTATGAACGAGCTGCTGCTATGCCATGGTCACTGACGTACCGACAAAGCGTTCTTCTGGACTGTATCTCCTGTACGGCCCGCGCTTCTTCCCTTCCGCTTAGGCCCACTCAGTGTGGATTCGAGCACCTCCCGATTCGCTGAGGCAATACCTCGCGAAGGAACGGAGAACGACAGAGATCTTTTGGGATCGGGGAGTCCATCTGCGGGCTTGAAGAATCACAGAAGGACCGTGAGTGCAGCACAGGCGAATTCAGTACTAGTACAGTTTACACGCGGCTGACCGTAAAAATTGTTCGTTGCTGTTAATATCCGTTGTAAATAAATTTCGTGCATTAAATTTTTGTGGTTGATGGCAACTACGAAAATATTTTAACAACAATAATTTCTCGATCTACGGTACGTTGCTGTTCAAGCTAAACTAAGCCGGATATTATTTTTCCTTCCCAGATTCACAGAAGGCGACCGTCCCAAAGCTTGCCTCTCCTGGGAAGTTCAACACCCTCCCCACCAAGTTTGGACCGGGTGGGGTGACCGTGAATGGTCTGAGCCCGACTTCTCCTGGCAAGACTGCCCTGCCTGGGCTGGCAATGGAAGCACCTGCCCATCACATGACGAGGCCGCCTTTGAAATGCGTGTGTACGTGTGTGTGTGTGTGTGATGTGTGTGTGTGATGTGTGTGTGTGCATTGTGCATGTGTGTGTGTGTGTGTGTGTGTGTGTGTGTGTGTGTGCGTATGCATGCAAGCATACCGTATTTCCTTGATCTTACGCCGCCCTTAATTAGTGTCCACCCTCGAATAATAGCCTACCTATTGTAGTATTCGTATGGCTGGCGATCGATCGAAGCACTTTGTCTATAGCCCTCGTGGACCGTGACTGTTTTGCTGTGAGCATGTCCTCGAACAGATTGTTACCTGAGAGCTGTCTAAGAATGTTTGGCATTTCTGAGGTCGAGAGTGAGCAACGTGTGAACGGCAAAATCTTTCACGACAGTAATGGCATTGGCAGTTTCCTACCGTTTTGTCGGGATGGAGCAAAATTTCAAGCTTCTTTGTGCATACACGGTGCTCCAATCCTTCCTTGTTCATGCTGTTAATAAACACCGCCTTTGATTAGTGGCCACCCTCGAATAGTAGCCACAGTAAATCGCGTGATGGAATAAATAGTAGCTGCGGCGTTTGATCGCAGAAATACGGTATACTATATAGTCTCGTTCCCAGGTCTACCATTTTCTGTTCTTCGGTTTGCATTGCATGACTGTACAGTATGTACACTGATAAGTTATCCGATTTTTTTCAGCGCGTTGCCTGTAGCCTCAACAAACTAGGATGGCCATGTCATAGCTAAGTAGATTTCTTATAGAACGATGGTGCTGATGATCCCCGGACAGTGTTAAGATTCATTATGATAGAAATTAATCTTCCATTTTACGAGCACCTATATCCAGTGGAAAGTAATTGCGACCTGTTACTATTCTTTCACTTCTCCCTATAGCCCCACCGAAGGGCCCTCCCCTGCCTCCACCTAACCCTAACCGTGGAAAGATTCGATTCTCTGCCACCGACGAGAAAGACAAGGCAGGGGACCCCCCTGGAATTAACCCTCGCCCAGCAAAGAAGGTGGTGCGCAGCAAGACCTTTGCTGGTGCAGGTGACCTCCCACCTCTGCCACCGAAGCCCCTGCCTAAATTTGTGAGTTTTTATGAACCCTCCACCTACATGTAACCTTTAATCTTTGTGACTTCAACCAGCCCGGCTGTCTGCTGCATGCTTACACACATACACACACACACACACACACACACACACACACACACACACACACACACAGGCCCACACCCACACACACACACAGGCCCACACCCACACACACACACACACACACACACACACACACACACACACACACACACACACTAACACACGCATACATACACACACGCATACACACACACACATACGCCCACACACACACATACGCCCACACACACACACACACACATGCAAGCACACACACACACACACACAGGCCCACACCCACACACACATGCAAGCACGCACACACAGCACACACACACACTAACACACACACTAACACACGCATACATACACACACGCATACACACACACACATACGCCCACACACACACATACGCCCACACACACACACACACACCCGCACCCACACACACACACACACACAAATGCATGCACGCACACACACACGCCCACGCATGCCCACACACACACGCACACACACTCGCAAACACATGCAGCCACACACATGCACACATGTACACACACACGCACACACACTCGCAAACACATGCAGCCACACACATGCACACATGTACACACACACGCACACACAATCACACTCACACTCACACACACACACACTCACACACACACACACACACACACACACACACACACACACACACACACACACACTCCAGTACACGCCTACCCAAAAAACAAAATTGAATCTCCATTTCTTGCTTTTGTTCCTACCACAGAACAGTATTGACCTTGCAGAAATACAGCGCAAACACAAATTGACCCGAACCGCATCACAGGTGAGTTCAATATCTTCAACTTGTAACAGTACAGTAGGGAGTTTATTTAGCGTCATTCCCAGGCCCCTCCCAGCTTTCCGTTACTTGCTGTGTGGTTAACTGGGAGAGCGCTTGGTAAAGTAGTGACGTCTGGGTAGAAAGACTGGTGAAATTCACACCGGTGCACATGCAAGGGCTCAGAACGGCGAGATATGTGCCAATTCAAGTAACACACCACACGTATCTAGCTAGTGGGGGCGACTGTCATACACACCAAGCGTTGAAGGTTGAACAATACGTGAAGCGTCACATTCTCACTCTGAAAACGTCATTTGTTGGTGATGTTGTGCTCATGTGGGGAAATTTACCAGGCTCTCCTCGCTTTTGCTACACTGACAACGAGAGTTGGCTAATATGGTAATAAACTCTACCCTCGTTCCCAGGCCCTGCCCAGCTTTTCGTAATTTGCAGTACAGAAAAGCGAGGAGGGCCTGGTAAATTTCCCCACATGAGCACAACATCATCAACAAATGACGTTTTCAGAGTGAGAATGTCGCTTCCGAGCCTGTTTAGGCATCGTCTCATCATTTCTGAGAGGTTTATAGGTCGGTCGCAGGCATGCATGTATTTACTAAAGGTGGCTATGGCTGAACCCTTGTGAGTACACCAGCATCCATGAAGGAAGCAACTTGAGACGGATCTGGAGACAATCTTTAGTAGCTTTGGCGTTGTTTGTATACAGCTGTCCAGTCCAGTCCACATTCCAGTCCAGTCCACATTCCACATTCCAGTCCTAAACCCAGAGTCCAGTTTGTAAGGATTTCGAGTTGCTTGTCCCGAGAAAGCAGCGCATACGCATAAGTATGGCCATGGAAACGGCCTTTGCACTTGAAGCCTAAGCTAGCTGAGAATTGCAAATCACTGTGTTCGTTCAAACGTTTGTGCGTTCGTTTACGGCAAGACAGTTACGCCATATAAACGGCGAAGGCGCACACCACCCACTCTCTCATCAATGCGCATGCGCCGATAATTGAAATGGATCTTGGAGAGGCAACTTGAAATCCTCAGTAGGATCTAATTTACGGGGGTACCGCTAGTTTAAGTTGTTGCATACCAGAACTCTAATAGGCTATAGGCTAGTTGCTAATTTGCTAGCCAATGAATTCTACGTTCACAATTAAGTTATAGCTTCTTCTCAGATTACTCTTCCTGCATCTTCTCAGATTAGGGCAGCTGGTGAGGACTGCTTGCTTGCATGCTCGGGATGCTTGCTGTCCAATAATGCAATCATCATCAGACCGGCAGACTTCAGACCAATTAGCAGTTATGTAGCTAGCCGTGGCTAGAATTACCTCCAGGTGTATTTGCGAGGTGTGTAGCTACCTCCAGGAAAGAAAAGTCATGCTTTAGAACAGCAAGATACGTATGGTCAATTTCCAGTGCCTTCAGTCAGCCCACTCTTGTTCCGTGCAGTGGACAGTCTCCTCTGATGCCACTTCCTGTGTACTAATTAGTAAACATTTTTGGGTTTCCCTGACTTCTACCCAGAGTGTACTGTAATGACCTGTGGTATTCTTAGGTTGTGGTAGCCTCGGCCGGCCCCATTTTCAAGTAGGCTCTGCCTTTTCCAGTCCTTCAGTAGCCACCATCATTGTAGGTTAGTAATTATCCCTCAAGGGGTAAACCAGGCCCCGACGACTTATTGGACTGCCCAATTTTGACTGCTTCAGCTGTTGCTCCCTAATTGCGTCCATAGTCCAGTCCACAGTCAGTCCAGTCCAGTCCACAGTCAGTCCAGTCCACAGTTCAGTCCACAGTCCAGTCCACAGTTCAGTCCAGTACTGAGCCCAGAGTCCAGGTTGTTGTAGTTTAAGTTGTTGCATACCAGAATTCTAATAGGCTAATTAAATGCTAATTTGCTAGCCAATGAATTCTAGGTTCACAATTAAGTTATTGCGGTAGGCAGGCAGGCGCAGCGTGCGCTAGCTTCTTCTCAGATTACTCTTCCTGCATCTTCTCAGATTAGGGCAGCTAAGTGAGGAGTGCATGCTTGCATGCTCGGGATGCTTAACAGTGAGCCATCCGATAATTATCACAATCATCATCAGACCGTCAGACTTCAGACCAATTAGCAGTTATGTAGCTAGCCTCGTTCCCAGGCCACGTGGGAGGAGAGAAGATGGCCTGGTATCCACTGCTTGCGCATGCGCGAGCATTCCCAGAAAAACCTGGGAATTCGTTTTCGTTTGTAAATGGTCAGTAAAATTGATACGTATACGTCCGATTCACTTCCGTATCATCGAAAAGGAACAAATGAGAAAGCGCTTTCTGTGCGTCTAAGGTGTCTGGAAACTTGCCACACGGTCAGGAACCTGCTTCATAAGTGCCCTGAGTTTCGGTTTGACTGTCTTGACTTCGCCTACGCAGGAACGGCAGGTAAACCGTCGCCACTTTCAACAGACACGGCAGACATGAGAAGTAACTTACGCAGATGAGAACGCCACAATCCTACATCATTGAAGAGAGCAGCGGAATACTTGGGTCGCCCTTCTGAACGACGGATTCGACAGAAATGCTTTGCAGCAACTTTTTGACTTGAGAGTGTACGTAGATTAGACCTTGAATATTCGGTCCGGATATGATCCACGTGGAATGACAACGTAAACATTACAATTTTACGGAAATATACCGGAAATAGCGGCGCTTGCACGAGCAGTGGATACCAGGCCGTCTTCTCTCCCACGCGGCCTGGGAACGAGGTAGCTAGCCGTGACTAGAATTACCTCCAGGAGTATTATTTGCGAGGTGCGTAGCTACATGTACCTCCAGGAAGGTAATGCTTTAGAACAGCATATGGTCAATTTCCACTTACCTTCAGTTAGCCCACTCTTGTTCCATGCAGTGGATAATGCCACATCCTGTGTACTAAGTAATCAACATTTGATTTCCCTGATTTTCACCTAGAATGTACTGTGTGACCTGTGGTATTCTTAGGTTGTGGTAGTCTCGGCCTGCCCCATGAATACATTATGTGTGTGTGTGTGCGTGTGTGTGTGTGTGTGTGTGTGTGTGTGTGTGTGTGTGTGTGTGTGTGTGTGTGTGTGTGTGTGTGTGTGTGTGTGTGTGTGTGTGTGTGTGTGTGTGTGTGAGTGTGTGACGGAAGTGGGATGTTCATGGAGCGGGACTAGACTAGTGGGCACGACCTTTGTACTTCAATTTACTCAACCTCGAACTCCGCAAAGAATGTTCGAGAACATTGGGCCCGGGCATGGGTTGGAATCTTCCAGAACAGCTGGGGCTACAAGCGGATGCAATTGGGAAGCAGCAGTTGAAGTGGATGCAATCGGCGAGCAGCAGCTGAAGCAGACACAAACGGGAGCAGTTGTTGAAGCGGATCAATGCAATCGGGGAGCAGCAACTGAAGCGGACGCAATCGGAGAACAGCAGCTTTGCACAGAGAGCTGTTCGATGCCAGATTACTCACGTAGGCAAACAAGGGGGAAGCAGCTGAACGAGCCCTTCGTTAGCCACCATCATTGTACGGGGGCAATAAACACACAGACAGTCAGACACATGCGTAAATGCTTGATGCATTATGTCGTACAAATTTAAGAGTATCTCAAGTTTTGGGGAGCAAAATTGATATGGTTGGCTTAGCCCTTCAGTTGATCCTGACCGTCCTGCCTGTTCTTTTATCTTGACAGTATAATATATTTACTTACGAGGGGCAACCGCACTCCTGGTAGCCGTTGCAACTCCGCGGTTGCCTCGCCGTAGCGCAAGCTAGTTATTGCAATTTGTTCCAATTAACGCACATGCCACGTGGCAACCACGCTCAGTCGAACGCTAGCAATGGTGACCAAAGGGAAGACACGAAATTATAACAGCACTTACAGCCTTGCAACGCCAGCTGCGACTCGCCGTAGCGAAAGCTAGAGCAGTTAGTTCCAATTAACGCACATGCCACATGGCAACCACGCTCTGTCGATCGCTAGCAATGGCGGCCGAAGGGAAGACACAAAGTTATTACAGCACTTACAACTTTGCAAGCACGGTGAGTTTTGGCATGTAAGCGTCAGTGAACGACAGCGATCACTGCCATGTGGTCAGAATCTTCGTGTGCCTTTGCTAAGAACGTTACTGCCACCGGAAGTCGGAGAGAGCGCACGAGCAATGGCGGCCACGGCGAGACAAAAGCGCTTGTATCTCCACCACCAAGGTGAGTTTCGGTGATCACGACGGTGTAGTCAGAATCTTTGTAGGCCATTCCTAAGGTGCAGTACAGATCACACGTAAGGTAACAAATTCGCGCGTGTAGCGTGGGGTTTACTCGCGAGTGACAAGTAGTTAACTCGCGAGGACTCGCGTGTGGTGCCACGAGGACTCGCGAGTAATTATTGCGAGCGAGTGCGCACGAGAATATACACAGTACTGGATCGCACAAAGAACAAAATAAGCACTTGTACATTGTACAAAGACAAAGAAATAAACAAAACTACATCAGTCTGAACTTCCAAGACAGTCCGTTTCCAGAGGTAGCTGTGAAGACCGACCCAGTGGAGGCCGAAGGGTAGCAGCGGGGAACTTTGTAACAGCGAGTACAAACGCAAGATCAACAGCAGCAGAACGAACGGGAGAGCGTGGGGCACTGGAGTGCACGACAGGGGATCCAGTCCTTCACCCTTGCAGTCGCCCATGCTATCCCGTTCTACTGCTCTTGCCTTTTTTATACTTGTTCGTCTTCTGGCACAGTTTGTCTCCTTTCTCCTGCCTCCATCATCGCGCAGTTACTCCTGGTCTTGTTTTTCTTCAGTCTCTCGCGACTATATGTATTTCTGGCTTCTTCGTTCCTTTGATATGCGATCGGCACTGGCTTCTTTTCCATGACCTGGCTGTAGCTTGCACGTGGTTTATCGCGTATACTCATTGAACTCGACCGTGCACTCGAACCTTGAACTCGTGTTACACGCGAGGGCGGAGCTTGTCACTCGCGAGTGAAAACTGCGGGCGGAGCGAGCACTCGCGTGTGCGTGCCTGCTAACTCGCGAGTCAAACGCTCGCGTGTGTTACCTTACATGTGATCTGTACTGTAGTCAAAGGTTATTTAGATTATTTATTTACTTTACATTACATGGCACAATTTTTCCCCTACCAGGAGTGTAATATAGCAACACCTGTCACTTGGCAACAGGGTCAGTTTGTTGCCTGTGGGCCAAGCCATCCTGTCTGAGGTGCCTGTTGTGGTGGGGTCAGCAGGCAGTTGTGGGTTTAGCTTCCTTCCCTTTCCCCTTGTGCAAGGGCTCACAGGGCAGGGTGAAAGGGTTTCTGCTTCCTCTGTGGTAGTGCTGCATTGGTGATTGATCCCTACTGCAAAGGGAATGGGTTTGGTGTGTGTACTGGACTGACTGGACTTGGAAGTTGGTTTGACACCAAACTTACACTCAAAAACACAAGTCTCTTCACTCACTTAGCTTGCTCAGCTGCTTGCCCTCTCAGTTCGATGTGCACCATGCAGTCAGCTCTCTGTACAGAGCTGCTGTTCCCTCCATTGTGTCCGCTTTAGCTACTGCCCCCAATTGGGTCCATTCCGGGTACTGTTCCCCGATTGTGCCCCCCAGCCGTTCTGGAAGGTTCCAACCCATGCCCGAGCATTCGGGGTTCAGAGTGTGTAAAAGTACGAAGGTCACACTAGTCTAGCTCCGCCCCCCAAACCCTCCACTTCCCTTAAAATCTTAACCCTTTAACTACGGAATTCTTTCCCCAAGACGACACATTTTCGTGCATCCAGCGCACACCACCTTCGTAGGTGCTCCTCTCCCACAGCATTCGCTCATCAGGGGCCAGACTTGGTGGGGCCCGCACACATGGAGAGCACCCTCTGGCAGTACCATTAATGATATCCACAAGCCCATGGAGCAATTGGAGGTCGAAACTGGATGTCAGCCAGATTCTCACCCAGGATCTCCATAAACTTGGGCCAGATCTGACGCCCCCCCCCCCCCCCCCCCCCCCTGCTGTTACACCAAGGGTGGCTATTATTGTCTATGGTTGCACCTCAATTGTGTCAGCCTCAGCTGGTGCTCCCCGATCGCGTCAGTCTCAGCTGCTGCTCCCCGATCGTGTCCGCCTCAGCCTGCTGCTCCCCGAGCTACAGCTGCTGCTCGGCCTGCTTCTTGGCCCCGGTCGCGTCTGCTTCAGCTGCTGCACTCACATCGCATCCGCTTCACCTGCTGCTCCCGGATTACGTCCGCTTACAGACTCAGCCGTTCTGGAAGTTTCCAGTCCTTGCAATTGCCCGTGGTTTCTTGTGCAATCTTCACAGAGTTCGAGGTTCAGCGGTAGTAGTAAACTACAAAGTCACTGTAGTCAGTCCCGCCCCTGATCCGCTCACTTCCAGCACACACAGACACACACTCATTAAAATCTTAAAGTATTGATTTTGTTGGTACCTCAGATTTAGCGGGTACGGATTTTAGCGATTTTGACGGAATAAATCTTGCTTACCATTGTGATGTATGACCAGTTATTATAGTTGTTAGCAAATGCGAATTTTACCTGCACTGCTAAGTTGCTAAAGTTCATACCTCTATTAATAGTACATAGGCTACCTAAGTTTACATTTAGAAAATCATTCGGGGTGGGTGGGGGGGGGGGGGGGGGGGGGGGGGGGGATTTTAGCACAGCGATGATGTAATAATTGTTAGGTGACTTGGAAATGCCCCCTCCCGTCCCCCTTAAATAAAACCGTGGTAGCCTTAAAGCATCCCAATGTGCAAAATTTTGCTGCCTTTGATTATATAGTTACTGCATTTGAATAGGCATGTGACTGCTAATTAGTTAACTTTGTTTGGTCTGAGAATTATGCTCAGCATGAGTTTTGTTTTCAAAAACTCCTGCATGTGTGCAAAATTCAGTTACGTACTATACTGTATATAATAACTTCATATAGACCTTCAGACCTTCTCCGTAATAAATGCATGGCAGTCTGTATTATACTGAGTGAAGAGAGTATTGGAGACTGGATTACTGGAATGACGTACGAATTTGCACCCAAAATCCGTTGTTACAGTATATGTTGACTTTACGCTTTAGTGTGTGTGGTCGTGCTGGTATAATGAGTCTCTAGTGCTTAACTCAGGCTCTGTCCTAGCCTCGTACCCAGTCCCACGCCCAGCTTTTTGTCGCTTGCAGTACGGTAAAGCGGGGAGGGCCTGGTACATCTTCTCACGTGAGCATGCCGTATTCGAAAAATGGCAAAGTTTTCAGAACGAAGATGCTACGTTTTGCGTGTTATTCAACCATCTACACATTCAACGCTCAGTGAGTATGACAGTCGCCCCCCGCTAGCTAGATACGTGTGGTATGTTACCTGGTACCTTCGCTCTTCTTGCTGTTCTGAGACCCACGTACGCCCACGCTTACTTCCGGTCTTTCTACCCCTTTCTACCCTTGACGTCACTCACGTGAGAAGATGTACCAGGCCCTCCCCGCTTTACCTTACTGCAAGCGATGAAAAGCTGGGCGTGGGACTGGGAACAAGGCTAGCTCTGTCCTGATTTCGTATCTTCTTGGTTTCTCTGTTGAAGGGTCAGTGCCATTTATGGTAGTCAAGCGAGTTCATTGATGATGTCATCACCCCCTCCCCCCAATAAATGGCACCAAGGAAAACCTTTTGTATTGGAGATGTGGCATTCCTGGGTTGTCAAATCAAACTGAACTGAACTGAACTGAACTGAACTGAACTTTGTTCAGTTTAAGGGCATTCATAGTGACATCCTTATGCAGCAACAGTGGAATGACCTATATACATGGTATGCATCCTTAAGGTGGCACATACGACGGTTAAAGGTAACCTAACGTAAAGGGGTATGGGCCACCTTAAAGTTGATGCTGACATTTGGAACGCCGAGATTCGGGAAACGTGAGTTTGTACGCACTAAATTTTGTTGCAGCTTCACTTACAGGTCTTCCGGAGCTGTGCTTGAGTCTTCTGGAGCTGTGCTTGAGTCTTCCGGAGCTGTGCTTGAGTCTTCTGGAGCTGCGATTGGTTCTTCTGGAGCTGCGATTGGGTCTTCTGGAGCTGTGTATAGGTCTTCCGGAGCTTTTTTTGTGTGGCACAGTGATGGAAATGGTTATGCTAATGCATGTCAACTTTAGGACGCGTACGGACGTACCTATTCCTGGATGGCAAATGCACAGTATAAGCCGACAATGCAACTCAAGGAGGCCCTAGGTACAAGTGTTAAGTGGGAAGGTATCCAGTGCAGTGTTTTCTGATCTACACTAATTGGTATAATTTAGTTATAGCATGGTTTGCTTTGAAGTACATTTTGGGAATATTAGTAATGTTTGTGAAGCTTTGAAGTACAGTCTGGGAATGTTAGTAAGGTTTGTGAAGCTCGAGATTGTGCAAGACACTGCGCAATCTCGAGATCGCAATCTCGAGATCGCAATCTCGAGACTGCTCATGCAGAATCTGCGAACTTCGTAAGCACTTTGTCTTCTAGTTGGCTGCCTCTCCTCGTGTTCGCTGACAGTACAGTTCACATGAAAGATCGACGACGATTCTGACCAAGCTGATTTCCTGGAAAGCCCCCCCCCCCCACTGTCGCTTACCGTGGGCCCGGGACGAAGTTGTAAGTGCTGTAATAGTTTCTTTCACGGATGCTCTGCTCTCTTTTGCTCGACTCACCTAAGCCAGTACTGGTAGCCTCGTTCTCCAGACCTTCTCATCCCAGCGTTTGTCACTTGCAGTACTAATAGTACGACAAGCGCTGGGGTGAACTGCAGCCTGGCACGAGCCTACCGTTCCAGTCGCAATCTTGACATTGTGCAAATGTCTTGTGCAATCTCTAGATTGGCACGGATTCCGAGAATGCCCAGCGCAATCTTGAGATTGCACAAATTCCTAAATTGCATGGAACACGCAGCTGCGTGTCAGTCCTTTATTATGTAGGCACGAGGTCACTTTCTTCGCGTTATAACAGGTGTTGACACTGTGGTATATATATAGTACTGCTTGCTTATTGTGACCAGCACTAGCCCTCAGGCAGTGGCACTGTGATGGCACACTGTTGTTTGCCGCATCTCAACCTGCGGTATGGTACGTGCCCAAGTTGTTGGTGCTCATGTCGGTATCCTTCAGGCTGTGCTGCCACTCTTGCATGGGCATTGTAAACAAAACATGAGGATTGTAGGGGGCGGAGCAGTGAGTGTGGCAGTATGCGTTCATTGAGTTACGCCTGTTCCCCACCACCTGTTGTTTGCCGCATCTCAACCTGTGGTACGTGCCCAAGCTGGTGGTGCTCATGTCGGTATCCTTCAGGCCGTACTGCCACTCATGGCCTTTGCTGGGGGTACACAAAGTGTGAGGCTCGTAGAGGCGGAGCAGTGGGTGTGGCAGCATTGCCTTTGCTGTGTACAGCAGTATGCGTTCGTTGAGTTCCACCTGTTCCCAACCACCTGTGTTTTCACATTAACAAGAAACTGAGATGGCAAAATTCACTTGGACAGTAGCTACCCTCTGCCATGTCGCTTAGTTACCACCATAGCCTTTATTTGGAAACTAGTTACTATTATGTGATTATCACAATTGCCATCTATGTAGTCTGAAGTAGCTAGTAGTCTGAAGTAGCTAGTCCTCTGCATTGGTAGGTGGTAATTGCTCTGGTAATCATGTATTGCTTAATTAGTATTGTTTTACAATGTACCAATTCATTGCTGAGCGTGCATAGTAGTATCATGACCACACTCCCGTATGTGATCTCCCCCTCTCACTGCAGGACTACATCATCAACTCAGAGGAGCTGACTCTCACGCAGTTGGTGGAGAAACACCAGGAGAGCTTCCCGCTGTGCGTTCGGGTGTGCAAGGGATTCTACGGGTCTAGCGACAGGACATCCGTGTCAGAGGGAGACTCCTTTAATATCCACTTCGTCAAGAAATCTAAGGTACTGTACTTCAATCAGAAATTGGTGCACGTTTTTAAATATGATGCTTATCTTTGGAACGGCTTTCCAGCATGCGTTTGCAGTGCAGCTTCGCCACGAATTGAAATGCAAATATCTGAAAGCTGCTTTTGTACGTAGCAGCAGCTGCAGCTGTTGTGGAGAGTGGTGGATCCTAACTGACACTGCCTGAGTGCAAACCACAAACATGGGCCCATACAGTACAAGCGTCTTTAAAATGACACCAGTTTGTGGAACTATTTCTGCCACTGTGCCGGATTTAAGCTGCGGAAGACGGACACAGCTCCAGAAGACCTGCAAGCGAAGCTCCGCTGTTCACATACAAAGCCAACACTCTTCGCTGATGCTTTCCGATTCTCAGAAGAAGCCTCTAGCCTCCATTTCTTCCATTACACACTCTTCCTCTGCCGACTCAATGAAGAGACTGTCATTTTGCGCTCTTGGTGGTAACCCCACAGACCTGCATAATACATTTTACTAACGTGTAGCGTCGTTCCCATGCCCAACTTTTGTTGCTTGCAGTACGAAAAGCAGGGGAAAGTATAGGATCTACATTGGCTCGGAGGTTATGCGATTTATCTTCTGCGGGAAAGTTTGGCTGAGGCGAAGCCGAGGCTAAGCTTTCCCAAGGAGGATAAACCGCATAACCTCCGAGTCGACGTAGTAGATCCGGCTTCTACCACAGACATAACCTCCAAGTCAAGTTAGTAGCTGGATCTCAGCACAGCGTGGCGATCCTTTGATGTACCGCGGAGGATAAATCGGTTATCCTCCGCTATGACGTCATAGCGGAGGATAACCGATTTATCCTCGCAGTACATCAAAGGAACGCCCACGCACTGTGGTAGAAGGCCTGGTAGATCTCGTCACCTGATAGTTGCCACGACTGACATCACGGATTCAGTTAATATGTGCGTATTGTTCAACTGGCTATCGCCTGTTCCAGAGGCGCTGCTGAGACCAGACAAACTCCAGATGCGAGGCAGATCCTATGTACCTATACAGCATACATCGATTTGAATCAAGTTGGCTGTAATACAAAGGTTATAACTTAGATGTGCTTTAACTGTTCGCTCCATGCAGTGAGCTATCGCTCTGGAAAGTACAACACTTGCAGCTCAGCACTGTACACTAGAGTATACAATGTATGTACTGTACTTGCTCATCAAGGAGCATGGGGGACAGCATGAAACATGCACACTAGAGTATACAATGTATGTACTGGTACTTGCTCATCAAGGAGCATGGGGGACAGCATGAAACATGCACACTAGAGTATACAATGTATGTACTGTACTTGCTCATCAAGGAGCATGGGGGACAGCATGAAACATGCACACTAGAGTATACAATGTATGTACTGTACTTGCTCATCAAGGAGCATGGGGGACAGCATGAAACATGCACACTAGAGTATACAATGTATGTACTGGTACTTGCTCATCAAGGAGCATGCGCTCATACCTCTACACGAAGGAAATATGTAGCCTCGTTCCCAGGCCTCCACCACAGCTTTTGTCGCTTGCAGTACGAAAATCGCGGAGAAGGCCTGGAAGGGTTTTGCACGCTTACGTCACGGATTCCATTAATACATACTCACAGTATTCAACTGGCTATCGCCTGTTCCAGAGACGCTACAGAGACCAGACAAACTCCAGAGGAGAGGCAGGTCCTACCTATACAACATACCTCGATTTGCAAACAAAACCGCTGAGAGATGGCTGCAATACAATGGTTATAACTTCGAAGCGCATGAAGCGCTTTGACTGTTCACTCCGCCATTGCTCTGGAAAGTACAACACTTGCAGCTCAGCACTACTTCGAAGGTACGATTTCTAGCTTGGATAAGCTCTCTTCTTGCCGTTGACTTGTCTTCGTAAGCGATTGTACATGTGCTGCTATACTTGTCTTGAAAGGATGACGCTTCATGACGGTCGTGGCACATATCACGTGACGAGATCTACCAGGCCTTGCCCCCGCTTTTAGTAGTGCAAGCGACAAAAGCTGGGTGTGGAGGCCTGGGAATGAGGCTAGACACGTACGTCCACATGCACATGAAGACGCTCACGCAAACACACTCTCACTCTCACACACCCTTATTCACATACACACACATACTCACACACAACACAGGTGGTGAACGTCACTGATGGTGCTGGGAGTCACTACAAGATAGCAATGAACTCCGCTATTGAGTTTGGAGTGCTCTACAACCCCAACAACAACAGAAAGGAAGCCCAGGTTAGTAAGTCATGATCACCATAGTGCAGTCAGGTACAGTCACCACAAGTACAAGGTTGCATTAGCCTCACTCCCAGGCATACCCCGTGTTAATTTTTCTGTTCTTTGGTTTCCGTTGACAATAATACACAGATGCGGAAGGGCGGCAAAAAACGCTTTCGCCGCCCTTCCACATCTGTGTGTTAACGCAAACCGAAGAACAGAAAAAACGGGGTAGGCCTGGGAACGAGGCTGAGGTTGCATGCTCCTCCTCAACCACAAGGCTGTACATTCCTAGTCATTACTGTTGTACCTGACATGAATACACAATAGAACTAATTTGTGTCATAATGCAAACACACTGTGGGTTTGAACACAAGTGTGTGGTAGCTGCCAAAGTCATCTTAGAGCAGCTATTTTTTCTGGGGGGAGGCAGTAATTGGAACCCCTGTCCTCAGACCCGATTGAATATCGTACATGCCTAGTACACATTTTTGAAAATCACAGCCCTTGGCAGAAGCGTTTCTGTCACAGCGCTGCATTTACACTGCAAACAAAGCTCCAGAAGACCTAAACTGAGCTCCTGAACCATCCATAAGCGGAGCTCCACCGTTTTCCGGAAGAAATTTCCCGATTCTCAGAAGAAGCCTTCTGAAGAAGCCTTCTGATTTGTGGTGAAGCCACACTGCAAACATGTGAGAAAAATTCCAAAAGTCGACGTAACTTTCAAAGATGTGTATCGTACATGCTGTTCATGCTGCAAATGTGTACACTGTATATGTGCACGTTTTGCACACATCTGTACCGTAGTACCGTATACCCTGACCTCTGCACCTTTGACCACTGCACCTTGGTATCCACCAATCTCGTTCCTCTTATCCATTACAGAAGGGATTCATTTTCGAGAAAGTGTCGGATGTCCTTGCAAACAAGAAGCTGCCGAGGGCCGTCCGTGCCGGCCAGGCGTGGAAAGGCAGTGGCCCTGATAGCTCTGTGGATGCCAACGAGCTCTTGCTGGTGAGAGGGACAAAAACAAAACTAAAGACAAAGTACCTCAAAGTGTTCAGCCCTGCTGCGAACAAAAAGAAAGTGCTTCCTGAGCACTGCATAGGGAGATTCTCAACACGTCCCTACGATGTTCGGGTATATCTCCCAGAAATTGTGCATCATTTGAAAGACCCGTTTCCTCTCCAAGCCGTTCTCTTCATCAACTCTGAAACAGCGCAAGACATTCCCGTATTTCTCATGTCTTCCATCATAACACTCAAGAGCCAGTCGGTGGACACCTCTCTGATTGCAACCAGCACATTGAACGATGACATTTCAAAGGGTCAAATCGTTGACATCCCATTCGACCTGGACATTGAGGTCAGCATTGTATTTGTATTGAGACTCTGTAGGTTATCGACATATGCACAGCATGGCAGTCGGTGCTGTATGGTGTATATAGTACCAAACCTGAGGGGCGCAGCCCCAAGGCTGAAGGACTGTTTGTATAAACCGTACTATATATGCGTTATATTGCAAGGGTCGGGTGCGTGTGCATTGCTAAGTAGCAACAGTTGATGATGCCTGTTAATGCACGTCCTAGCACTTCAAGATCACAAACTCCACTAAATAAGTAATGAGGGGCAACCACACTCCTGGTAGCCATTGCAACCCTGGTTGCAAAGTTAAGTAATGCAGTTCGTTCCGATTAACGCACATGTCGCATGGCAACCACGCTCAGTTGATTACTAGCAATGGCAGCCAAAGGGAGGCACTCATAACATCACCAGCATGGTGCGTTTCGGCATGTAAGGGTCAGTGAACGACAGCCGTGTTGTCAGAATGTTTGTGGGCCCTTCGTAAGAGCTGTACTGGCAGTGAAAGTCAACGAGAGTGCTCGAGCAATGGCAGCCAACAGCATGACAAAAGTGCGTGTATCTTCACCACCGAGGTGAGTTTCAGCACCAAAATTGTACGCTTGGGTCACTGCATGATAGCGATCATGACAGTGTAGGCAACTTCTTTGCAGGGCCATTCCTAAGGTAGTCAAAGGTTAATTTATTTATCCCATACCAGGAGTGTAATAATTATATTGTTCTTCTATACGTGTTCGTGCACAGGTGCAGGTGATGACTCCGAAAGACACAAGTGAGACCAAGCAGCTGCATCAAGACACACGGCAACTGCTGGAGACCTTTGACCCCTCACGCCTCTGTCCCTACCTCAACACCACCACGTCAGATGCTTACGATGCACAGGCAGCCTTCTACAATATCATCAGAGAGGGAGATGAGTTGGAAGGTGTGTGCATGCTTGTGGTCTGGTGTGTGTCCTTAAACATGTTAGCGGACCTGCTTCTGTCACGGTGCCGGCTTTGTGTAAAAAACACAGCTCTGAAAGAGTACAGATGTTTGCAGGTCACTTGTCGCGTGCAGGAACTTGAATCGTCCAAACAGCGTTCAAAACCACCACATGGTTATTCCAACTGCCATTATGCCTTGTTTAAAGGTAATTATGACATCATACTTTTTGGCGGGGGGAGATCCCAGTGTGTCCTCCCCCTGAATGAAACCCTGGCTGCGCAAAAAAAAAAATTTAGCCGAGTGCAGTGATCTATGTTGCTGCTGCTCGTCTCCCACTGGCTAAGCCTCACTGAAGTCCCTTCGTCATCATTGCATGCAGTATCAGTGGCAACCACTCTCCTAGTAGCTGTTGCAACCCCGATTGCAACTCGTAGGTAGCTTATTACAGCTTGTTCCAATTAATACACATGTCACGCAAGGGCCATGCTCATTCCATCGAGTCAGTGATGGCAGCCAAAGAGAAGACAAGAAGTTATTACAGCACTCACAAATTTGCCAGCATTATGAATTTCCGCAGGTAAGCATCAGTGTACTACAGACCGTGCCGTCAGAATCTTCATGTGCATCTCCTGAAAGCTGTACTGCCAACGAAAGTCAAAGAGAAAGCTTGAGCAATGGCGGCCCGTGGCAAGTGCCCATTATAACTCTGCTTGCGTAAGTCCCATTGATAAAACTAGGAGGGCGAGCCTGAGCGAAGTGCATGCACCGGGACATGCAAGGAACAGTTGCATTCAAAGTCATGACTGTCATCACAATGTGACTGGGCAATGAGCATACATGTATATAGGCCACAGAAATTATGGCACTAAACATACACTCGTACACATCACAGCAACTGTGAGTCAGGCTAGCGTTTATAGCTGAAGCAGTCTAGCAGCAACATCACCGGCCATGGCGGTAGGCCCACCGTAGCAGTCCGGCACCGTCATTGTCCGAGTGTCGCCACCGAGGAGGCAGAATGTTTGTGGTGCTGTAGCCAATGTCCACGAGTGGTCTCTCCGTCTTTGTTGTCGCCATCGTCTGTTGAACACCTTGCATCATGTGCGTAGCTTAGAATTTGAATATTATTGTGCACGTGCAAGTGAAATTCGCTGATTTCAAATTTACAGTATTTGCAAGATCCACACAAGACACATACACACGCACAGTGCAATGAAGTCACGCTAGTGTGGGGCTCGCTCAGGCTCGCCCCAATAAAGCTACCATTGTGATCAGCAATAAACGTGCTCTCTGTTGGTATACTAATCTCAAAATGCGGTGAATCGGTGGTTTATGCTGACAGGGTCACATATGCAAGGGTAGCTACCAAAGTGATACCCTATCCCATACGTATGATACACCTCTCTAAAATTACCTGTGTTTGCAGAACCGCTTCCATTGCGGCGCTGACAAACACAGCTCCGGAAGACTTAAACGCAGCTATGGAAGGCCTAAGCGAAGCTCTGGAAGATATGTAAGTGAAGCTTTTCGGAAGAAGCCTTCCGGTTTGCGGTGATGCTGTGCCACAAAAGCATGTTGGAAAACCATTCCAAATCGTGGCATTAATTTTAAAGACACATACGTACTGTAACAAGTCGTATGTGTACACGTAGGTCACAGTGCCAGAGAAGATTTGATGTGCAGTCTTACACTCTTATACCACTCTGATACACCTCAGGTGTTGATCTGGTGAAGCCATCCTCAATATACGTCAACCTGTGTATCGAGCAAGATGATTCAGCATTCATCTCAGCCGATTCCCCTCCCCCCACCCCCAGAAGAAGACCGAGCCCGCAGACCTCTCTGTCTACTTCCAACTCCTCTGAGGACATCCTCGAGGAGGTCAAGCAGGTGGGAAAGCTGAGTGAGGCTCTCGAAAAGCGTGTTGAGGATGTGGAGACCACAGTGAAGAAGCTGCATCATTTCACACTGTTTAATGGCGATATTACCAAGGTGGGTCGTGATGTTACCTCCGCCAGGGCCGACATGAAGCGGATGGAGGGGCGTGTCGTGAAGGCTTCTGAGGAGATTGCACACATCAAGAATGATATGGGCCAACTGGGTGAGGCATTGAATGTTTAATTACTTGGGCTCTAGTTTAGTCCTGAAGAGAGTGTTTAATTTATTAAGTGGGGATGAGATTCATAGTGTGGTGAAGTAAGCGGGGGGGGGGGGGGGGGGGGGGGGGGGGGGGGGATTAAGTTGCCTTGCATACACAAGTATTTCTTGGGTATACGGAATGCCCCTCCCCGAATGAAACCCTGTACAAGTATAGATTGATCACTTTGCAGTATGGAAACTCCTCATGGGAAGTGGGTGACTGTGAAAGCCAGAATGCTAGAACATGGAACAGAATGCGGAAATGACGTACAAAGGTCAAATTTGGTAGCTGTAGCGTAAGGCAGAACACTATGATTAAATAGCACGAGAAAGCAGGTCAGACCTGTACTTGCTTTTGTACCAGAGTTGGAGAAGCTAGCTATGGTTGCCGCGCGTTCCTCCAAAGTCGTCATTGATATGGCTCAGGTCAGGTCTACAGAGTGATCATTTCATCTAAGATTGTTGTAATCTGCAAGTCCTGCCAAAGCACGTAAGTCTTCTTCCAGAAATTCGATCTTACGGAGTGGAAAAGCTACAATTCAAATGAGGCACACTTCCTATTCAAGGAATGTCATTCTAATGTTGATTGCATCTTGCTTATACGCACATATTTCCTAGCCTCGTTCCCAGGCCTCTACCACAGCTTTTGTCGCTTGCAGTACGAAAATCGCAGAGAAGGCCTGGAAGGGTTTCGCACGTGATGCGTGCCGCGACCGTCATAAAACGTCATCCGTTCGAGACCACTATGTACTAGTACACTAGCTACGATCGCTGTACGGAGACAAGTCAACGGCCAGAGAGAGAGCCACACCGACTTATCCAAGCTAGAAGTCTTACCCTTCGAAGTAGTGCTGAGCTGCAAGTGTTGTACTTTCCAGAAGCAATGGCGGAGTGAACAGTCAAAGCGCTTCATGCGCTTCGAAGTTATAACCATTGTATTGCAGCCATCTCCTCAGCGGTTTTGTTTGCAAATCGAGGTATGTTGTATAGGTAGTGACCTGCCTCTCCTCTGGAGTTTTGTCTGGTCTCTGTAGCGTCTCTGGAACAGGCGATAGCCAGTTGAATACTGTGAGTAAGTATTAACGGAATCCCGTGACGTAAGCGGCGGCACGCATCACGTGCGAAACCCTTCCAGGCCTTCTCCGCGATTTTCGTACTGCAAGCGACAAAAGCTGTGTGGAGGCCTGGGAAGCGAGGCTACATATTTCCTTCGTGTAGAGGTATGAGCGCATGCTCCTTGATGAGCAAGTACAGTACATACATTGTATACTCTAGTGTGCATGTTTCATGCTGTCCCCCCATGCTCGTTGATGAGCAAGTACCAGTACATACATTGTATACTCTAGTGTGCATGTTTCATGCTGTCCTCCAGCCTCTGGTGCTCCTTGATGAGCAATGTACAGTACGTATACTCTAGTGTGCATGTTTCATGCTGTCCTCCAGCCCCTGGTGTGGAGCGACTGCTGAAGTGGTTTGTGGAGGAGATGCAGGGTGAGATAAGGGAGCTACAGAGGCGGCAGATGGAGGCTTGTAGTCCACGGAGCACTCCCTCCCACCCCCCACCTCCCCACAGTCAACCACTGGCATCCATGAAGCAACGTGGGAAGTGAACAAGCATACCTCACACAACTGGATTGCGCCCCAGGTAGCAGACCTTAATCGTCACAGTACCTCTCCCCTCCCCTCTCTCTCCTTCCTTCCTCTCTCCTTCTTCCTCTCTCCTCTCCTCCTTCTTCTCCCTCTCCTCACCCTCATCCTCTCGACTCCTCCTCACCTCCCTCTCTCCCTTCTTGTAGCAGACGTGTACTTTATCACGGGAAATTTGCACGGTACATTTTTTCACCACAAATTGCATAAAGAAAACACTCAGACCTCTGAAAATCTCCTGCATTCCAGTCCATTCAATTTTCCATTCCATTTATCAGTCAGTGACTAGACACTAGAACACCTGACAGAATGTTTTCTGGAACACGTGTTGGTGTTTGATCGTGAAAAACACAAAATTTGTACCTTGCAAAAATGTGACCCTCTTTGGGAAACCCAACCATTGAATATACAGTGTCTAGGCGTGCCGAGCATGACAAAACTCAGTCCGTTTTCTGGTCTGTTTCCCGGTCCAATCCGTGTTTTAGTCACGTCCCATTCCTGATTCTCAATGCATCAGCAGTAAAGTTGCTGGAGGGTAGTTATGTATTGTGAGTTTTGTGATGGCTCTTCTGAATGATTACAATTACTTTCCTCTCTCCTCTCCCCC